>CM064551.1:38912714-38960214 GCA_032716605.1 Paralithodes platypus
GATATGCGAGATAGTTTGCACGCTCTAAGTGCAGATGTACAGTAGACTGTCCGAATCAGGCACAAGCCGAATAATCTTCTTGTTCTTCAGAGCTGCCCACTTTTCTGCTCTCACTTCTGCAAGGGTCTTGTTTTTGGTATCACAATAGACATATCTAATGAGAAAATGCTCCAAATCATTGATGATCTCTCTTGTTACTGGAAGCTGTGTACCACATGCTGCTAGCAAATTGTGTGCTTCTTCAGGCTTCTGCAGACAATCTGCGATGACCTTCTTGCCTACTCCATAGGAGCCAGAATTGTGGTCACATCCAGTGAGAACATGTAGTGCTAATATTGATGTAGCCATTGTATCATCGCACATGCACCGGGCAATGATCAGGTGACAATTGCGTTTCACACCCTGGTGTCCTCTGGGCAACATATGCTGCTTGTACATAGTTGTCAGTGTCCTCGGTGTCAATAATAACAGCGGCTGTGTAACCCTCTGATCGAAGCATGCTATAAATGGTGAACATGGCTGTGTCTGCCTCTGCATGGAAGCGAGTGAACTCAGGAATAATCTGACCCGTATTGAGATTTTTTGCAGGGTTGCCCACTATGCAGTAAATTATCTCAGTGCTAGATGACGCTGCTGTTCTCTGAAATGCCGTTAAAAGAAATGCTTGAAGACGGATCTTGTTCTCAGGCTTACCAAGGAGTGTAAGGAAGTCTTTAGTAGCAGGAAATTTATCTTCTGACTTCATGAACACGTTGCGGATTGACTGGTTGTTATGGCGTATTAGTCGTTCACTGTCTTTGATTGAGCAGCTCTGTTCATAAGAATCATTCACTAAAATAATCCGTTCAGCATTCTTGTGTCTTTCTTGAACAAAACATACCAGTTTCTCAGCATAATCTCCCTATGTCTTTCCCATATCAATGATGGATGTGTATACTTCAGGCTCTGATATGATAGTCATATTTAGTTTTTGCTGCAATTTACTTTTTTGTGTCTTGTGCATGCTTCCATTGGCATTGAAGATGGAAAGGCATTCATCGGTGACGCGATGCTGCTGTAGGCTACACGTTTCATTTTTATGGCATCTTTCATTTCAACCAGTCTAAGAACAGAGGCAAAAGCTTTACTTTGCATTTCCTCTGTGTTTTCCTTCACGTTTTCAGTGTCTCGTTTCTTAAGTTGTTGGGTTGAAAAATTCCCAAGCTTGCTATGTGGAACTCGGTCATTGAGACACTTTGTTTTGGCATAGACCCTTTCATTCAGGAACTCCTTTACTTTCCTATTGCCATCATCTTTTGCAGATTTCAAGTCAGCACTGAGAACCTTGGAGGCCGGGATTCATGATTGTAGGGATCGTAATGTCTGGTTTGTCAGGTCAAACGGATCACACTTGAATTCATCAAGACATGCACTGATATCCTGTTTAGCTTGTTCGTCTGTCTTCATTCTACTTGTTGAGGAATCAGCATGCTTCTTTTTACCTCTTTTAAAAACAACCACTCCAAAAAGTGTTGTAGTGCAGAAATTTAAGGGAATGACACCAGCACAACACATACAGCAGTTGCAAGACACAGCACTTATCTAGAATTTGGTGGATATGGTAGTCACTGAATGTCAATATAACCATTCCAATAGATTATTAATGCCAGAATCCATAGCAATTGACACCTTATATATGTATTTGGTGGATATGGTAGTCACTGAATGTCAATATAACCATTCCAATATATTATTAATGCCAGAATCCATAGCAATTGACACCTTATATATGTATTTAGCTCCTTTGGGGCCAGAGATCCAACAATTTGTCATTTTTCAAGATGGCTTCCAGCCGCCATGTAGTATGTTGAGGTCACAGTGGTCCCAAAACGTTATGAATACCATTCTAACATAATTGTTATACCAGAAATAGTGGGAAATGACACCTCATTCATTGTTATAGCTCATCTGATGCCAGAAATATAACTTAATGTTTTTCCAAATGGCGTCGGCGGCCATTTTGAAAAATGTGCTATAAAAAAGTTAGCCATCACTTTTGGGAGGTGTATGGGAGCTATTTGTTCTTATAATTGGTCCCATTTGTCAAATCCATCAAGAAAAAAAGGTATCCGAAAAGTGGTCACGGATTCCAGGAAAATGACTCTACTATATTGCTGGTGTTCATAATGACTCTACTATATTGCTGGTGTTCATAATGACTCTACTATATTGCTGGTGTTCATAATGACTCTACTATATTGCTGGTGTTCATAATGACTCTACTATATTGCTGGTGTTCATAATGACTCTACTATATTGCTGGTGTTCATAATGACTCTACTATATTGCTTGCTGGTGTTCATAATGACTCTACTATATTGCTGGTGTTCATAATGACTCTACTATATTGCTGGTGTTCATAATGACTCTACTATATTGCTGGTGTTCATAATACTATTGTTAAAATCCACGTTCTCAAACCCATTAAGGGGGCCCACCTCGTGTTTTTCTCTCTCTCCCTCTCTCTCTGG
Organism: Paralithodes platypus; assembly: GCA_032716605.1. NCBI lineage: Eukaryota > Metazoa > Arthropoda > Malacostraca > Decapoda > Lithodidae > Paralithodes > Paralithodes platypus. The sequence continues at coordinate 38,915,225 of CM064551.1, forward strand.
GTTGTATCCATTCGGCCCCATTCAGCCTACTGTTTTAAGACGTTTATCCCCATCAAGGTGTCTATTTTTTTCCAGGCGAGCGGTAGCGAGCCAGCATACTTTTTATGTTTTTTGACAGAAGGTTAAATTTGAAAAAATGTCGATAGAAAAATTTCTCCGGCGAAGCCGGATTTCTCCATACAATGCTGGCTCGCTATCGCTCGCCAAGAAAAAATCGACACCTGGATGTGGATAAACATCTTAAATCAGTAGGCTGAATGGGACCGAATGGAAACAAGCCTGAGAGAGAGACAAAAGGAGATACTAAAAGCAGGTCACCCACCTTAACCCATTTAGTATAATAATAACTCCAATGACTTGACCTAGTAGTCTACACGCTTCCATCACAGAGAGAGGCCGAGAGCTCTTAACCAGTCCTCGTAGCTCAATCCCTTAATGGATGAAACAGTAGCCTTAACTTTGACTCTTTCAATTCGATTTATGTCTTCCCCTGAGTGCTGGAGACCAAGATGAACAACATATTCTAAAAAAGCTCGTTGTACTAGAGTTAGAGAGAGAGAGAGAGAGATGTATGTGTGTGTGTGTGTGTGTGTGTGTGTGTGTGTGTGTGTGTGTGTGTGTGTGTGTGTGTGTGTGTGTGTGTGTGTGTCAAAGAAATAATATGATGCATCCGTTACCCTGTATTAGCTATGGAATAAAATGCTGTAGGAGGGAAGAGTTGAAGAAAGAAAATAAAATTGAGAATGGGAATTACATTGTACGGTAATGGATTAGTATTTATTGCATTAGATATATTAGCTACATAAATGCTAGTATCGGTACACTTAAATAACATTGAGATAATGAAACTTGCTTGTATTAACCTAAAACATTACCAAAATATATAATGAAACTTGCTTGTATTAACCTAAAACATTACCAAAATATATAATGAAACTTGCTTGTATTAACCTAAAACATTACCAAAATATATAATGAAACTTGCTTGTATTAACCTAAAACATTACCAAAATATATAATGAAACTTGCTTGTATTAACCTAAAACATTACCAAAATATATAATGAAACTTGCTTGTATTAACCTAAAACATTACCAAAATATATAATGAAACTTGCTTGTATTAACCTAAAACATTACCAAAATATATAATGAAACTTGCTTGTATTAACCTAAAACAATACCAAAATATATAATGAAACTTGCTTGTATTAACCTAAAACATTACCAAAATATATAATGAAACTTGCTTGTATTAACCTAAAACATTACCAAAATATATAATGAAACTTGCTTGTATTAACCTAAAACATTACCAAAATATATAATGAAACTTGCTTGTATTAACCTAAAACATTACCAAAATATATAATGAAACTTGCTTGTATTAACCTAAAACATTACCAAAATATATAATGAAACTTGCTTGTATTAACCTAAAACATTACCAAAATATATAATGAAACTTGCTTGTATTAACCTAAAACATTACCAAAATATATAATGAAACTTGCTTGTATTAACCTAAAACATTACCAAAATATATAATGAAACTTGCTTGTATTAACCTAAAACATTACCAAAATATATAATGAAACTTGCTTGTATTAACCTAAAACATTACCAAAATATATAATGAAACTTGCTTGTATTAACCTAAAACATTACCAAAATATATAATGAAACTTGCTTGTATTAACCTAAAACATTACCAAAATATATAATGAAACTTGCTTGTATTAACCTAAAACATTACCAAATATATAAATGTATACTGTACGAACCACGGTTATGGGGAGTCGTGTAACTATATATTTGCTGTGATAAGGGAAGGGTGAGCAATAAGGCGGTTCCTGGCATCGTTTACAACTTTAGATAAAGAGAGTAATGCCGGTATCACACGAGCGTTTTTTCCCTCAACATTTATCCTCAACACTGGTCTGGCAGCTTATGAGGTCAACGTTTAGAATATTTCGATCACTTAATTTCATCTAACATCAGTCTAGTTTCCGATACCAGTGCAAAATTTTCATGAAATGTTGCCAGAAAAATGTTGATCATCGAATGTTGACTATAAAAGCTCTCGTGTGATACCGGCTTAAGGGAGCCCACCTCGCTTTTTTTTTCTCTTTCTCTCCCTCTCTCTTTGGCTTGTATCCATTCAGCCCCATTCAGCCTACTGTTTATTACGTTTACCCCAATCCAGGTGTCAGTATTTTCCTGGCGAGCGGTAGCGAGCCAGCATATACATACTTCGTTTTTGACAGCAAGCTAAATTTGTACATTTTTCGATAGAAAAATTTCTCCGGCGAAGCCGGATTTCTCCATACAATGCTGGCTCGCTATCGCTCGCCAGGAAGAAATCAACACCTGGACGGGGATAAACGTCTTAAAACAGTTGGCTGAATGGGGCCGAATGGATACAAGCCAGGGAAAGAGAGAAAAGGAGAGAAAGACTTAAAACAGCCGGTGACCCCCCCCTTAAATTCTCCCTACCACCAAGGTAACGCGTGAGACCTCTAGCGGTGGTGTCTGAACTAGCGATGAAGCCTGGGAGCGTCGATAAGGATATTCCATGCGAATATAATAATGACTGCACATATATATATACATTTCTTAAACGCCTAGCTTCTAACTTTTCTCTTTAAAGTTATATACAGTATATGTGTTGTTTATAATAATGAGTCATTTTAAGCTTTAAAATGAACTATATACAATGTTTATGTGCGCTACTGTAATTTCGATAGGCTGCTTATTATAAAGAATCGTTCAGGAAAAGGGAGGAAGGGAGAGAGGCCGATACCCCCATTAACCCCTGTTGTAGCCTACCGGCGACGGCTCTTTTTTTTTTTTTTGGGGGGGGGGCTATAGTTAGACGATTTTGTGCTGTTTAAGAAGGATTTGCGGTAGTAAAAGCGTTAAGTGAATATAGTTCGAAACCTGTTAATTGCTGGAGGCCCTTTTTTTAACTGACTAAAACCGTCTAATAGCAGCTGGAATAAAGTTAAAAGGACGGCACGGCACCGGTACTGAACCGTCTAATAGTAGCTGGAATAAAGTTAAAAGGACGGCACGGCACCGGTACTGAACCGTCTAATAGTAGCTGGAATAAGTTAAAAGGACGGCACGGCACCGGTACTGAACCGTCTAATAGTAGCTGGAATAAAGTTAAAAGGACGGCACGGCACCGGTACTGAACCGTCTAATAGTAGCTGGAATAAAGTTAAAAGGACGGCACGGCACCGGTACTGAACCGTCTAATAGTAGCTGGAAAGTTAAAAGGACGGCACGGCACCGGTACTGAACCGTCTAATAGTAGCTGGAATAAAGTTAAAAGGACGGCACGGCACCGGTACTGAACCGTCTAATAGTAGCTGGAATAAAGTTAAAAGGACGGCACGGCACCGGTACTGAACCGTCTAATAGTAGCTGGAATAAAGTTAAAAGGACGGCACGGCACCGGTACTGAACCGTCTAATAGTAGCTGGAATAAAGTTAAAAGGACGGCACGGCACCGGTACTGAACCGTCTAATAGTAGCTGGAATAAAGTTAAAAGGACGGCACGGCACCGGTACTGAACGGGTTACAGAGATTTGGTCCCTTATGTTTCAAAACAATAGCTTCAGAAGACGACTCCGGCAATCCTTGGTAGAGAGAATTGTTATAATAGCCTGTGAAAGGAAGAGCCTCATTAACTCCTTCAGGACGATGACGCCTTATTCACTTAATGTATAATATTCTAACTAATTTATGCAATTGTATGCAGTTCAAAAGGGTCTGTCGAAGTAAAAACATTAGGCTAATATTCACGTTAATTTGTACAAGATGTCATCGTATGGACAGCATGATAACATTTGCATATGTGGTACAATGCTAGATAAGCTTGGGATTTAGAGAGTAGCGTTGAGTTGGGGGAGGAAAATAATGATGATGATATTAAACATTGTACCGGTAATATATTGATAACACTTTGCAATGTCGGCCAATTCATTCTCTCTCTCTCTCTCGCTCTCAATAAGATAATTACGTGTCTTGTATTACGCCTCCCTCCTCATCCTCCCCCCCCCCCCGGTGCCGCGAGGCGCCTAGACTAATATAGCCCAGTAAAGATAACCAAACAAGGCAGCTCAAGTCTAAGAACTCACAAGGCCGCTGGTTAATTCTAGTTGAACGTATAAGTGCGTAATACACATACTGTACTGTAACTACAAGTAATATGCTGTCAGGGAGTCTTAGTACCGTACATGTAAAACTCTCTCTCTCTCTCACTATATTTCAACAAGATAATTACGAAACTTAGTGTTCCTACCTACCTTCCCTCTCTCATACCTCGAGCAACACAAGCCCCAGAGTAATGTAACCAAACTCACAACAATATGGCAGCTGAAGTCTGGAAACTCACAAAAGTCACTAAACATAAACCTGAGCAAAATATATTCAAGTGATTTAGTAAGAGTAATGCAAGGAGTCTCAAAATATGTGTCGTGTGTGACTGTGTGTGTGTGTGTGTGTGTGTGTGTGTGTGTGTGTGTGTGTGTGTGTGTGTGTGTGTGTGTGTGTGTGTGTGTGTGTGTGTGTGTGTGTGTGTGTGTGTGTGTGTGTGTGTGTATGTGTGTGTGTGTGTGTGTGTGAGTGGGAGAGAGAGAGAGTGTGTGTGTGTGTGTGTGTGTGTGTGTGTGTGTGTGTGTGTGTGTGTGTGTGTGTGTGTGTGTGTGTGAGTGAGTGAGTGAGTGAGTGAGAGAGAGAGAGTGTGCGTGTGTGCGTGCGTGTGTGTGTGTGTGTGTGAAGGAAAGATAAAAAGACGAGGTGTATAAACCAAATTAGAACACAGGGCAGGAAGGTAGGCAGGTGTGTCGGAGAAAACATATTAATCGGAGAGTGAGGTGGAGCAGGGGGTAGCTGGGAGGAGGAGGAGGAAGAAGAAGAGAAGGAGGAGGCGTAGGAAGAAGAGATGGGGAGAGAGGAAGAGGAGTAACAAGAAAAGAAGGACAAGGAAAAGGAAGAAGTAGAGGAGTAAGAAGAAAAGAATCCTTGGAGTCTATGTTGCAGTCTACGACATCTTGGGGAAGCCCATTCCACAAGTTGACGACTCGATTGAAGAAGAAATTCTTGGATTCGTTAGAGTTGAATGATTTACCAATAATTTTGCAGCCATTTCCTCGCGTGTAGTTTGATCGGTCAATCGTAAAATATTTATTACAGTTCATGTTGTCGATGCCTTTAATAATCTTGAAAACTTGAATAAGGTCACCTCTCACTTCTCAGGAAGAGAATTAAAAGAAAGATGAGGCAGCCTAAAATATAAAAGAGGAAGGCAAAACAAGAGGAGGGTGAGCAACAAGAGGACTACAAACCGACGGAGGTGAGGCAATCCCGGGACTACGAGGAAGAACGAGCGAGGAAATGGTCTGAGGTGGAGGGAGGAAACGAGGGAGAGGAGGAAGCTGGGGAGGGACACATTGGAAAAGAAAGAGACGCTATTAAGGGGAGATGGGCTGGTTTTTATGAACCCCCTTCGCCCTCATGCTTAGCCATTTTCGTGTTCAGATTTCTAGACATTTAGCCCATTAGTTTGTCGATTTTAAAACCTTTCGCCCTATTTCTTTGGCAATATTAAGACCTTGCCCTATTTCTTTGGCAATATTAAGACCTTGCCCTATTTCTTTGGCAATATTAAGACCTTGCCCTATTTCTTTGGCAATATTAAGACCTTGCCCTATTTCTTTGGCAATATTAAGACCTTGCCCTATTTCTTTGGCAATATTAAGACCTTGCCCTATTTCTTTGGCAATATTAAGACCTTGCCCTATTTCTTTGGCAATATTAAGACCTTGCCCTATTTCTTTGGCAATATTAAGACCTTGCCCTATTTCTTTGGCAATATTAAGACCTTGCGTGCTCTTTAGGTGTCAATTTATTTACTGGCGAGCGATAGCGAACCTGTAATTGTGGAGGAACCGGCCTTCGGTCGTGAAATTTTCTACCGAAAAATTTAATTTTTTTATCTCGAAGAGGGATCTAATGGATGTTTTTTTAAAGTTTGATGGAGGTCTAGAGAGGAAACTACAAAATTACATGAATACATAAATAAATAGACCCCCCAAATATCCACTGTCCCCTTAATACAGGAAATATGAGAAAGGTAACAACAACAACAACAAGGCGGGTGCCCAACCCCGAAAGGGATTGAAATAGGGGAGCTATCCCCCCGCCAAAGGCGGCTTTCTAGGGCCTTTCCTAGCTGATGCTGAGAGGACTGGGTTCTAGTCATGTGGTGATGGGCTGGTCTATCAGAGTGAGAACTGAGTGATCTCTGCCATACCCATAGCTTACTCTGACTGTTCCTTTTACTTATATATTTTCTAGATCTCAAGTGACGGCGTCTCTTCCGTGGATTGACCTCCCAATCTACCAAGATTGGAAGCCAAAGCGTCACATTTTTCCTTTGCCCCTCAACTTTCTCTTCATAATTGCTGAGGGGCACAGGGCCCTGGGTGGGGCTTTGGTTTCCCGGGCGTTTCCGTACCCTCCTCAGCTCCCCGCCATGGAGTGGCTTCGGTCACCCAGGCTTTATTGTGGTTGGCAGGGGGGTACTGTGGGCGCGCTCGGTTACGGCCTTAGCCTTGCTCGGGGCCTTGGGGCTGTTCGGCCAGGCAGCTTGGGGAACAACAACAACAACAACAAGGGAATTAACCCCACCTGTACAGCCGACGTTTTTTGTATTTGATTTCAGCTTTATTTAGATGATTTTGTGAAGCTTAGGAAGGATACGGTAGCAAAAAGGCTTAATTGATAGTCTGTAGTGTATTAATGGGTAGACGTCCTTCCCAACCTTATTAAAAATCGTCTAATAGTTGCCAGAATATTATGAAAAGGACGTCACCGGTACTGTATGGGTTAAAAAGGACGTCACCGGTACTGTATGGGTTAAAAAGGACGTCACCGGTACTGTATGGGTTAAAAAGGACGTCACCGGTACTGTATGGGTTAAAAAGGACGTCACCGGTACTGTATGGGTTAAAAAGGACGTCACCGGTACTGTATGGGTTAAAAAGGACGTCACCGGTACTGTATGGGTTAAAATGGACGTCACCGTACTGTATGGGTTAAAAAGGACGTCACCGGTACTGTATGGGTTAAAAAGGACGTCACCGGTACTGTATGGGTTAAAAAGGACGTCACCGGTACTGTATGGGTTAAAAAGGACGTCACCGGTACTGTATGGGTTAAAAAGGACGTCACCGGTACTGTATGGGTTAAAAAGGACGTCACCGGTACTGTATGGGTTAAAAAGGATTAAAAAGGACGTCACCGGTACTGTATGGGTTAAAAAGGACGTCACCGGTACTGTATGGGTTAAAAAGGACGTCACCGGTACTGTATGGGTTAAAAAGGACGTCACCGGTACTGTATGGGTTAAAAAGGGTTAAAAAGGACGTCACCGGTACTGTATGGGTTAAAAAGGACGTCACCGGTACTGTATGGGTTAAAAAGGACGTCACCGGTACTGTATGGGTTAAAAAGGACGTCACCGGTACTGTATGGGTTAAAAAGGACGTCACCGGTACTGTATGGGTTAAAAAGGACGTCACCGGTACTGTATGGGTTAAAAAGGGTTAAAAAGGACGTCACCGGTACTGTATGGGTTAAAAAGGACGTCACCGGTACTGTATGGGTTAAAAAGGGTTAAAAAGGACGTCACCGGTACTGTATGGGTTAAAAAGGACGTCACCGGTACTGTATGGGTTAAAAAGGGTTAAAAAGGACGTCACCGGTACTGTATGGGTTAAAAAGGGTTAAAAAGGACGTCACCGGTACTGTATGGGTTAAAAAGGACGTCACCGGTACTGTATGGGTTAAAAAGGACGTCACCGGTACTGTATGGGTTAAAAAGGACGTCACCGGTACTGTATGGGTTAAAAAGGGTTAAAAAGGACGTCACCGGTACTGTATGGGTTAAAAAGGACGTCACCGGTACTGTATGGGTTAAAAAGGACGTCACCGGTACTGTATGGGTTAAAAAGGGCTAAAAAGGACGTCACCGGTACTGTATGGGTTAAAAAGGACGTCACCGGTACTGTATGGGTTAAAAAGGACGTCACCGGTACTGTATGGGTTAAAAAGGACGTCACCGGTACTGTATGGGTTAAAAAGCGCAAGAAATAGACGAGGTAGCCAAAACTAAGAAAAGGAGGTAAAACAAGAGGAAGGGATAAATAAGTGGACTATAAACAAACAAAGGCTAGGCAATGCAGAGAATACGAGAAAGGACGAGCGAGGAAATGCCCTAAGGTGGAGTAAACGAGGAGTACAAAGGAGTACAAAGGAAATCAAGCAACAACAGATCTAGTGACCCTTCTAGGTTGCTTGTCCTCCAAAACACTGAGGATCAAGTGTCCAAACAGTGGTTTAGAGTGGGTAAGGGAACATTGGAAAGGGAACTACTGCCCTGCCACTAACGTGGCAGGACTAGGAAGTTAGTAGGGGACATATGGGTTAGTAACTGAGGGGAGGATAAAGTTATTCATTTACAAACGCAGTCAGTCGCGGGTTTGATGCGAGATATTTGTCTAGGCGGAATTTAAATGAATCAACGGTGCTGCAGTCTATAACGTCTCGGGGAAGCCCATTCCACAAGTTGACAACTCGATTGAAGAAGAAATTCTTAGATTCGTGCGAGTTAAAAGATTTACCAATAATTTTGCAACCGTTTCCCCGCGTGTAATTAGATTGGTCGATAGTGAAGTACTTACTACAGTTCATATTGTCGATGCCTTTGATGATTTTGAACACTTGAATTAAGTCGCCTCTTAATCTGCGCTGGGTTAAAGGAAATAGATTTAATTCTCTAAGACGCTCTTCGTATGGTTTGTTCTTTAGGCTAGGTATCATTTTGGTAACTCTACGTTGAACTCGTTCTAGCTTGTTTATATCTTTTGGTAATAAGGGCACCAGGATTGAACGCAGTATTCCAGAAGAGGGCGGACTAAGGAATTGTAAAGGGTTAGGATAACTTCTTTGGATTTATGCTCAAATGACCTGCCTATAAAGCCAATTATTTTGTTTGCCTTCTTAACAACTTCTGAACATTGTTGACTCGGTTTTAGGTTACTCGATATTGTTACTCCCAGATCAGTTTCTCTGTTTACATTCTTAAGCTGAGTGCCATTCATCGAATAGTTTGCTTTCTCATTTAGGTATCCGATATGTAGTACTTTACATTTATCCGCATTGAAACTCATTTGCCAAATTTGGGCCCAACATGACAATTTATCTAGATTGTGTTGCATATCGTCAACTTGTTCTTTTGAGAGTACGCTATTTGCAATTTTTGTATCGTCAGCAAATTTTGAGATTGTGCAGGTGAGACCCTCATCTATGTCGTTGATGTAAATTAGAAAGAGAATTGGTCCTAGTACCGATCCCTGGGGTACCCCGCTACTTACATTGGTCCATTTAGATGCCTTACCGTTTATGACTACCCTTTGCTTTCTGTTGCTGAGCCAATTTTCTATCCATTTCAACACACCGTCTTGTATTCCATGCGCTTTAGTTTTAGCAGTAAACGTTTGTGGGGAACTTTGTCAAAGGCCTTTTGAAAATCAAGGTATATAATATCTACAGCTTTACTCTCATCGTAGAGGTTGAGGATATCGTGGAAGAAGTCTAAGAGGTTTGTTAAACAGGAAGGTTTTTTACGAAAGCCGTGTTGAGTATCTTTAAGTATGTTATTTTCCTCCAAGTGATTTACGAGTCTGTCTCGTATGACCGTTTCTAGCATTTTACATACAACTGAGGTTAAGCTAATTGGACGATAGTTACTGGGTAGGGATTTGCTGCCTTTTTTGAATATCGGTGTTACGTTGGCAAGCTTCCACTGATCAGGCATAGTTCCAGACTGCAAGGATTTATTGAATAGTAATGTCAGTGGTTTGGAGAGCTCATTCTTGGCTTCCTTTAGAACTCTAGGCGAGATTGTATCAGGTCCTGGCGTTTTATTTACCTTGAGTTTATCTAAACAATTCAATACTTCTCTCTCTGTAACGGTGATATTGCTTAGAACATCTGAATTATCAATCTGAATCGGCGATGGTGTAGGGATATCACTGAGGTCTTCTGTTGTAAAAACTGAGGTTAGAGGAAGAGGAGGATATGATCTGGATCGGCTGCTAAATTGAAATACTTCTTCCTTGGTGCATATCCTATCAGCTCATCAAATTTCGTGAACATCGGTCCAAAACTTAGTGAGATATCTTGTTTACATACAGACTGAGGCAAAAACATAACCTCCGCCCAACTTCGTTGGCGGAGGTAATAATTAACATATAAATACAAGTTAAAATCGTTGTGGAATTTCCCCTCTTGCGCCTGGTCAATATCAATATACTTGACGACCCACACTGTCACTTTCATCACTTCAGCATCACCGGTATATACACCTTGTTATCACCACACACACCATAACATCCTTCTTTGTAATCAACCACGCACAATACACAATCATCAATACAATATATCACTCACACTGTTACCTTTATCAACATTACCGGTATGTACACCTTGTCATCGCCACACACACCATAACAACCTTCTTTGTAATCAACCACGCACAATACACAATCATCAATACAATATATCACTCACACTGTTACCTTTATCAACATTACCGGTATGTACACCTTGTTATCACCACACACACCATAACAACCTTCTTTGTAATCAACCACGCACAATACACAATCATCAATACAATATATCACTCACACTGTTACCTTTATCAACATTACCGGTATGTACACCTTGTCATCGCCACACACACCATAACATTCTTCTATGTTACCGCTCAAGTCATCACAATCCACTAGACACTCAACATACTGTACAGCGTTAAGGTTACACACGATCATTCTGACCCAGTATGCGTAAGCTAAACGTGTTCGATCGTCTACCACATGAATCGGTATTCATTGCCACACATTGTCTACATACCAGCCCGAATGTTGAGGACACACACACCCACACACTCCTACACCCACACTTTAATGACGTAAGACTGCCCTTGTTTCGTGACGTCACACACACACACACACACACACACACACACACACACACACACACACACACACACACACACACACACACACACACACACACACACACACACACACACACACACACACACACACACACACACACACACACACACACACACCACACACACACACACACACACACACACACACACCACACACACACACACACACACCACACACACACACACACCCGCACACACTGACTCACAAACAGACACACACACACACACACACACACACACACACACACACACACACACACACACACACACACACACACACACACACACACACACACACACACACACACACAAACCCAAACACACACACGACTCTTGTGACGTCAAATCCGCTTTCAACCCACACAAATCCCTACCCAGTAACTATGACCAGGGAAAACAACATGCAATTCAATGAAGAAAAGTTCCAATTAATAAGGTACAGAGATAATAATGTCGTTAAAGAGAACACAAACTACCTAACAGAATCTAACCACATAATAGAACGGAAAGACAGTGTGAAAGACCTTGGGGTGTTAATGTCTGAAAATATGGGTTTCAAAGAACATAACCAGGTCAAAGTTGCGGCTGCGAAAAGTTTAACGGGTTGGATTCTGCGTACATTTAAAACACGTGGTGAATTACCTATGATAAGGCTCTTCAAATCTCTAGTGCTACCGCGGCTTGAATACTGTAGCGTATTAACATCCCCATACAAAGCATGTGAAATAAATGACTTAGAGAGTGTACCGGTACAAAGAAATTTCACTTCGCATATAAGTTCGGTAAAACAGCTACACTATTGGGAGCGTGTAAGAGCACTGAACCTGTACTCGCTGGAACGTAGAAGAGAACGTTACCTAATAATATACACGTGGAAAATCGCAGAGGGTTTAGTACCAAACCAAATACTACGATACTCATGACATTCAGTGATAGGAGAGGCTGGGAATGCAATATCCCCCGGATGAATAACAGGGGTGCTTTGGGCTCTCTGTGAGAGGGCTGGTTATCACACAGAGGCCCACGTCTCTTCAACAAACTCCCACGGCGAGTAAGAGACATGAGAGGCGTCTCTTTAGACAACTTCAAGAGAGCCCTCGATGTCGAACTGCAAAGAGTGCCAGACGAGCTCATCTTCGCAAGGGAGCGTGCTGTCTCTTCAAACAGTCTGCTGCACCAAAACACAACCCACAATGAGGGGCGACTCGCTCCTCGGTGCTGCTAGGAGAGTGGCGAACACAACCTTAGGTGACCTTAGGTAGGTATCGTCCAATTAGCTTAACCTCAGTTGTATGTAAAATGCTAGAAACACTCATTAGAGACAGACTCGTAAATCACTTAGAGGAAAATAACATACTTAAAAGATACTCAACACGGCTTTCGTAAAAAACGTTCCTGTTTAACAAACCTCTTATAAGACTTCTTCCATGATATCCTCAACCTCTACGATGAGAGTAAAGCTGTAGATATTATATACCTTGATTTTCAATTGACAAGGTTCCCCACAAACGTTTACTGCTAAAACTAAAAGCGCATGGAATACAAGATGGTGTGTTGAAATGGATAGAAATTTGGCTCAGCGACAGAAAGCAAAGAATAGTCATAAACGGTAAGGCATCTAAATGGACCAATGTAAGTAGCGGGGTACCCCAGGGATCGATACTAGGACCCATTCTCTTTCTAATTTACATCAACGATATAGAGGAGGGTCTCACCTGTACAATCTCAAAATTTGCTGACGATACAAAAATTGCAAATAGCGTACTCTCAAAAGAACAAGTTGACGATATGCAACACAATCTAGATAAGTTGTCATGTTGGGCCCAAATTTGGCAAATGAGTTTCAATGCGGATACATGTAAAGTACTACATATCGGATACCGAAATGAGAAAGTACATTTTTCGGTAGAAAAATTTACTTTCTATTTTTCTATGTACTTTCTGTTTCTTTCTAAAAACTATTTGATGACTGGCACTCAGCTTAAGAATGTAAACAGAGAAACCGATCTGGGAGTAACAATATCGAGTAACCTAAAACCGAGTCAACAATGTTCAGAAGTTGTTAAGAAGGCAAACAAAATAATTGGCTTTATAGGCAGGTCATTTGAGCATAAATCCAAAGACGTTATCCTAACCCTTTACAATTCCTTAGTCCGCCCTCTTCTGGAATACTGCGTTCAATCCTGGTGCCCTTATTACCAAAAAGATATACTGTAGACAAGCTAGAACGAGTTCAACGTAGAGTTACCAATATGATACCTAGCCTAAAGAACAAACCATACGAGGAGCGTCTTAGAGAATTAAATCTATTTCCTTTAACCCAGCGCAGATTAAGAGGCGACTTAATTCAAGTGTTCAAAATCATCAAAGGCATCGACAATATGAACTGTAGTAAGTACTTCACTATCGACCAATCTAATTACACGCGGGGAAACGGGTGCAAAATTATTGGTAAATCTTTTAACTCGCACGAAGCTAAAAATGTCTTCTTCAATCGAGTTGTCAACTTATGGAATGGGCTTCCCCGAGATGTCATAGACTGCAGCACCGTTGATTCATTTAAACTTCGCCTAGACAAATATCTCGCATCAAACCCGCGACTGACTGCGTTTGTAAATGAATAATTTTATTTTATCCTCCCCTCAGTTACTAACCCATCTGTCCCCTACTAACTTCCTAATCCTGCCACGGACATTAGTTCCCTTTCCAATGTTCCCTTACCCACTCTAAACCACTGTTTGGACACTTGATCCTCAGTGTTTTGGAGGACAAGCAGCCTAGAAGGGTCACTAGGGCTGTTGTTGCTTGATTTCCTTTGTACTCCTTTGTACAACAAAATACAACAAATATAATATCCACAATCTCGACTTCCACAAACTTTCACCAACAATCCATTCCATTGTTTATTTTTAATTAACGTTACCGTTCAGTACAGCGTCATGATTTTCACTACAGCTATTTTTAAATAAAATTAATTTATTTTTATTATCAAAGGGGTAAGGTGGCTATGTAAATATATCCTCTGACGGTCCAAAACATTTCCTAAATTGAATATAATCCTCAAACGATAGCTATAATAAAGTGATGAAAGGTGCTACCGTAACACTGTCGTAAAATGTTAGTGTAAAAAGGTATGTGATTAATTGCTTCCCTCTTTATTTCTAAACATCGCTTTGGGTTTGCAGTGTCAGCTTCATTGATACCCAAATTGAATCCGCAAAATTAATACGGTACTTTACTAGATTTGCCTTGTGTTTAAAAGTTTCATTTAGTACATTAATTCGAGTTTGGAATAAATGCGCGCTTCATTTTAACAGTACATTGGGGTTCATGGAAACAATATACCGGTATATATATACCGTATATATATATTTATTTTTTGTAAATGACTGTCATATGTTGGTGCCTGTTTTCACTACCTTTGTCTGAGTCTGGCTGCTGTCATGGCGAGGTGAAGGGACGAGTATTGTTGCTATAATATTTGTCCATGTTTTTGTATAAATCTTTATAGTTTGAACTTTGTCAGTTATCTTTTATATAACCTTCTTTCATAAGTTGATATTTTAATACAATTTATTCAATTAATTTTAGATCCTTCTTATGTTGAATTTGTTAAACAGTGTGTATTTATTAATTTACAGGCTCAAGTGTGTAGCCTGATGATGGACGACCGTCCGAAATATTGGAAGTTAGAAAATAAATTGATCAAGATGGGGATCCTTCTTTTCCGAGTAGGCCTAACCTTATCTTTAATGCAAACACCGGTACTGGTACCTTGGCGGACAACTACACGATATTATATATATATATATATATATATATATATATATATATATATATATATATATACCAAGGTATATTCCTATATATATATATATATATAAATACTTCTGACAAATAGAAAACCCAACAAGCAAAGACAACAGACAGAGATGGTCACATAATATCCGCAAATTTGGGTTAACAGATATAATAATATATAATATATCTTTCTTATGTTCTTAATAACTAGGATAACAATGTTATTAATGATAGTAATGCCGTTGATAATGATGAACATGTCTACCCTCTTCTTCACAAGGAATATTTCAAGCACTTGCACCAACATCTCTTCTTTCCACTTCCTTTCTTGGTAGTAACCCTTGCACCACTTTCTGACGTCACCCTTTCTCTACCAGCGACGTCTGTTATACCGTATTATAGCTATAAATAGACGATTTTATGCAGCTCAGGAAGAATCTGTACAAATTAAAAGGGTTGATTGAGATACTTCGAAGCCATATAATTGCTAGATATCATTCCTAAACTGAATACAATGGATTAGTAGTAGCCGGAATATATTAATAAGGCTGTCGACGGTACAGAAGGGGTTAAGTATGTCATTGCCACACTATCTTCACAGTATACACAGATCCCTCTCAACCTCTCACATTGCAACTGTGTTGGTGGTGTAATGGTTTAGATGGTTTAGATCCCGAGTTGGAATCACGGGAGGATCATATGTTTCATTAGTTTATTCTGGTGCATTGGGGTTTGTAATGGAGGATGAATGTTAAGAACGGGGTGTTCCTTAATTCACAAGCACACACAGTTTTCCTTCTCTTGGTTCCTTTCTTAGCGCCCTTTTACACCATTTCCGTTGTCTCATTTAATAGTATATCCTTCAATTCCAATACTCCTCAACAATAAGACTTTTTCACTCACACAAACGCCCAATGTTGCTATAGGGTAGACTAGTTCATTCAGGGCCAATGTTGCTATAGGGTAGACTAGTTCATTCAGGGCCAATGTTGCTATAGGGTAGACTAGTTCATTCAGGGCCAATTAGTAAGTCAAATAAATTAACGTATAACACAACAATAGTAGCGATAGATTAAGGGGGGAAGGGTTTATTTTATGGTCGATTATTTCATAGATATATTTTTTTCTAGTTTCCTCCCTAGATTTTTATCAAACTTTAAAAACACATCCATAACATCCCCTTTCTAGATTGTACATTTTTCGGTAGAAAAATGTCCCGGCCGAAGGCCGGTTCTTCCAAAATTACTGGTTCACTATTCGTTCGCCAGGAAAGAAATTAACACCAAAATAATACGAAAGGTCTTAATATTGACAAACAAATGGGACTTATCACGAGGTAGAAGGGGGACCAGAAAAACGACCCATCTCCCCTTAAATAATGTGACCAATTAACGGTGTTATAGCAAATTATTCGTGTAAGTCAATCATATTATATATCAATCCATACATAAAAATACGGAGTGGATTCAAATTTATATGGCCTACTGTACAAAGGCATGATCTCTCTCTCTCTCTCTCTCTCCTGTATATAAAATGTCCATCCTATAGTTTAACGTACTAAGCAGGAAGTACGATACCGTAGCAAATAATGTAAGCAACCAAAGTTTCCTAACGTTACTGGTAAGGTATATTGGTAAACTTAACGTGTAAACAATGACCATACTGCAGATCAATATTCATACCTATATATACAGAACCTAGTGAACACAAAGAAAAACCTACATTCAGCTCAATGTAACGTTTATAAAGATAATCGATCCCAAGAAGTGAAGACATATCGTAGTTGTGTTCACTACTTGGAATCGTCTTTGTTCAAATCATAACAATGAGTCAGACAAATATATGTTTCACTGTCAAGTAAAAATAGCTCGATTATTATTCTAGTGTTGGTAACCTACACAACATTAATTAAGAATATATATATTTTATTCGAAATTTAAAGTACTTAACACAAAATACACTGAGTTTGTTGAGTACAATATTTATACTAAGGATATTAGCCCGTTCAGTAACAGGGACGTCCTTTTCAGTATATTCCGGCAACTACTAGATTATTTTAATCAGCTTGGGAAGGACCTCTAGCAATACCAAGACTTAAAGCTAACTCAAGTTCTCAACCAACCCTTCTAACTACCACAGATCCTTCCTAAGCTGCATAATATCGTCTAAATATAGCTAGAATATATAACACCCATCGCCGCTGATAAAGGGTTAAACTATGAATTTGGACACAACAAAGAAACTACCACCACAGTATATAAACAATACATAAGATCAGTGATGGAATACACAAGCCCAGCCTGGGCTTCTAACCTAGCTGAAACACATCATAAGACCTTACAGACTATTCAAAACAAAGCCCTGAAGATCATTACAGGCTGCACAGCTACTGCACCCACAGATCACCTACATCAAGAAACCAAAATCCTCAAAGTCAAAGACCATCTGGACATGAGAGGCACTCAATTCCTGGCAGCAGCCTCCACGAACCAAGACCACCCACTAAACTACATGGCAACACCACAGACACCAAGAAATATCAAACAACACCAGCACACGGTATCACACACAATTATTGTCCTCTCTCCCCCTGCCCACCCCGAACCAACTTCCAGAAGCACATCCATACTCATATCTCTCACCGATCCATCCACTCACCCACAGACAACACGCAGCTGCATGCACGACCTCCCGAAATCCATCCTTCCGAATCCTCCCTTCCTCGCGAGGACAGAGTCCACCTGGCCAGGCTGAGATGCGGACACCATCCAGCTCTCCTGAGCTATCAGAAGAGACTGGATGACTCCGTTGTCGACGCCTGCCCGGGATGTAACACAGCACCCCATACCATTAAACACATCATAGAAGACTGCATTTCACACAACCACTTACGCCAACAACACAATCTACACTCAATGAGAGCTCTGTGGGAAAGCCCGATCGTGGCCATGGCCTTCCTCAGGGACTCGGGGCTGTTCGGCCAGGCAGCTTAGGGAACAACAACAACAACAACTATGAATCTGTATTGCATCTACAATATGAGAAAGGCTCAATTGTGGTTTGTTTTTATGCTAATTAGATACATAACGAATATTTCATAATGATTATTCTACCATGGTGCGCGGATGACAACTTTCAAACTTGTTTCCCAATTGGTTTTATTTTTAAGTTAATTTTCTGTCCCATTTGTTTCCGTGTAGGCTACGGTACTATTCAAGGGTACCCGGTATGGTCGACATTATGGATAGATGGGCCGTTTTTGAGGCCCCCTTTTTCCCTCATGCTTATCCCCATTCATTTTGAGATTTTAAGACGTTTGGCCCATTAGTTTGTTGATTTTAAGACCCTTCACCCCATTTAATTGTCAACATTAAACACTTTCGTGCCCTTTAGATGTCGATTTTTTTTCCTGACGAGCGACAGCGAGCCTGTAATTGTGGAGGAACCGGCCTGCGGCCGTGACATTTTCTATCGAAAAATGTACAAATTAATCTCGAAGGGGGATCTAATGAAAGTTGTTTTAAGTTTGATGGAAGTCTAGGGAGGAAACTAAATAAATGTGATAAATATACGACAAACTCGACCAAGAAATAAACCCTTCCCCCTTAACTCTTTTAGTATGGAAGACGTATTTTCTATTGGTGCTAACATTAGACAATATTGTTCATATTAGTAAAAGAAGTTGTATGATAGAGATTGCAAACTATACCTCGAGTGCCTCTTTCAACACCAGGGAGTCTTGTGTTTTCTTATAGTGTGGCCTAGACTAGATTTTATTACTCACAGGAAATGCCTCCCAAATTGAAAGGCTTAAGGGGGTATGGTTCACTTTTTGGTCGATTTTTTTTTTTTTCCCTCCCTAGACCTCCATCAAACTTACAAATCATCCATTAGATCCCCCTTGTTAATTAATTTGTTAATTGTTTTGGTAGAAAATTGGTTCTTCCAAAATTATAGGCTCACTATCGTTCGCCAGGAAAAAAATCGACACCTAAATAGCACGAAAAGTCTTAAAATTGACAACAAAATGGGGCGAAAGGTCTTAAAATCGCCAAACTAATGGGTCGAACGTCATATAATCTGAAAACCAATGGGGCTTAACACGAGAGAGAAGGGGGACCAGAAAAACGTGCCATCTCCCCTTAAAGTAGTAGTGTTCTGGGCGTGAACAAGGAATTAGGAGGCCAAGTGGAGTAAAGTGGCTAGTGTGTTCCCCGAGGCTGCAGGCAATGCTAAGGAGGGTTATGGGAGGATGGCCGTATTTATTGGTTCATTTATGTACCGGTATCTTTATAATATTGCTTTAGCTTCCTCCCTAGACCTCCATCAAGCTTAACAAAAAAAATAAAAACAATACCCCCCTTCAAGATAAATTTGTACATTTTTCGATAGAAAAATTTCCCGGCTGAAGGACGCTTCCTCCTAATATTTCAGGCTCGCTATCGCTCGTCAGGAACATATCGACACCTAAATGGCACAAAAAGTATTAATATTGACAAAGAAATGGAGTGAAAGGTCTTACAATCGCCTAACTAATGGGCCGAACGTCTTAAAATCTAAAACTCCTGGGGCTAAACATGAGGAAGAAGTGGGACCAGAATAAGGACCCATCTGCCCTTAAAGTTGTGACTCCATACCAACATGACACACCGTACAGTCTATTTACACTTAGTTTATAAATAACGTGTGCGGGAACTGAGGGAGAGAAATGAGTATACTGTACAGTCGCGCTAATAAGTCATGTTCCAGCTGTCATTACGTTTGGCTTGCTCTGTGCTGTATTAATGTCTGTCAGATGTTGAATAGGGTGGGTAAGTGTATGAGCATGCTTGTATATCTCACTCGGAACGAATAAATAAAGATTTAGAGTTTTAGACATTGCTGATAGGCCTACCAATTATTGATCGAAATATACTTGGTGCTGAGCCATCACTTATTAGCGCGGCTGTACTATCATTAGAATAAGTCTTTTATTTCCAAGTTGACGGCAAATTTAATCCCATAACAACTTATTTCTCGATACGTGATGAATACGTGATGAAAAAGATTATTGCATGACTTTCTACGCCCTATTAATGCCAAGTTTTCATAACTCACAACAGATGTTTTCCAAATTCTTCGTAAAAACAGAATAATCAAGAGGGAGACATGGCAATTTACCGTCAGCTGACAAATAAAAAACTATAGACACCCAGAGGAGTCATTAGCCAAGTGAACGTGTAAAGAAAACGGACCCTTGATTGGATGCACTAAGCTAAAACGATGATGTCACACAAACGATAACGTCACACACTATGTTAGTCAGCGTACCTCTCTGTTTATCTCGCACGAGTTGTTAACATTTGGGAGCCAAGATAGTCCACGGCTTGTTTAATCTGAACACTCACTCACTCACTCACTCACTCACTCACTCTCACACACACACACAGCACGACACCAACAGAAGCAACAACAGCAAGAGAAGAGTAATAATTATGATATGAATAGGATGTCATAGAGATGTTCATGGTTAAATATATCCGCTAACATGTTTATGTATCCCACCACTAACGGATGTAACTGATAAGATAACATAGGAAAACATCAACACCGTTTGGACTTATCGACGAAGTGCCACTTTAGTGTTATATAATTATAGTGTTATATACCGTAATACACTTTATTAAGGGGGTAGTACTCGCTTTTTATGGACCCCTTCTCCCTCATGTTTAGCATATTAGTTTTGAGGTTTTAAGACATTCGTTCCGTTAGTTTGGCGATTTTGAGACATTTCGCCTCATTTTTGTATTCAATATTAACACCTTTCATAAGAACATAAGAAAATGGGAGTCTGCAGAAAGCCGATTGGCCTAAGCAAGGCAGATCCCTGTCCCACACAACCCCAATTCAATTACAAAGCCCAATTATAGGCTCAACACTCTAATACCCTGAGGATCATCTTACCAAAACGGTTAGAGATTAACACAGGATTATGGGGGTCTGCAGAGCACTGTTTGGCCCAACCCGGCTGATCCCCCTTCACACCCAACCCTTCTCGTCCATATGCTTATCCAATTTTATCTTAAAGCTCCCTACCGTTTTAGATCCCACTATAGCACTTGGTAGTCCATTCCACCCATCTACAACTCTGTTACCAAACCAATATTTGCCTATATCTTTTCTGAAACGAAATTTATCTAATTTGAAACCATTGGTACGAGTTATTTCGCTATCACTGAGCTTTAGTACATTTGTCATGTCCCCTTTGTTAATTCCACTAACCCACTTGAACACCTCTATCATATCCCCTCTAACTCTGCGTCTCTCTAACGAATGTAAACCTAATTTCTTCAACCTTTCTTCATACGGAAGCTTTCTAATATTATGGATCATTTTTGTCATTCTACGCTGTACTCTCTCCAATGAATCTATGTCCATTCTGTAATAAGGACACCAAAATTGGACAGCATAATCCATATGGGGTCTCACTAATGACAAGTAAAGTTTTAAGATAACATCAGCAGTTCTGTTACTCACACTCCTAGAGATGAACCCGAGAATCCTGTTTGCCTTATTACGAACGCTTATACACTGTTTTCTAGGCTTCAAATCATTGCTAACAAACACACCTAGATCTTTCTCGCAGTCTGAATTTTCTAATTCTAAATTAGCTAGTTTATATTTAACATTCGTTTGCATCTTCCCTATCTTTAATACCTTGCATTTGTCAATGTTAAACTTCATCTGCCAATTTACTGACCATTCATGTAAGGTATCTAGATCCCTTTGGAGGCACTCTATATCGCTATCTGAATCAATTTTTCTCCCCATTTTGGTATCGTCTGCAAATTTACTTATCCTACTAGTTATACCTAAATCAAGGTCATTTATGTATATAATAAACAACAGAGGACCTAATACAGATCCCTGGGGGACACCACTTTTGACTGCTCCCCATTCTGACTTGGTACCATTTATGCTGACTCTCTGCTTCCTACCAATTAGCCATGACCTAATCCATCCTAACAACGCCCCACCTATTCCATGTGCCTCAACCTTTCTCATCAATCTCTCATGAGGGACTCTGTCGAAAGCTTTACTGAAATCTAAATATATAATATCATATGACTTGTCATTATCTACTGCTTCATATACCTCTGAGAAAAAACTAAGCAAATTTGTAAGGCAAGAACGTCCCTGAGTGAATCCATGCTGAGAAGAGTTGATTAAGTTAAATGTTTCTAAGTGGTTTCTCATTTTCCTAGCAATAATTGACTCTAGTAGCTTTCCTATGATTGAAGTGAGACTAATGGGACGGTAATTGGATGCTATTGATTTATCACCTTTTTTGAAGATCGGAACTACATTTGCAAGCTTCCAAGCTTCTGGAACTATACCTGTTTCTAATGACTTGTTAAATAGAAATGTTAATGGGTAACTTAACTCATCTCTGCATTCTTTTAATACTCTAGCATATACCTCATCAGGACCAGGCGATTTATGAGGTTTCAGTCTGTCAATTTCCTTAAGCACATCATTTCTACTTATAGTAACCGTACTTAACCTATTTTCTAATACAATCGCTATATACCTTACGGACTTCTGGAAACTGTACCAAATTTTCATTAGTGAAAACGGAAAGAAATTGACTATTTAATGTACTTCACATTTCTAAATAATTTTCTGTCATTTCTCCTATCGAAGTTTTAAGGGGACCAATTACATCTCTAACCTTGGATTTATATAGTTGGTAAAAAGCTTTAGGATTATTTTTTGAGTCATTGGCAACCTTAATTTCATAATTCCTTTTTTCTTTCCTAATATCCTTTTTTACCTGTCGTGATAGATTCTGATAGTAAGCAAGTAGGTGAATTTCGCCTTTTTAAATTTTTCTATATATTCCTCTTTTTTTTTCTAGATCTAATAGTCTATTATTCATCCATTTGGGTTGGTTCTGTGTTGATCTAAATTTTCTTTTGGGGATATATTTATTTTGCGCATTGAATACTGACTTGATAAAATTATTGTATGTATCTACCAAGGTTGACGTCTCTTCCTGACTTAAGATGACAGGTGCCTGAGAAGGGATACACTCATTTGGACACCTGGATCGACTTAATTTTTTGACCATAGGGTCCGCTAATAGAGCTCTTCTTAACCCACCATAATTGGCTTTTCTGAAGTCAGGTATTAATGTTGTATTCTCTCTGGTATTACCTTTCCATTGTATATTAAAATACACATAATTGTGATCACTATTTCCTAGGTGGTCCCCGATTTCTACACTATTTAAAATATGTTCATTGTTACTGAAAACTAAATCGAGAATATTATCACCTCTAGTCGGCGTATCTATGAATTGAGATAAAAAACTATCTTGTACTACCTCAATAAACTCCTTTGAATCAGAGTCCCCTATTTGTTGCCGCCAATCTATATTAGGGAAATTAAAATCCCCCATAATGCACACGTTGCTAAACCTTGATGCTATTTTAATTTCCTCCCATAATGATGTTCCGTCATTTCTACTCATATTTGGCGGTCTATACAGAACTCCAATAACTAAGGTCTCACTACCTTCGTTAACCTCTACCCAAACACTTTCATTTTCATTATTTACTCTAATACCTGATTTAATACAGCTTTTTAATGAACTCCTGACAAACACTGCTATACCACCGCCCCTCCTACTTGTTCGGTCATATTTAAACAAACTATATTCCGGTATATCAAACTCTGCTAAAAAATGCCTGGTTTCTGTATTAATCCATGTTTCAGTTAGCGCTATTATGTCTATATTTTCTTTGCTAACCAGTGCTCTAAGTTCGTTCATTTTGTTACATAAACTCCTACAATTTGTATAATAAACTCTCAAACTATCACTTGTATTGCAACTATTTTTCTATTGTTTTTAACTAATTTATTTTTACCTGTTGAACTACTAGACCTAGACGGAAAATCTACGCTATCAGAATGTTCGTTATTACTATCAATTTCATGTGGCTGGGATTCTATTTTACTTACACACCTATGGTTTATTAACAAAACCCCGCAACAAACTTGTCGAGTGAGCTGGCTAAGGTCGAAACTCCTAGTCGAGAGAGATGTACTCCATCCTGGGCATACAGTTCATCCTTACCATAAAAGAGGGTCCAGTTATCCAGGAATGGAATCTTATTTGCCTTGAATATGTCGTGCCCTTTAGGTGTCAATTTTTTCCTGGCGAGCGATAACGAGCCTCTAATTTTAAAAGGAATCGGCTTTCGGCCGGGACATTTTTCTACCGAACAAATTTATCTTGAAAGGGGTCTAGGGGGTGTTATCTTGAAAGGGGGTCTAGGGGGTGTTTTTCTAAGCTAGATGGAGGTCTAGCGAGGAAACTCAAAATTAATTAAATATATAATACTGTATACAGGGTGTTCCAGTAATGCTTAGTATATACAGGGTGTTCCAGTAATGCTTTCCATAATAATACTGTATACAGGGTGTTCCAGTAATGCTTTCCATAATATATAATACTGTATACAGGGTGTTCCAGTAATGCTTAGTATATACAGGGTGTTCCAGTAATGCTTTCCATAATATATAATACTGTATACAGGGTGTTCCAGTAATGCTTTCCATAATATATAATACTGTATACAGGGTGTTCCAGTAATGCTTTCCATAATATATATAATACTGTATACAGGGTGTTCCAGTAATGCTTTCCGAATATATAATACTGTATACAGGGTGTTCCAGTAATGCTTAGTATCTACAGGGTGTTCCAGTAATGCTTTCCATAATATATAATACTGTACAGGGTGTTCCAGTAATGCTTAGTATATACAGGGTGTTCCAGTAATGCTTTCCATATAATACTGTATACAGGGTGTTCCAGTAATGCTTAGTATATACAGGGTGTTCCAGTAATGCTTTCCATAATATATAATACTGTATACAGGGTGTTCCAGTAATGCTTTCCATAATATATAATACTGTATACAGGTGTTCCAGTAATGCTTCCATATTATATAATACTGTATACAGGGTGTTCCAGTAATGCTTTCCATAATATATAATACTGTATACAGGGTGTTCCAGTAATGCTTTCCATAATATATAATACTGTATACAGGGTGTTCCAGTAATGCTTAGTATATACAGGGTGTTCCAGTAATGCTTTCCATAATATATAATACTGTATACAGCTGGTTCCAGTAATGCTTAGTATATACAGGGTGTTCCAGTAATGCTTTCCATAATATATAATACTGTATACAGGGTGTTCCAGTAATGCTTAGTATATACAGGGTGTTCCAGTAATGCTTTCCATAATATATAATACTGTATACAGGTTTCCAGTAATGCTTTCATAATATATAATACTGTATACAGGGTGTTCCAGTAATGCTTTCCATAATATATAATACTGTATACAGGGTGTTCCAGTAATGCTTTCCATAATATATAATACTGTATACAGGGTGTTCCAGTAATGCTTTCCATAATATAATACTGTATACAGGGTGTTCCAGTAATGCTTATATATACATTTCCAGTAATGCTTTCCATAATATATAACTGTATACAGGGTTTTCCAGTATGCTTAGTATATACAGGGTGTTCCAGTAATGCTTTCCAAAATATAATACTGTATACAGGGTGTTCCAGTAAAGCTTAGTATATACAGGGTGTTCCAGTATGCTTTCCATATATAATACTGTATACAGGGTGTTCCAGTAATGCTTTCCATAATATATAATACTGTATACAGGGTGTTCCAGTAATGATAGTATATACAGGGTGTTCCAGTAATGCTTTCCATAATATATAATACTGTATACAGGGTGTTCCAGTAATGCTTAGTATATACAGGGTGTTCCAGTAATGCTTTCCATAATAGAATACTGTATACAGGGTGTTCCAGTAATGCTTTCCATAATATATATACTGTATACAGGGTGTTCCAGTAATGCTTAGTATATACAGGGTGTTCCAGTAATGCTTTCCATAATATATAATACTGTATACAGGGTGTTCCAGTAATGCTTTCCATAATATATAATACTGTATACAGGGTGTTCCAGTAATGCTTTCCATAAATATATACTGTATACAGGGTGTTCCAGTAATGCTTAGTATATACAGGGTGTTCCAGTAATTTTCCATAATATATCTGTATACAGGTGTTCAGTAATGCTTTCCATAAATATAATACTGTATACAGGGTGTTCCAGTAATGCTTTCCATAATATATAATCTGTATACAGGGTTCCAGTAATGCTTAGTATATACAGGGTGTTCCAGTAATGCTTTCCATAATATATAATACTGTATACAGGGTGTGTTCCAGTAATGCTTTCCATAATATATAATACTGGAACAGGGTGTTCCAGTAATGCTTAGTATATCAGGGTGTTCAGTAATGCTTTCCATAATATATAATACTGTATACAGGGTGTTCCAGTAATGCTTCCATAAATATATAATACTGTACAGGGTGTTCCAATGCTTAGTAATAGGGTGTTCCAGTAATGCTTTCCATAATATTAATACTGTATACAGGTGTTCCAGTAATGCTTCCATAAATTATAAAACTGTATACAGGGTGTTCCAGTAATGCTTTCCATAAATATATAATACTGTATACAGGGTGTTCCAGTAATGCTTTCCATAATATATAATACTGTATACATGTTTCCAGTAATGCTTAGTATACAGGGTGTTCCAGTAATGCTTTCCATAATATATAATACTGTATACAGGGTGTTCCAGTAATGCTTTCCATAAATATATAATACTGTATACAGGGTGTTCCAGTAATGCTTTCCATAATATATAATACTGTATACAGGGTGTTCCAGTAATGCTTTCCATAATATATAATACTGTATACAGGGTGTTCCAGTAATGCTTAGTATATACAGGGTGTTCCAGTAATGCTTTCCATAATATATAATACTGTATACAGGGTGTTCCAGTAATGCTTTCCATAAATATATACTGTATACAGGGTGTTCCAGTAATGCTTTCCATAATATATAATACTGTATACAGGGTGTTCCAGTAATGCTTTCCATAATATATAATACTGTATACAGGGTGTTCCAGTAATGCTTAGTATATACAGGGTGTTCCAGTAATGCTTTCCATAATATATAATACTGTATACAGGGTGTTCCAGTAATGCTTTCCATAAATATATAATACTGTATACAGGGTGTTCCAGTAATGCTTTTCATAAATTATATGGTGGACTCATCAGACAAAAATAAGAATAAATTACTCTATGAACATGAGGTTGAGTATTTATAATAACGGAGTTATTACACGATTTAAGTTAGATAGATACAATGCCATTCAGTCCAAGGGGTAATGTTGCCATTTTAGTGGATCATATCCATTCGGCCTTCGCTATCGCTTGCTAGCCTCAAGATAGTGAGCAGTAGCGATCTGACTTTTCGGTAGAAAAATATGTCCGGCTTCGCCGGATTTGATTTTTCTACCGGCCAAGCCGGACATATTTTTCTACCGAAAAGTCAGATCGCTACTGCTCACTATCTTGAGGCTAGCAAGCGATAGCGAAGGCCAAATGGATATGATCCACTAAAATGGCAACATTACCCCTTGGACTGAATGGCATTGTATCTATCTAACTTAAATCGTGTAATAACTCCGTTATTATAAATACTCAACCTCATGTTCATAGAGTAATTTATTCTTATTTTTGTCTGATGAGTCCACCATATAATTTATGAAAAGCATTACTGGAACACCCTGTATAGCCCCGGAAAAAAAAAGTAGTACCCCCTTAATATATTATTACACGAGCTAAATATTTACTATCCCAGAATTCCAAATGCCTGTCTATCATATTGGAACACACTTTATTTATAAGGAACAATTTGTATGTCTTGGTGGAATGGTTAGAGCGTGCAAGTTCTGTATGCGGTGTCCATGGTTCGAATCCCAGGAGGATCACATGCTTTCATTAATTTATTTATATATATATATTTTTTTTTTTTTTTTGGGGGGGGGTTATTGGTGTTAAGAACGATACTTAATTAAGTAAATACTGTACATAATCTACATAGGCTACACTGTAAACAAAAATATCGGCATACAAAAGTATGAAAGAGTAATTAAAGGGTCCCTAATAGTTTAAAGGTATATTGGTAGTGATAAACTCTTCTAATACCGGTATAAGGACTGAGAGGTATGTCAATTAAACAAGGTTAATCACGATAAGGGTCAATCTGGCTAGGGAAAGGGCGTAGGGAAAGCTTTTACGATGTTTAAAGGAATGAACCATAGGCAAGATGAAGTCCCTATATACTGCGTCGTTGACAGTGGGAAACCTTAAACAGGCCATCAACCGACACCAACCAAAAGATGGGAGGCTGTGGTATGTGATTGTTAACCCATTCAGTACCAGGGACATCTATTTCATCATATTCTGGTAACTATTAGACGATATTATTCAGCTTAGGAAGGACCTCTAGCAACAATAAGACTTCAAACTATTTCAACCAACCCTTTTAACTACCACAACTCCTTTCTAAGCTGCATAATAGCGCTTAAATATAGCTAGAATATAACATAACACACGTCGCTGGTACTCAAAGGGTTTTAACGATCATTACAGTACACGCAATTAATATTACCGTAACACTCATGTTATTTTGGCCACCATATGACGATATTATTAAGTTTCGAAATGGTCTGTGGGAGTCAAAGAGATAATATTATTTTTATTAATCTCACCACCACACCCCCAATGAAATTAATTAAAGTATATATGATCCACCGGGATTCGAACTCGGGTTATCACACACATATTTTTGCCACCTTAACCATTACACCACCAGGACGGTTAAAGGTTTATGCACACGCCTACGACTTATTATCCATTCTCGAATACTGGATATTAATCTAATCATGTTCATATTCCCAACCGCACTATGGTAGCCTACTGTTTAAGTGAGAGGAAAGAATATTCATGGGGCACAGATCATATAGACCGGCCTCTCGAAGAAATATCCCTAAACCTACTAATAATATTATTTTTATTAATCTCACCACCACACCCCCAATGAAATATGGAGATAGATTTTACCGTTTTGCTTGCTAGAGGACCTTCCTAAAATGTATAAAATTGTCTATTGTTAGCAAGAAAATATACCCTGCTACGTTACTACAAGTTATACAAACTAGAAATATACCCTGCTACGTTACTACAAGTTATACAAACTAGAAATATACCCTGCTACGTTACTACAAGTTATACAAACTAGAAATATACCCTGCTACGTTACTACAAGTTATACAAACTAGAAATATACCCTGCTACGTTACTACAAGTTATACAAACTAGAAATATACCCTGCTACGTTACTACAAGTTATACAAACTAGAAATATACTCTGCTACGTTACTACAAGTTATACAAACTAGAAATATACCCTGCTACGTTACTACAAGTTATACAAACTAGAAATATACCCTGCTACGTTACTACAAGTTATACAAACTAGAAATATACCCTGCTACGTTACTACAAGTTATACAAACTAGAAATGATCATGTTTCTATTTTTATTCCAGAGTGTGTGATTTGATTATAATACAGGAATACAGATTATACTCAATTTTGTTTTCTATGTGCTTGAGGGAGGCAAAAGGCAGAACTGCCTGTAGCGAGTGTCTCCCCCATAGTTGAAAGAGTGACAGGGCCAAAATCAAGGGACGTTCGAGCCA
Source organism: Paralithodes platypus (assembly GCA_032716605.1). Taxonomy (NCBI): domain Eukaryota; kingdom Metazoa; phylum Arthropoda; class Malacostraca; order Decapoda; family Lithodidae; genus Paralithodes; species Paralithodes platypus. The sequence goes on from CM064551.1 coordinate 38,944,841, forward strand.
AAATGCCTGGACACACGGAGTTTGAAGCAATTTAATTCATAGGAAGAGGGAAAGACTGATTCTGGGAGAGAGTTCCAGAGCTCAGCTGTTGAGTAGAAGAAAGACTGAGAGTAACGTTTCACTCTTGGGTTGGAGAGTTGCACAGAGTAGGGGTGGGATTGAGTTGCAAGACGGGTACCACATGCCCTACGTAAAGGAGGTGGTATACACTGGGAAAGCTCTGAGGAACACTGATTATTATAGTAGCGATAGAATAGCGAGAGAGATGCAACATTGCGGCGGAGAGAGAGAGATTGCAGAGAGTTGGTGAGTGGACGGGAGTTAATGATACGAAAGGCCTTCCTTTCAACTTTGTCTAGGAGAGCGGTGTGAGAGGAACCTTCCCACACATGTGAACAATACTCAATACAAGGACGCACTATCCCCTTGTACAGAGCAAGAAGCTGTGAAGGGGAAAAGAACCCATTAAGGTGGTTGAGCACACCCAGCTTCTGGGAGGCTGCCTTAGCAAGACTGGTAATATGGTCCTTCCAAATGAGAGCAGAAGAAAAAGAGACACCAAGAATATTGAGAGAAGATGAAGGATTGATTTTTGTATTGTTGAAGAATAAGGGATAGTCCGCTGGGAGTTCCTTACGGGTAGATAGATGGAGAAATTGGGTTTTGGAAGCATTAAAGGTAACAAGGTTTTCTCTGCCCCAATTGGAGATAGTATTTAGATCAGAATTTAAGAGTTCTATGGCTTCATTACGTTTGTCGTTGAGGGATTGCTGGCTGGGTCGTTCTGAAAAACTAATGGAGTATGGAGTCTGCCTATGAATGGATGGGAATTGAGGTACAGTTGAGAAGATAATTTATGAAAATTAGAAAGAGAATAGGAGATAGGACAGAGCCCTGAGGAACACCGGAGTTTATAGGGTGAGGAAGTGAACAATGGCCGTCCACAACCACGGCTATGGAACGGCCGGAAAGGAAATTAGAGACAAAGGCACAGATGGAGGGATAGAAACCGAAGGAGGGTAGTTTAGAAATTAAAGATTTGTGCCAGACTCTATCAAAGGCTTTCGATATGTCTAGTGCAATAGAAAAAGTCTCACCGAAGTCCCGAAAGGAGGATGACCAAGAGTTAGTAAGATATGAAAGAAGATCACCAGTAGAGCGACCCTTAACACTTAAAGAGCGGGGCCCGACTTAAGTCCGTATCCAAAAAGCAGCAAGTTAGGAGCATTATTAAGGCTTTTAAAGGGTTAAAATCGAGTGCAAATGGCTGGGAGCGCAGCAGGCCACACGGCCGACACCCAGGGCTTACCGCCGCCCACTAACTCACCCTCCCTGTGTTCTCGAGAGCCGGCAGTGTAGCCAGTAGTGAGCGTAGCTGGGAAAAATATACCGCTATACGCTAAACTCCCATGTTACTGGTACCACTGTATGAGAACCACGAGTGCTACATAGCTCGTTCTGGTCTCATTTTGAAGCTTTTAGCGCCAAGTTTTTTGCTGAATACATTTCTTTTCATGCAGATACTTGATTTATCATTCAGGAGGGCCTGAATATGCCCAAATAAGCCCAAAACCCCCCGCTAGACAAGGGATAAGGAAGCCATACTGGTGATCTGAGAGCAGATTATGAGAAGAGAAATGCTTAAGAAATTTGGAAGCAAGAATAGTTTCAAAAACTTTAGAAAGACATACGAAGCAGATAAGCTATGTAGTCGTGTTATAGTCTACAATTAAGTAGTGCCGTATCTGGAAATCGGCTTCAAGGGATTGAAACTTAAGGGGAGGTACCGGTATGTAGTTTTTCTACGCCCCTTTCTCCTTCATGCTTAGCCCTATTAGTTTTGAGATTTTTAAGACATTCGCCCTATTAGTTTGTCGAGTTTAAGACCTTTCGCCCTATACTAACCGATTCAGTACCAGTGGTCTTCTTTGTATGTGATTTCAGCTACATTTAGATGATTTTATTAAGCTTAGGAAAGATATGTGGTTGCTAAAAGGATTTATTGATATAGTCTGTAACCTTTTAATGGGTAGACGGCCTTCCTAAGCTGCATACAATCGTCTTAAAAGTCGCCAAAATATAATAAAAAGGATGTTACTGTTACTGTATCGGTTAAGACCTTTCTTGCTATTTAGTTGTCGATTTGTTTCCGGCCGAGCGACAGCGAGCCTGAAATTTTTGAGAACCGGCCGAAATATTTCTACCAAAAAATTTACAAATTAATTTCGAAGGGGATCTTAACCCGCAGAGTGCCAGACAATTATTGACCCTATGCATCTGCCAGTGCCAGAGGATTTTTTATTTTTATTGTTTTGGCTAAATCTATCAAGTTGGGTGAGAAAGGAAGGATAATGGTAAAAAAAACACTCCCCTTGTCCATTTTCGCCAGAAATCAGATCCCCGATGGTCCCGAATGTAGCTGAGATTTTCAGAGTAAATCATTGACTTTTATGGTATCGGAACGTATAGGTAGGAGGGTGGTGGGAGGCTGGTTTGGGGGATGGTGGGGGGAAGGTAGAAGCTGTAATTGACTCTTGTTACAAATATGAAGCAGATTGGTGATGTAGTTTCGCCACCACGGATTTTCCTTTTTTTCCTTTTCTTCATACGGATACGATACGCTGGAAGTGGGTGGTGGGAGGCGGTTGGGGGTGTGGTGGGGGGAAGGCAGAAGGATAAGGGACTTGTCACACAAATATGGAACCGATTGGTGCAGTCGTTTCGCCGCCACAGATTTTCCTTTTGTTTCCTTGTGAGGCGACCGATAGTCAGCGAGTGGGTGGGGGGAGGGGGTTGTGTTGGTGGTGGCAAGAAGCCAGAAGGGTAAGGTACATGTGGTAGAAATATGAAAGTCATAGGTGCAGTCATTTCGCTGCTACGATTTTTTTTCGGCGTGGACGTATATATACGTTCCTGGCACTGGGCGTGACAACACCCTTGGACGTATATATACGTCCCTGGCACTGGGCGTGACACCACCCTTGGACGTATATATACGTCCCTGGCACTGGGCGTGACAACACCCTTGGACGTATATATACGTCCCTGGCACTAGGCTTGACAACACCCTTGGACGTATATATCAGTGCAATCAGTGCAAACTGACCGAGAAATTTACGAACAAATTGCAGATGTAAGTAACTCACAAGATACCGTAATTTTTGGTGACTTTAATTTACCTGTGACCAAGTGGGGCGATACTCTTACTTCACACTCCGGACATGACTTGTATACGAACTTGCAAGAGAGTTCGCTTTATCAATTTGTTGGAACGCCGACCGTGGTAATAACGTTCTTGACATTGTACTTGCAACAAAAGAAGAATTAATAGAGAATTTGAATGTTGGTGATGAATTCAGTAACAGCGACCATCGTACGATAACTTTCACTTTAAAGTTTACTAGTAACGAACCAAATAGTAGCATCGAAAAAGTCCCTAATTTCAAGAAAGCAAACTTCCATAAACTTAGAGCTATGTTTAAAGAAACTGACTGGAGCTTTTTAATTCACAATAACGACATAAATACATCTTGGAAGTTATTCGAAGCCACTTACCTAAAAGCAGTGCAAGACTGCATACCATCGAAAATACGGCGTCCAGGCCATAATAATAAGCCCAAATGGTGGAATAAAGATATTTCAAACTGCCTGCTTGCTAAAAAATGTGCTAATGATAGATTAAAATCCTCACAAAATGACGAAGAACGGCTGAAATTTGTAGAGCTACGACGCAAAGCCAAAAAGTTAATTAAGCAAAGTAAAAAGACCTTAGAGTTACATATTTGCGAATCAAAGTAAAACAAACCCGAAAGAATTCTATAGTTATATCAGAAAGAAAAAAGTTGTTACTTCAACTGTTGGACCGTTAGTCGATGAAAATGGAGAATACAACAAAGACGAAGAACAAATGAGTAATGCCCTCAATACCTTCTTTGCATCAGTTTTTACAACAGAAGACCTCAGTGATATCCCTACACCATCGCCGATTCAGATTGATAATTCAGATGTTCTAAGCAATATCACCGTTACAGAGAGAGAAGTATTGAATTGTTTAGATAAACTCAAGGTAAATAAAACGCCTGGACCTGATACAATCTCGCCTGAGTTCTAAAGGAAGCTAAGGATGAGCTCTCAAAACCACTGACATTACTATTCAATAAATCCTTGCAGTCTGGAACTATGCCCGATCAGTGGAAGCTAGCCAACGTAACACCGATATTCAAAAAAGGCAGCAAATCCCTACCCAGTAACTATCGTCCAATTAGCTTAACCTCAGTTGTATGTAAAATGCTAGAAACGGGCATACGAGACAGACTCGTAAATCACTTAGAGGAAAATAACATACTTAAAGATACTCAACACGGCTTTCGTAAAAAAACGTTCCTGTTTAACAAACCTCTTAGACTTCTTCCACGATATCCTCAACCTCTACGATTAGAGTAAAGCTGTAGATATTATATACCTTGATTTTCAAAAGGCCTTTGACAAAGTTCCCCACAAACGTTTACTGCTAAAACTAAAAGCGCATGGAATACAAGACGGTGTGTTGAAATGGATAGAAAATTGGCTCAGCGACAGAAAGCAAAGAGTAGTCATAAACGGTAAGGCATCAACATGGACCAATGTAAGTAGCGGGGTACCCCAGGGATCGGTACTAGGACCAATTCTCTTTCTAATTTACATCAACGACATAGATGAGGGTCTCACCTGTACAATCTCAAAGTTTGCTGACGATACAAACATTTCAAAATAGCGTACTCTCAATAAAAACAAGTTGACGATATGCAACACAATCTAGATAAATTGTCATGTTGGGCCCAAATTTGGCAAATGAGTTTCAATGCGGATAAATGTAAAGTACTACATATCGGATACCTAAATGAGAAAGCAAAACTATTCGATGAATGGCACTCAGCTTAAGAATGTAAACAGAGAAACCGATCTGGGAGTAACAATATCGAGTAATCTAAAAACCCAGTCAACAATTTACTGAAGTTGTTAAGAAGGCAAACAAAATAATTGGATTTATAGGCAGGTCATTTGAGCATAAATCCAAAGAAGTTATCCTAACCCTTTACAATTCCTTAGTCCGCCCTCTTCTGGAATACTGCGTTCAATCCTGGTGCCCTTATTACCAAAAAGATATAAACAAGCTAGAACGAGTTCAACGTAGAGTTACCAAAATGATACCTAGCCTAAAGAACAAACCATACGAAGAGCGTCTTAGAGAATTAAATCTATTTCCTTTAACCCAGCGCAGATTAAGAGGTGACCTAATTCAAGTGTTCAAAATCATCAAAGGCATCGACAATATGAACTGTAGTACGTACTTCACTATCGACCAATCTAATTACACGCGGGGAAACGGTTGCAAAATTATTGGTAAATCTTTTAACTCACACGAATCTAAGAATTTCTTCTTCAATCGAGTTGTCAACTTGTGGAAGGGGCTTCCCCGAAACGTTATAGACTGCAGCACCGTTGATTCATTTAAATTCCGCCTAGACAAATATCTCGCATCAAACCCGCGACGGACTGACTGCGTTTGTAAATGAATAACTTTATTTTATCCCCCCCTCAGTTACTAACCCATCTGTCCCCTACTAACTTCCTAATCCTGCCACGGACATTAGTTCCAGGGCAGTAATTCCCTTTCCAATGTTCCCTTACCCACTCTAAACCACTGTTTGGACACTTGATCCTCAGTGTTTTGGAGGACAAGCAACCTAGAAGGGTCACTAGATCTGTTGTTGCTTGATTTCCTTTGTACTCCTTTATATATACGTCCCTGGCACTGGGCGTGACAACACCCTTGGACGTATATATACTTCCCTGGCACTCAGCGGGTTAAGGATGTTTGTATAAGCTTGATGGAGGCCTAGAGAAGAAACCAAAATAATGTTAAATAGATAAATAGATAAATAATTAAATAACACCTACCGCCCTTAACCCGTTCTGTACCGTCGACGTCTTTATAACTTTATTTAACCTACTATTAGACGATTTTATTCAGTTTATAATGGGCCTCCAGCATGTAACAGGCTTTGAACTATCTCAGTTAACTATTTTCACTACCTCAGACCCTTCTTAAACTGCACATAATCGTCTAAATATAGCTAGAACAAAATTATATAGACGTCGCCGGTACTATATGGGTTAAGGAGAAGAGTGTGTGCTAACGTCCCCTCACAGGATGGGGGGCGCTGCTCAATAAACTCGCCCCTCGGGGCAAAATCAAAATCAATCTCTATATATACCGGTATATATATATATATATATATATATATATCATGTACCGTAATGAAAAGTTAAGAACAAAGTTAGTGTCAAAATGTATATCAACTATCGTACATTTTTATATTTAAAACATCTAATACACTCTACATACAACCTAATTAATGCCTTCCACTTACCCATTATAACAAGTGATGACAGTGTGAACCAAACAACGTCGATCACTTCACTAATTAGATACGGTGTTTATTATTATTATCTCACTCATTATTAGTTCTTTATTATACTTGTAGATAACGTGGTGTTGCTTCATAAGTACCAGTGGCTAAAGGTGTACAACAGATGGCGTAGTTATAATTAGCATGATATAATATAGTATAGCACATCAACAGTCATTATTGAGATCACTATATACAGGTAGCAAGTTAAACGTTTCCCAAAACATTCATTATTGCTAGTACCATATACCAAGGTAAACGTTTCCCAAAACACTGACATTAAATAATCGACGTACTGGTCAAGTGATCATAAAGAACCGTAAATAGTACTAGAAACTTTCAAATAAGAAGGTTGTTAGCCTTGTAGAATAACCAAAACGCTACACAAGTGGGGCAAAACATTTACACGCAATTAAAATATTGCAGCCATATACACTAAACAAACACAATGACGGTGTTTCTAAATGTCTAGTAATATAACGAGAGAAGCACTCTAGGTATGTGAACCCTTTCTCATGGTAGAACACAAATAATGGCAAGTGGTTTAAGACGCTAGTTGGAGTGACGAGCGGGTACGTCCAGACACTCAGCAAACAGACAGGCACTGAGGAGGGCCGCTAAGACGGAGTCAACAGAGGGTACCGTATACAGTATGTTAGTTAACGAGTAGTGCCACATGTGCCACTCTCACTCTCTCTTTCACACACACAAAGAAGCATTGGGGAGGGCTGAGACGGAGGGTACATGTTAGTTTGTTAGTGTCACATACATGTCTCTCTCTCTCTCTCTCTCTCTCCTCGCTGGGATCGTAAGGTATGCGTAGTCAGTGTAGCTATGTAAATCTATGTAAATCTCTCCACCCCTTTCTCTCCAACGGAGGGTATGTTAATAGTAGGGCACCATCTTCACGGTCAAAAGTTGAGTCCTACCGCCATATTAGAATTTTGATGATCTCACGTCGTAAGTTTGAAGAAAAAAAAAAAATCACAAATATATACAAATCCTATATATTTAAGGTTTGTTCAGTGTGGTTCAAGAGTACTTTTGTATTAAATTAACCGAGGCAAATTAACTATAATCTATGGAGATGAGACATTGCTATAGGCCGCGGGTGTACACTCTGGAACAAAAATCATACCATTAACTCATGCAATACCGGTGACATCCTTTTCATCATATTCTGGCAACTATTAGACAATTTTAGTCACCTTAGGAAGGACGTCGGTCCATTAAAAGGCAACAGACTATCTCCATTACTCTTTTTAGCTACGGTACCACATATCCTTCCCAGGTTAAACAAAATCGTCAATATGTAGCTGACATCATAATATATAAAATACGTTGTCGGTACAGAAGGAGTTAAATGTTTAAAAATGTTTCGGACTGAATCGAACTTTTATCATTAATTTCCTAATATTTACATGTCGGAGGTTCATTATGCTCCTCGAAGGTAAATATTAGGGTTCCATGTCATCTCAACCAGTTGACCATTTGAACCAGTAGCTCTCAACCAGTGCCAAATTAACCCAGACCAACCAACCCAGTGCCAAAATATAGTACTAACCTAACCGTATTGGTTGATTTGGTACTGGTTGAGAGCTACTGGTTGAAATGGTCCACTGGTTGAGTTGACCGGTCACCAAATATTAGGCCACAATATGTGTATTAAGGGGGTAGTGCTTGGTTTTTGGTCTATATATTAATATATTTAATTATTTTTGAGTTATTTCGCTAGACCTCCATCAAGTTTAGAAACACACCGCCTAGACCCCCTTTCAACATAAATGAGTAGGCCTACATTTTTCGGCAGAAAAATTCGGCCGGTTCCTCTAAAATTAGAGGCTCGCTATCGCTCGCCAGAACAAATCGACACCTAAAGGGCACGCAAGGTTTTAATATTGACACAACAAATGAGGCGAAAGGTCTCATAATCGCCAAACTAACGGAACGAACGTCTTAAAATATCAAAACGAAAAAGCTAAATATGAGGGAGAAGGGGGTCCAGAAAAAACGAGTAGTACCCCCTTAAAGAGTGTACAATTTAGCCAGTATATCTAGTAAAAATGAAAGAAAGAAAGTTTAAACAAACAAAGCCATTACATTAAACCTGTTCTTAGTATTTCATCAGTGTTTATTTGCATATACAATGGGAGGAAAATTCAGTTAAAGTGGTGAATGTAGTCCCCCCCCCACCATTTTAGCAGGGAGGGAGTGTATGTTAATTAGCTACCACACACATCACTATATCCTTCATGTCTTATTGTTCCAGGCATATTACTATTACTCATATTCTCTCACTCTCTCTCTCTCTCTCTCTCTCTGTGACTCAAACATCAGTCATCATCTCTCCTGCTCTTCCTCATTCCTCTTAATTCTCCCTTATTACTCACGCATTCCTTTTTGTTCCTTTCCCGATGACCCCGATTATACACATTTATTTTAATCTTGTATCCCTTTCTTTGTCTTCCTTAATTCTCATACTTGTTCTCCCTATTTCAGACTATTTCCATTTGTTCTCCTCTTTAAATACTTTTAATTTAGGTAATTATATTATAATCTCTCTTTCTCTCAAAAATATCTGTTCTCCGTGTCCATTTCCATTTAACTTGGTTAGTCCTCATATTTCCCTTATCCGTTTTCTGTCTCTTAGCTATATCTCCCGTTTTCTTTAACACCGTGTTTATTTATGATAGAAAACCAACAGTATATATAACTAATTTCCTTGATAGCATTTCATATTTTTTACATATTTGGTTCATTAAACAAACGTTTTGCTGAAGTAGGGCTCAGGAATATAGCCGTCTTTTGTCTCACTCTCTGATATGCCGTTCTTTTGTTTTCCTCCTTCAGCTTTATTCGTTTTATGTCTCTTCTTTTTTGTCTTTGTCTTTATCCTTTCTTTTTCTCATGTCTTCTTTTTTTCTTCGTCTTTATCCTTTCTTTCTTTCTCGTGTCTCCTTTGTGTTCTATTTCACTTGCCTATCTTTCCAATTTGCCGTCCCTTCCCCATATATCTCGTCAATAACTGTGTTTCTTTTTAGTCTTTTGTTTTTGTCTATGTAAAGATATAATTATGGTTTATAGTTCAAATTATGTCTGTGGAAATTATAAAATGACCAAAACAATGCTAGTTCATGTTAATTTTCCTGTATTCCTGCTCATATTAATTTAAGTCTTCAAACAAAATTGCTCCGATTTGACACCCTGTTATATTCTTCCCTGTGATCTCCCTTCTCTACCGCTCATCTTGCTCTCTTCTAATTAGGCCTAGTCCCTCTGTAGGCTACAGTGACACTCACTCTCACTCTATCTCAAAATACAAATTGGCCTTTTCGATAAGGTTACACCATTTCTAGCATGCCATACTTTACACGATTGTATTCAGTTAAGGAAATTAATCTCTATGCCAAAGTTCTTTCACTACGGCAATATGACAACGTGCTCCCTTTCTTTCTGATTAACATTAGACGAATATATGAATGAATCCACGATGAAGCCAAAGGTCACAACATTTAAAAAAAAAAAAAAAAAAAGCAAAGGAAGTTGGGAAAACATGATAAACTCTGAAACGGAAGCACCAAACATCTCGAAGCTTCAATAGATAATCTTGGGGCCTCACAAGAGTTACAGGCTACTGAACAGCCTACAGTCCCAAGGTTTAGACATAGAAAAAAAATGGGTGGGTAAGTGCAAGGATAGGTGAAAGGGTGTGTGGATAAATGAGTGGGTGAGTAAGTGGGTGAGAGGATAAATGGGTGGGTTGGTGAGTAAGTGGATGGATGGGTGGTTGGTTACATGGATGGCTAAGTGCGTGGGTGAGAGGATAAATGGGTGGGTTGGTGAGTAGCCTAAGTAGGTGGTGAAAAAGTGGATGGGTGGATACATGAATGGGTAAGTGGGCTGGAGGATAAATGGGTGGGTTGGTGAGTAAGTGGGTACCGTAAGCAACCAGTCAGGAAAGGTAAGATATCGGGGTTAAAATAGTGCGTTAAGTGGATACTGCGATTAAAGCAATATTTATGAGTTACCGGTACGCTAGATGGAAAGCTGAGAGAGAGAGAGAGAGAGAGAGAGAGAGAGAGAGAGAGAGAGAGAGAGAGAGAGAGAGAGAGAGCGAGAGCGAGAGCGAGAGCGAGAGCGAGAGAGAGAGTGAGAGTGAGTGAGTGTTTGTGTGTGTGTGTGTGTGAGAGAGAGAGAGAGATCTACTGTATTATACTGGGTGATGAGTGTGGGAGTCTGGTGATGAGAAAGGATGGGGAATTCAAATGATGGGACAAGGGAGATACTCTGTGATAATAATGATAATAATAATAATAATAATAATAATAATAATAATAATAATGTTATTTGTAAGAAGCGCCACATCTTTAACTAAATCACTAACGCTTGTAGATAATATTAGGCTATAGTATACAGTATACATATTATATACCAAACAATTTACAAATATATGTTGAAGGTGGGTCAAGAGAGTGTTGTTGTTTTAAAGTGTGATTGAGGTCTAGCAAGGAAACTAACAAAACACAAATACAAATATAAATATATAGACCAAAAAATAACCCCTCCACCTTTAAGCCAATGACTGAGTGAGAGTGATTGAGTGAGTAATTGACTTGGTAGGTGAATAGTGAGTGGCTCTATGATGAGTGGATGGAAAATAATACAAGCACCTTGATTTTGGCTCTCTGTCACTCAACTTTGGGGGAGACACTTGTTACTCGGCAGCTTTGCCTTTTATCTCCTTCATTCACACATAAATAAATATTCGTTAAGCGAGGGAGAGCATGAAGGAAAAGAGAAAATGCTTGTGTAGACGGGAAAATTTGAGTGAGAGTGAAGTTGCACGCACGCACGCACACACACACGCACACGCACACGCACACGCACACGCACACGCACACACACACACCGGATAATGGAGACCCGGTGTGGGGTGATAGTCAGCTGTGAGATTCTACTTAATCGTGAAGTGGATTTTCCGAATGACAAACTAGGAAAGTTCTGACCTAGTGTTACGTACTAGAAGAACGAGTAAAGGAGTTGGAGAGGTAGAGAAGAGAGAACAGACGAGTTGAAGTGAAAATTTGGAGAGAAGAGAGAAAAGAGCAGTGCATCACCACGAAGCCCACCGACACGCCATGAAAATACCCTCGTTGTTTCCAATAAATTAGCATTGTATGAATATTACCATATTCAAATTATACTATGAGAGCAGTGCCCAGTGAGTAAACAGCTCAACAGGTGGCGCTTGAGCAAGAGAGGTGTCCGAGATTGTGAGATGAGACAATGCCGATGCAATTTCGAGAAGTCAGAGTTGCAAAAGGCTCCGAGGAGGAGACAACCAGGCGTCATAGGTCTACGAAGGTAAGATCACGAACGAGCCGGTTGCAAAACTCAAACTGTCTCGATGTCTCACTCGCAATCTGGAATAAGACCTCCTGACTTCATCATATTGAGCAGTTGACTCTACAGGCTTCAAGTCTATGTCCGGAGATAGAAATTGGAACTTAATACAAAAAACAAAAAACACAAAAAAGAGAAGAAGAAGAACGGGCAGGAGAGCATAAGAGAAAAACAAACAGAAGTGGAGAAGAAAAAGGGAAAGGGAGAAGAAGGGCATGAGCGAAGAAGAGGACAGGGCAGGGATAATAGAAAAAGGCAGTAGTGGAGATGAGGAAAGGGTAGGAGGGTAGAAGAGAAGAGGGCAGGAGGGGTGAAGGGAAAGGGACAGCAGAGAAGAGATAAAGGCAGGATATGAGAAGATAAAAAAAGCAGGAGACAAGAGAAAAGGGTAAGAGGGGGGAGGAGACAATGACAGAAGAGGAGAATAGACAAAGGCAGAAGAGGAGGCGAGAAAGGGCAGGAGAGGAGAAGAGAGAACAGGACATGCGAGGATACAAGGAAAGGGCAGGAGAGGAGAAGAGAGAACAGGACATGCGAGGATACAAGGAAAGGGCAGGAGAGGAGAAGAGAGAACAGGACATGCGAGGATACAAGGAAAGGGCAGGAGAGGAGAAGAGAGAACAGGACATGCGAGGATACAAGGAAAGGGCAGGAGAGAAGAGAGAACAGGACATGCGACGATACAAGGAAAGGGCAGGAGAGGAAAACAGAGAACAGGACATGCGACGATACAAGGAAAGGGCAGGAGAGTAAAACAGAGAACAGGACAGGAGAGGATACAAGGAAAGGGCAGGCGAGGAGAACAGAGAACAGGACAGGAGAGGATACAAGGAAAGGGCAGGCGAGGAGAACAGAGAACAGGACAGGAGAGGATACAAGGAAAGGGCAGGAGAGTAAAACAGAGAACAGGACAGGAGAGGATACAAGGAAAGGGCAGGCGAGGAGAACAGAAAACAGGACAGGAGAGGATACAAGGAAAGGGCAGGAGAGTAAAACAGAGAACAGGACAGGAGAGGATACAAGGAAAGGGCAGGCGAGGAGAACAGAAAACAGGACAGGAGAGGATACAAGGAAAGGGCAGGAGAGTAAAACAGAGAACAGGACAGGAGAGGATACAAGGAAAGGGCAGGCGAGGAGAACAGAGAACAGGACAGGAGAGGATACAAGGAAAGGGCAGGAGAGGAGAACAGAGAACAGGACAGGAGAGGATACAAGGAAAGGGCAGGCGAGGAGAACAGAGAACAGGACAGGAGAGGATACAAGGAAGGGGCAGGAGAGGAGAACAGAAAAACAGGACAGGAGAGGAGAACAGAACAGGACATGAGAGGATACAAAGAAAGGGCAGGAGAGGAAACAAGGAGAGCAAGACAGGAAAAGAGGAAAGGGCAAGAGGAGAAAAGGAAAGGGCAAGAGAGAACAGAGAACAGGACATGAGAGGATACAAGGAAAGGGGAGGAGAGGAGAAGAGGAAAGGGCAGGAGAGGAAACAAGGAAAGCAAGACAGGAAAAGAGGAAAGGGCAAGAGGAGAAGAAAAACACAGTTGAAACAATAGGAAATAATAGGAGAAGAGAAGAGAAGGAAACAATAGGAGATAAGAGGAGAGGAAGAGGCAAAACAAGAGTGGGATAAGAGGAACAAGATGAGGAGTAAAAGGGAAATCAAGCAACTAAATTTGTTAACTCTTACGATGTTCTTTTAACTACTGTAGGCTACCAGTATGCACATAATAATGACAGAATAGTAAAAGGGATAAGGATGAATAAAATGCCGAATAGGAAAACAGACGAAATTGAATTATGAAAGCGTTAACATGACACATCCTCCCTCGTCCATAGTACAAAGGAGTACAAAGGAAATCAAGCAACAACAGTCTAGTGACCCTTCTAGGCTGCTTGTCCTCCAAAACACTGAGGATCAAGTGTCCAAACAGTGGTTTAGAGTGGGTAAGGGAACATTGGAAAGGGAACTACTGCCCTGGAACTAATGTCCGTGGCAGGATTAGGAAGTTAGTAGGGGACAGATGGGTTAGTAACTGATGGGAGGATAAAATAAAGTTATTAATTTACAAACGCAGTCAGTCGCGGGTTTGATGCGAGATATTTGTCTAGGCGAAGTTTAAATGAATCAACGGTGCTGCAGTCTATGACATCTCGGGGAAGCCCATTCCATAAGTTGACAACTCGATTGAAGAAGAAATTCTTAGCTTCGTGTGAGTTAAAAAAATTACCAATAATTTTGCAACCGTTTCCCCGTGTGTAATTAGATTGGTCGATAGTGAAGTACTTACTACAGTTCATATTGTCGATGCCTTTGATGATTTTGAACACTTGAATTAAGTCGCCTCTTAATCTGCGCTGGGTTAAAGGAAATAGATTTAATTCTCTAAGACGCTCTTCGTATGGTTTGTTCTTTAGGCTGGGTATCATTTTGGTAACTCTACGTTGAACTCGTTCTAGCTTGTCTATATCTTTTTGGTAATAAGGGCACCAGGATTGAACGCAGTATTCAAGAAGAGGGCGGATAAGGAATTGTTAAGGGTTAGGATAACGTCTTTGGATTTATGCTCAAATGACCTGCCTATAAAGCCAATGATTTTGTTTGTCTTCTTAACAACTTCTGAACATTGTTGGCTCGGTTTTAGGTTACTCGATATTGTTACTCCCAGATCGGTTTCTCTGTTTACATTCTTAAGCTGAGTGCCATTCATCAAATAGTTTGCTTTCTCATTTTGGTATCCGATATGTAGTACGTACTTTACATTTATCCGCATTGAAACTCATTTGCCAAATTTGGGCCCAACATGACAACTTATCTAGATTGTGTTGCATATCGTCAACTTGTTCTTTTGAGAGTACGCTATTTGCAATTTTTGTATCGTCAGCAAATTTTGAGATTGTACAGGTGAGACCCTCCTCTATGTCATTGATGTAAGTTAGAAAGAGAATTAGTCCTAGTACCGATCCCTGGGGTACCCCGCTACTTACATTGGTCCATTTAGATGCCTTACCGTTTATGACTACTCTTTGCTTTCTGTCGCTGAGCCAATTTTCTATCCATTTCAACACACAATCTTGTATTCCATGCGCTTTTAATTTTAGCAGTAAACGTTTGTGGGGAACTTTGTCAAAGGCCTTTTGAAAATCAAGGTAGATAACAGCTTTACTCTCATCGTAGAGGTTGAGGATATCGTGGAAGAAGTCTAAGAGGTTTGTTAAACAGGAAATTTGTTTACGAAAGCCGTGTTGAGTATCTTTAATTATGTTATTTTCCTCTAATTGATTTACGAGTCTGTCTCTTATGAGTGTTTCTAACATTTTACATACGGTACAACTGAGGTTAAGCTAATTGGACGATAGTTACTGGGTAGGGATTTGCTGCCTTTTTTTAATATCGGTGTTACGTTGGCTAGCTTCCACTAATCAGGCATATTTCCAGACTGCAAGGATTTATTAAATAGCAATGTCAGTGGTTTGGAGAGCTCATCCTTAGCTTCCTTTAGGACTCTAGGTGAGATTTTA
>CM064551.1:38965214-38970214 GCA_032716605.1 Paralithodes platypus
ATATTGTTACTCCCAGTAGGAAGGAACTCCCAGTAGGAAGGAAGAAGGTGAGAGGTGAAGGAACGAAGATGGTGAGAGGTGAAGGAAGGAAGAGGGTGAGAGGTGAAGGAAGGAAGAAGGTGAGAGGTGAAGGAAGGAAGATGGTGAGAGGTGAAGGAAGGAAGAGGGTGAGAGGTGAAGGAAGGAAGAAGGTGAGAGGTGAAGGAAGGAAGAAGGTGAGAGGTGAAGGAAGGAAGAAGGTGAGGGGTGAAGGAAGGAAGAAGGTGAGAGGTGAAGGAAGCAAGAAGGTGAGAGGTGAAGGAAGGAAGAAGGTGAGGGGTGAAGGAAGGAAGAGGGTGAGAGGTGAAGGAAGGAAGAGGGTGAGAGGTGAAGGAAGGAGGTGAGAGGTGAAGGAAGGAAGAGGTGAGGGGTGAAGGAAGGAAGAGGTGAGAGGTGAAGGAAGGAAGAAGGTGAGAGGTGAAGGAAGGAAGAAGGTGAGAGGTGAAGGAAGCAAGAAGGTGAGAGGTGAAGGAAGCAAGAAGGTGAGAGGTGAAGGAAGGAAGAAGGTGAGAGGTGAAGGAAAGAAGAAGGTGGAGGTGAAGGAAGGAAGAGGGTGAGAGGTGAAGGAAGGAAGAAGGTGAGAGGTGAAAGAAGGAAGAGGGTAAGAGGTGAAGGAAGGAAGAGGGTGAGGGGAGAAGGTAGGAAGAGGGTGGGGGGAGAAGGAAGGAAGAGGGTGAGGGGAGAAGGAAGGAAGAGGGTGAGGGGAGAAGGAAGGAGAGGTGAGGGGAGAGGGAAGGAAGGGGGTGAGGGGAGAAGGAAGGAAGGGGTGAGGGGAGAAGGAAGGAAGAGGGTGAGGGGAGAAGGAAGGAAGAGGTGAGGGGAAGCGGAGGGTGAGGGAGAGAAGGTAGAAGAGGGTGAGGGGAGAAGGTAGGAAGAGGGTGAGGGGAGAAGGAAGGAAGAGGGTGAGGGGAGAACGAAGGAAGAGGGTGAGGGGAGAACGAAGGAAGAGGGTGAGGGGAGAAGGAAGGAAGAGGGTGAGGGGAGAAGGAAGGAAGAGGGTGAGGGGAGAAGGTAGGAAGAGGGTGAGGGGAGAAGGTAGGAAGAGGGTGAGGGGAGAAGGGAGAAGGTAGGAAGAGGGTGAGGGGGGAGAGGAAGATGGAAGAGGGTGAGGGGAGAGAGGAAGAGGGTGAGGGGAGAAGGAAGGAAGAGGGTGGGGGAGAAGGAAGGAGAGGGTGAGGGGAGAAGGTAGGAAGAGGGTGAGGGGAGGAGAAGGTAGGAAGAGGGTGAGGGGAGAAGGTAGGAAGAGGGGGAGGGGAGAAGGAAGGAAGAGGGTGAGGGGAGAAGGTAGGAAGAGGGTGAGGGGAGAAGGTAGGAAGAGGGTGAGGGGAGAAGGAAGGAAGAGGGTGAGGGGAGAAGGTAGGAAGAGGGTGAGGGGAGAAGGAAGGAAGAGGGTGAGGGGAGAAGGAAGGAAGAGGGTGAGGGGAGAAGGAAGGAAGAGGGTGAGGGGAGAAGGAAGGAAGAGGGTGAGGGGAGAAGGTAGGAAGAGGGTGAGGGGAGAAGGTAGGAAGAGGGTGAGGGGAGAAGGAAGGAAGAGGGTGAGGGGAGAAGGAAGGAAGACGGTGAGGGGAGAAGGAAGGAGGAGGGTGAAAGGAGAAGGAAGGAAAAGGGTGAGGGGAGAAAGGAGAGGGTGAGAAGAGAAAATAAATATAACAAATACTGTATCATAATAACCAGGAAGATGTCAAACTAAATAATGTTAAATACCGGTACATCACGTCGACTAACCTACAACAAAACCTACTAAGTACCAGTACCAGTACCTTACGTCTGTTCATTACATGCTTTGTAAAATGTATAATAGTGCAAGTTTCATATATAGTAGGGATGTACCGATGTATCGGGATCTGTATCGGTTGTATCGGCCTGTTTTATGGGTATTGGTATCGATATCGGTGAAATATTGGCCGATACTGCCGATACTTTAAACTGTATTTACGCTCTGTATTTTCCCCACTTTTTAAATTTGTTGATCAATCCTTTACCTGTTTAGGGACTTCAGGATTGGCTATTGACTGACTTAAGTTCATGTCATGGGTGTCAATGAGGTTAAGATTTAAGATATACGATTAAGAGACTAATTTTATAGCCTACTTCCAATCACAATTGAATTTTCTAGAAAGAAGTATCGGTATCGGCTAAGTATCGGTGTATTTACAGTATCGGAGTATCGGTATCGGCTCTAAACTGGGTTTCAGTATCGGCCAAAATATTGGTATCGGTACATCCCTAATATATAGTTAATCTATCTATCTATCTATTGCCTGACGCCGTGATCCCCGTAGGGGTGGCCACGAACGAACCGCCCCCATGCACCTGTCCCCAGTCAGTCGACACCCCTCCTCCCAACCAGCACCGCCTTCATTCATATACTTCCTCACTCCATCCTTCCACCTCTCCTTCGGTGCACCTCTCCCTCTCTGTCCTTCCACCTCGCTCTTGTACATCCTCTTAGTCAATCTCTCTCTTTCCATACGTTCCATATGGCCGAACCATCTCAAGTTGTTCCTTTTCACACTTTCCAGTACATCTACCTCCACACCACACCTCCTTCTTACTTCCTCATTCGTCTGTCTATCGCTCCATGTAACTCCGCATGCACTTCTCAAGTAACTCATTTCCACTGCTCTCACTCTTGGTCTGAGTCTCTTCCCGAACGTCCATGCTTCGCTTCCGTAAGTTAGTGTCGGGATTACCACACTGTCATGCAAGGGCTTCTTCACTTCCATACTGACCACCCTATTTCTTGTTACTGCTTTCAACATTCCTACATCCCTCTTCCCCTGTTGCACCCTCTCCCGCACTTCCTCATCCATAGTCCCATCTTTACTCAACACACTGCCCAGATACTTAAAAGAGCTGACGATCTCCATAGCCTGACCGTTCAACTTCACCTCACAATCTGTGACTTCACCCCTTTCAAAGACCATAACCTTGCTCTTCCCCGCATTTACCTTCAAATTCCGTTTTCCGCAAACTGTTCCAAACTCATTTACCAGACCCTGCAACTCCCATTCATTATCGCTCATCAGAACTGTATCATCCGCAAACAGCAGTATAGGCAGCCTCCACTCATTTCCCTCCCTTTTCAGCGATACACCCAACATCCACTGCTCTTCCTAGTATTTCTTTCACGACTCCATCCATATATACAGTAAACAACCACGGGGATATCACACACCCCTGTTTCAACCCAACACTCATGTCAGAGAACTCGCTCTGCTCATTCTCCACACGTACTGCCGCCTTTGCACCCTCATACATGATCTTCACTGCTTTCAGCAACTTGCCATCTACTCCGTATATTCTAAGTACGGTACTTTCCACATACCTTCTCTATCCACTCTGTCATAGGCCTTCTCCAAGTCCATAAAGGCAACATACTCCTTTCGTTGCTTCTCCAGATATTTCTCCACAACACAATTCAGGGTAAAAATCTGATCTACACATCCTCTTCCCTTCCTAAAAACCTCCCTGCTCGTCGCCTATCCATGTCTCCATTCTCACTCTCTCAATCACTACCCTACCGTACACCTTCCCTACTACGCTTAAAAGACATATTCCTCGGTGGTTACCACACACTCCTCTTTCCCCTTTGTCCTTATATAGGGGGACTATTATGCCAGTCTTCCAGTCATCGGGTGCATTTCCCTTCTTCCATGCTAGTTTGCAGCACATTTTCCATACCCATTCGATCACTATCTCACCACCATACCTCAACATTTCCCCACACACTCCATCTGTTCCTGGTGCTTTCCCCAACTTCACTCTTTTCATGGCTTCCCACACTTCTGACCTCCTGATCCCCACCTCCTCCTCCACTACTTCTCCTCTTCTCCCTCCCATACCATATTCAACTATGTTTGATGGCTCTTCATTCCTTACATTTAGCAACTCGTTGAAGTACTCCCTCCATCTTTCGACTCTCTCTTGCTTCTCGGCTAGCATTCTCCCATTCTTATCTTTCACACCATTACTATTTCCCTTGCTACCTTCCCTAACTTTCTTGACTTCTTTCCAGAACAGTTTCTTACACTCCCTCCATTTTACACTCAGATTCCTTCCAAATTCCTCATCTACCGTACTCTTCTCTTACTTTCCTTCACTATATACTCTCTTTCTCTCCACGTACCTCGCTCGTTTCTGCCTCTCCAAATCTTTATTCCCTCTACTACCCAACCACTCTCTATATGCTTTCTTCTTGTCTTCCACAGCTATTTTTACCTCTTCTGTCCACCATGCTGTACCTTTCACTCCCCTCCCTCTTCTCCTCACTCCACACACCTCCTCACATGCTGCACAGATCTCTTCCTTAACCCCTCTTTGGCGGGACCGGACTTAAGTCGGTCTAGAGAAAAAAGGACTATGTGGCGGGGACCGACTTTAGGCGGTGTGCAATTTTGAGCAATAATTGGCTCTGAGAGAGAGACGATCGGTGGGAGGAGCGTAGGTCGGCTCTGACCGTTCGGCACGGGTCCCGCGCGGCAACTACCATCCCCTCCAAACACATCCACACTCACTACCTCGCTACACAGGGAATTATGTAAGGAAATTACCGCATTTTAGGGATTTTTCCTTCGTCTTGCACGATCGTTGCAAGAGAACGCGTGGTCGTAGGATGGTTCTGGTGTCATTGGAAAGCTCAATTATCGCCCTTTCAGGGATACATAATTGTATTACGCTCTGGCTCTTGTTTATGCATGAAAAAGAGCACGGAAACAAGGTCGTTTAGGGTAAAACTACCTGCTTGGCGGGTAGTAGAAGTTACTGACGGGCCCGCTCGTAAGGCGTTAAACACCTTGCTTATCTCCTCCACTTCCAGGTCGAACCCACCTAGTCGTCTTTCTACTGCTCTCCTGTACTTTTCCCTGATTTCCTCCTCCTGTAGCCTCTCCACCCTCCTCACCATTCCACCTTCCTCTCGCCTCCCTCCAGCTCTCCTCACCCACTTCTTTTGTATCCTA
>CM064551.1:38975214-39001644 GCA_032716605.1 Paralithodes platypus
CCCTCTCGCAGAGAGCCCATAGCACCCCTGCTATTCATCCGGGGGATTTCGCATTCCCAGCCTCTCCTATCACTGAATTTCATGACTATCGGAGTATGTAGGTTTGGTACTAAACCCTCTGCGATTTTCAACGTGTATATTATTAGGTAACGTTCTCTTCTACGTTCCAGTGAGTACAGATTCAGTGCTCGTAAACGCTCCCAATAGTGTAGATGTTTTTATCAAACTTATATGCGAAGTGAAATTTCTTTGTACACTCTCTACGTCTACAGAATACCATACACGGATTTTTGAGTGTCCCGACGCAACTCGGGTAGAAATTGCGTCGGGACACTCAAAAATCCGTGTATGGTATTCTGGAAATATGGATCCTACAACTAGGTTTGAATTGAAATATATTCGCCTAGTGGGTTTCCCTTCTCCCTAACATAAATAGGATAGAAGGCTGAGTGTCTTTTAGACTGCCGTGGTGTAATTGATTAAAGCGTCGGCTATCATCCTGATGGTCGATGGTTCGATCCCCACTGAGAGACTAGAAACATTTAGTGGCTCACGTGTATTTGTGATATATTCTCTATATTTGGAACTCTCATGCTTTGTGGGTTAGAATTAAATGAAATCAATTTCTACCCGAGTTGCGTCGGGACACTCAAAAATCCGTGTATGGTATTCTGGAAATATGGATCCTACAACTAGGTTTGAATTGAAATATATTCGCCTAGTGGGTTTCCCTTCTCCCTAACATAAATAGGATATAAGGCTGAGTGTCTTTTAGACTGCCGTGGTGTAATTGATTAAAGCGTCGGCTATCATCCTGATGGTCGATGGTTCGATCCCCACTGAGAGACTAGAAACATTTAGTGGCTCACGTGTATTGTGATATATTCTCTCTCTATATATATGTGTATATATATGTGTATATATATATATATATATATATATATATATATATATATATATATATATATATATATATATATATATATTATATATATATTATATATATATTATATATATATATTGTTATGCCGGGATATAATATTTCTATCCCGTTAATCAGTCTTCACTAAAATCCAATTATGGACTTATAGACGATAAATATCCTCAACAGGGACATGTCGAACACGTTCTTATTCACAAAATAGGTACTGCACCTTACCTTTTGATACCTTTTGATGTGTTCGCCACTCTTCTAGTGGCACCAAGGAGCGCGACGCCCCTCGTTATGGGGCACACATGTACACATGTAATGTATATGCATTTAGTTTATTCAAGGGCATAGGGTATATATGGATATTCTGATTACTTTTTACGATATACTCCGGATTTCTCAATACGTGCCATAATCATAGCAATGTTTAGGTCACGAATATACCGAGCTCGGAAGAGAGGACTGATTGTTAACTTAACTATTATAAGGAATAGTAAGCAACGCATAGAAGCATTTGATCATATATAATCAGTCTTTAAGTAATAACACGGAATATAGATATATTGTGGTAATATAAATAGGAGGTATGCAAAGTATTTATAAACACGTTACCTGTAGAATCAACCCTTGATAATAATATTTCTGTGAGTCGAGTGTCTAACGTATTTTATTCATAACTAAAAAGGAATTAATAAAGATTCTCTGAACAGGATTGAGTATTTAAATAAAGGCGTCCTGGCGTTTGGTTCGATAAACGCTCACGGGGGGTGAGGGGCGTGCGTGTAGTTTAAATCGCACGGGTAAAGGTAAATTGACCAGGTAGATAGCTCAGGTCATTTTAGTTACTGCGGTCTTGGAAATTTAGTTTATTATTAGTGCGATTACAATCTTAGTATTCGAGAGAATCAGATGAAACTAAGATGAGAGGTATGATGAATTATTTTTACAATTTAATCTCTACTTAACTTAGTTTGAATAAATTATAATATGAACATATATTTCCTCAATTGATTACATGCAAGAATAATAACTCGGGGTCGAGGAATTCAGATTTAATATTTAACTTCTGACACGTAAAGGGCAAAAGATTAATATCTCTTATATACAGATAGTAAAATATACTGTTAACAGCACTATCGTAGTTAACTAATATTGAGAAACGCTTAACTAAAATTAGTGTGTACGAATAATTAGTGGAATATTAATTATACGTAAATGGCGCACACAACGAAGTTGTACTAATAAAAATACCTAAAAAGGTATAACAAGATATCTGAACTAGTTAACAGTCTGATAAAGAATTCACACAATAAGCGGTGTATTCGAGTGATGAATAATTAGATAACAGAATCTATGCAAGACTAGAATTCCTAGACGAGAAGAATCAGAATTATCGACATCAGTAATAAAGTGAACGGGAATACTGTTCATACAATAATCAGTTAATGCTTAATCAAACGAGCATAACTTTATTAGTTCTCGTGAAGAAAGTATGTAAAAGAATTACTAACGAATCTTCTCAAAGAGGGGGGACTGAGATAAATAGAATATGAAATTGAGCGTAGGTTTTAGGCAATAATATTAATTTAGGAAGGGAATAAATACACAAAATACACTTCGACCTCAACTTGCAAAATACATAATAGAATAGATATATACAAGGAGAATCTGTGAGTGTTCGGCTAAGTGAATTAATTAACACGAGTATGTAACGTATGCGTAAGACGTTATACAGTAATAGAGTTTTACATCAAATATGAACACTAGATCTTGGGCACAGATCTACAGTATATAGAACGTAATATGAATTCAGAGAGATTAATACATAAGCAATGAATTATGATCTTGGGCACAGATCTATATATAAATTAGCACTGTGATATTCACATATTCTACCTTACCTTCACAACAATAATCACAACATAAGATACTCAGAAACACTTAGGGTAATATAGGAGGGTAGAGTTTATAGAGCAAGTCTGGCCGACGTTGAACGTAGATCCACAGGGCAGGACTTCAGGAGGGGCTGCTTCTCACAATCAGGACTTCAGGAGGTGCACAGCAGGCTCGGCGTACTCTCAGGGGCAGGGGGAAGGGCGAGACAATTTTCCACTGCTGTTAGATGCCCCGGACTTTTCAGACTTAAGGACATTACCCCAGTGGATGTTTGCTTGCTTTTCCTACAATTTCGTTGAGACTATGTTCGGCTTACTTCTTGTCTCTTACTTATAGGAACTCAATGTAAAAGGGATATTGTGAATCGATGTGATAGAGTTGTTGCAGTTAATGAAGTAGAAGTATTCCACCTCGCCTTTGGATGTGTTCGCCGCTCCTCTAGCGGCACCAAGGAGCGCGATGCCCCTCGTTATGGGTGGTGATTTGGTGCAGTAGACTGTTTAAAGCGACAGCTCGCTCCCTTGCGAGGATGGGCTCGTCTGGCACTTTTTGCAGTTCGACATCTAGGGCTCTCTTGAAGTTGTCTAACGAGATGTCCCTCATGTCTCTTACTCGCCGTGGGAGTTTGTTGAAGAGACGTGGGCCTCTGTGTGATAACCAGCCCTCTCGCAGAGAGCCCATAGCACCCCTGTTATTCATCCGGGGGATTTCGCATTCCCAGCCTCTCCTATCACTGAATTTCATGACTATCGGAGTATGTAGGTTTGGTACTAAACCCTCTGCGATTTTCCATGTGTATATTATTAGGTAACGTTCTCTTCTACGTTCCAGTGAGTACAGATTCAGTGCTCTTAAACGCTCCCAATAGTGTAGATGTTTTATCGAACTTATATGCGAAGTGAAATTTCTTTGTACACTCTCTACGTCATTTATTTCACCTGCTTTGTATGGGGATGTTAATACGCTACAGTATTCAAGCCGCGGTAGCACTAGAGATTTGAAGAGCGTTATCATAGGCAATTCACCGCGTGTTTTAAAAGTACGCAGAATCCAACCCGTTAGACGTTTCGCAGCCGCCACTTTGACCTGGTTATGTACTTTGAAACCCATATTTTCAGACATTAATACCCCAAGGTCTTTCACACTGTCTTTCCGTTCTATTATGTGGTTAGATTCTGTTAAGTAATTTGTAATTTCTTTAACACCATTATTATCTCCGTACCGTATTAATTGGAATTTTTCCTCATTGAATTGCATGCTGTTTTCCCTGGTCCACTGGAACACTACATTCATGTCTTCCTGCAGTCGGCCCGTGTCCTCTTGTGTGTTTACTATCTTACTTAATTTTGTGTCATCAGCAAAAGACGACACCGTACTGTGTCTGGTGTTGGTATCTATGTCGCAAATTAGTATGAGGAACAGAAGGGGCGCTAGCACTGTTCCTTGGGGCACTGAGCTTTTGACATCCGAAGGCTCAGAAGTGACTTGGTTTACTGATACCGATTGTTTTCGGTTTACGAGGAAATTGTATATCCACCGTCCGATTTTCCCAGTTATACCTTTTGCTTTCAGTTTGTGGGCTATTATACCATGGTCACATTTATCAAATGCCTTAGCAAAATCAGTGTAAATGACATCCACATTTTTCTTTTCTTCTAGAGCTTTAAGAATTTTGTCATAGTGTTCCAAAAGTTGTGAGAGACATGATCTTCCCGCTCTAAACCCATGTTGACCGGTGTTGTGTAGTTCATTTGCCTCCATGAATGTTGAAATTTTGCTTCGCAGGACTCGCTCGAAAACTTTAATGATGTGAGAGGTTAGAGCTACCGGGCGGTAGTTTTTTGGTAGTGCTTTACTCCCTCCTTTATGCAGTGGGGCAATTATTGCATTTTTCAAGCTATCTGGTATGTCACCAGTGTCTAAACTCCTTCTCCACATTATAGCCAGGGGTTTTGAGAGGTTTTCCTTACATTTTTTCATTAGGATCGAATTCCATGAGTCCGGGCCTGGTGCCGAGTGGGATGGCATGTTGGAAATGGCCTCTTCTATGTCTTTTGGGCCGAAATCAATATCCAGCATCTGAGGGGTTTCCGTGGGGGAGGTTTCCATGAAAAATATATTTTGGTCTCTGATGACTTTTGTTTCATCAGGCTCACTGAATGCCATTTCATACTGCCTGCTTAAGAGTTCGCTCATTTCCTTTTTGTCCCCTGTGAAAGAGCCGTCCCCTTTGCTCAGTGGGCCGATGTTTGATGTTGTTTTAGCCTTTTGTTTGGCGTATGAAAAGAAGTATTTGGAATTTTCCTTTATACCTGCAATAGCTTTCCTCTCCTCTTCCATATGTTGTAGTTCATATGATATACTTAGCCTTTGTTCAATTTCCACAATTTCTCTATCTATTTCGACCTTTTGCCTATCCTGTAGATTTTGATGTGTGCGTCTTTGTGCGAGTAATTTTCTTCTTCTGTACAGCCTCCTCCTTTCCCGATCTTGTATGCTTCTTAGTTTTGTTTGTCTTGCAGGTATATGGTGGCTACAGATTTGGGTCATGGTTTCTGTTATTAAGACTAGACATTCAGCTGGTGTCAGGTTATCCATTAAATCTTCCCAGTCTATTTCCTCCATTTCTTGATTTACCTCTTCCCACCTAATGTTTTTGTTATTGAAGTTAAATTTACTGAAGGGGCCGGTTTTTGTTCTCGATTCTGAGGTTGTCTGTACACTTTCTAAGGTTGTTTTGATATCAATTAATTTATGATCTGAGTATGTTGTGTCCGATATGTTAATGCTGTGTACTAGAGAGTCGTTGTTAGTGAAGACCAGGTCTAAGATATTGTTTTCCCGTGTAGGTTCAGCAATATGTTGGGTAAGACTAAAAAAATCACAAAGTTCAAAAAGCTCTCTCGTATTAGTATTTGCTTCTCCGGTGTTATTTGCCATTAACTGGTTTTCTAGTTGTCTCCATTTAATGTTTGGTAGGTTAAAGTCTCCTAGCCATATAATATTTGGTGTTGGGTTCCCCAGGGTTTCCACTTCTGATTTTATTTTGTTGAGCTGGGTTTTGAATTCTTCTCGGGGTGAGTCTGGAGGCCTGTATGTAACAATAACTGCTAAATTTAGGGATTCTATTTTAAACTCCAAGTATTTCCACCATTTCATTACTGTTATTTAGGAATTCAGTACATATCAGTGAGTCATGTATGTACAAGGCTACACCTCCATGTGATCTATGCGTTCTGTCCGCCCTATGTAGGTTGTAACCAGGAATCCATACCTCACTATCTTCCTGATCTTTAATGTGAGTTTCTGTGAGAGCCGCAAATATAGCGTTTCCTTCTTCTAGCAGGCCCCTAATAAATGGTACTTTGTTCGTGGTTCTATTTTTTAGGCCTTGGATATTTGCAAACAAGATTGGGGAGGGATTGTTTGGAGTACTATGTGTACCTAATAGTCTTCGGGATGTATTGGCCACTCTTGGGAGGCCAGGAGGTGCTCGAGGTGTTCTATGTGCTCTTCCATCTCCCTCAGTCTCTTCATCTTCATCTGCCCTTTCCCTCCTTGCCTTTTTCCTCTGTCTCGTCCTCGCATAGCTAGAGAGTTTTTTGGGCTACCATTCGTGTTAGGTCTAGCATATCTCCAAGTCCCTTTAATATGAAACGCTGGGCATTTCATATTGTAGCAGGTCTTGTTCTCAAGTGATGTCTTGCAAAGGGATGGGTGGTGGTATTTGCAGGTTTTACCAAATCTACATTTTCCATGACTGGTTATGTTGTTGCAAATTTTGGGATGAGCAAATCTACATGAATTCCCATTATATTCGCCCTTTTGACCAAAGTAGCACCTTCTTTCCAGATAATATCTGCACACTGGTGTAGACAACCCCAGTAGGTGTGGCTGGGGCTGCAAGGGGTTATGTGGTGAGCTAAGTGTGGTTGTGGGTGATAGTGGGCTTGGTGTATGGGTGGGTGAGGCCTGCAGGGGGGTGGAGTTACGGGTCGGTTGTAGGTGGGCAGGTGGCAGTGGTGAGGGGGGAGACGATGTGGAAGGGGAGTCTGATATGGGGGCTTGTTGCATCCTACGTTCATCTTGCAATTTTATTTGATCAACAGCAGTAGGGTGGTCAATGGCCATAGATGGGATTAATGTGGGTGTTTTCTGGGTCTGGGGAGGTGTGGGGAGATGTGCGACAGGGTTTGTGTATATGTAGGGTGCGAAAGGTTGTTGTTCGGCAGGCGATGTGTGTTGATGTGCAGGAGGCAATGTGGGCATTATCATGGGAAGGTGTGCATGTGTGGGTTGTGATATTTGTATGGGCCCTGAGGCCCCAATAGTTCCCCATTTTCTGTGAAAGGCAGCTATGTCTTGGCTATATTTCCGTCTATCTTGTACTTCTGTATTTTCTACAGTCTGTATGACTTGCCATGTGATATCGAAACAACTATCGCAGAAATGGAGGTTCTTCCCTCTTGTATTGTACGCCTCATTTATTGGTGTCGATCCTATGCAAATCCAGTGATATGGTTGCTTGCATATCCGACATGCGGTGCCTTCATGGATGTGTATATTCATCTTACAACTCGTACAGTTGTCTCTGGTAAACATTTTATTTTTGTTTTTTTCCCACCCACCCTTACATGGGGGAGAGAGAGAGAGAGAGAGAGAGGGGGGGGCTTGGAGGACAAGGAGGTGTTTGTTACGCGGTTTGTGGGAGTGTGTGTGTGTGTGTGTGGTGGGGGGGGGGGGGGGGGGGGGGAGTGCCACTCGTTTACACTCGTTATGTTTAAACTTTAAGTAACTTTAAGTAACACTTTCAATAATTATCTTATGAAACAGAATTCTCACTGCCCTAACCACTTTTCCCGTTTTTGGTCGACTGTTTAACGGAATATACGGCACTCTAGGAAAATAACGAACTTTCCAGGCTACCTACAGTATATATAGTATCTATTATAATTTTCATATTTTACCTATCAACTTGATTCAACACTGCTCAGGTTCGAATTTTCACCACATTTGAGAAGAGAGAGAGAGAGAGAGAGAGGGGGGGGGGGGGCTTGGAGGACAAGGAGGTGTTTGTTACGTGGTTTGTGGGGAGTGTGTGTGGGGGGGGGGGTGGAGTGCCACTCGTTTACACTCGTTATGTTTAAACTTTAAGTAACTTTAAGTAACACTTTCAATAATTATCTTATGAAACAGAATTCTCACTGCCCTAACCACTTTTCCCGTTTTTGGTCGACTGTTTAACGGAATATACGGCACTCTAGGAAAATAACGAACTTTCCAGACTACCTATACCTGTATAATATAGTATTTATATAGTTATTATTATTATTATTATCTATTTTAATTTTCATATTTTACCTATCAACTTGATTCAACACTGCTCAGGTTCGAATTTTCACCACATTTGGTTGCGTGGGAGATCTTTCTCTCCAATAACGTCACTACTACCAACTCGGGTACCGGATCGAGAAGAAAGTAAGGGGAACGTGCGCACTCTCCCACCACTACGACGCGACTCTACTTAACTAAAACATACATGTTGATTATTATTATGTACATAAGGATCATAGTTATTTTATTCAATACTTAGGCGGTATCTACTTAGCTTAGTACAGACATAATGTTAATCATAATAATGATTAGTTCATAATTGAGGTTCATTGTCAAACTTTGTAATAGTTTGACTCTCATTTCTTCTTCCTCGATGGTTGATAGTTCTCCAGGACCGTCGTAATTTGTAGAGTTGATTAGTCCCACTTATTCCGGTAGCATTCCGGCCTTTGATGTTTCATTTGCATAAACATTTGTTGTTATAATGCAAATCTGGTGGCTGGGCAAATGGTGGCTGGTGATTGGCGGGCATGGTTTGAAAGCTGTGTTGTGATAGGGTCACAGGATTTCCCTTTTCCCAGGGTGACTGTCCTAGGTGACCTCGCTCTGTGTTCCATAGAGTATGGGAAATTCCTGGAGTCATGGGGTGCTTGGGTAGATGTTGCTCCCTTTGGTTCTTGTGTTCTCGCTTCTTCTTTCTGCTCACCTGCAAGCTAGCAATCTTGCAGGTGTCCATGGACTCCGTTCTAATTAACCCCATCACTTCATATAGGCCTATATATATATATATATATATATATATATATATATATATATTATATTTATATATATATATTCATATATATTTTAGTTGCCTCCCTAGACCTCCATCAAACTTTAAAAAAAAACATTCATTAAATTCCCCTTCGAGATAAATTTGTAAATTTTTCGGTAGAAAAATTAACGGCCGAAGACCGGTTCCTCCACAATTACAGGCTCGCGCTCGCCAGGAAAAAATTGACACCTAAATAGCACGAAAGGTCTTAATATTGACAAAGAAATGGGGCGAAAGGTCTTAAAATCGACAAACTAATGGGGCAAACGTCTTAAAATGTCAAAACTAACGGGGATAAGCATGAAGAAGAAAGGGGACCAGAAAAACGGCCTATCTCCCCTTAAGGCAGGAGTGTGGATGAAGCCAATAAAGAGAGAAAGAGTGTGGAGATGGGCGAATATGACCTAAGAATAGATAAGATACAGTAGGCTGGGGATCAACAAAGAACCGACTATAGTCTATTCGCCGTAAGTAGGCGAAATATCATGACCTCTATCCTCTGTAACTCAAAAAGGGCTAGAACAATTGGCTGTAAATTTCCACATCTATTACTTAACTGACTCTTCCCAAATAGTAGCAATATTAGCTCGATTACTCTAGTCGTTTTTGTGTTACAGAGGTTAGAGGTCATGATTTCTCGCCTACTTACAGCGAATAGACTATAGTATTCAAGGATAATGTGATAGTCAATGTGTAGGAGTATAGGAAGAACACAGGCTGGGAATAAAGGTACGAATGATAATCGGAGAGGAAAGCTGGGGTGACTGTGGGAATAGAGGAAGAATAGTGTGGGGATAGGAGTGAGAGTATTGAAAGTGTGTGGGGGTGGGAGTGAGAGCATTGAAGGTAGGAGAGAGTGAAGCTGGGGTGAATGTGGGAATAGAGGAAGAATAGTGTGGGGATAGGAGTGAGAGTATTGAAAGTGTGTGGGGGTGGGAGTGAGAGCATTGAAGGTGGTCGGAGAGTGAAGCTGGGATGAATGTGGGGATAGAGGAAGAAGAATGTGGGGATAGGAGTGAGAGTATCGAAAGTGTGTGGGGGTGGGGTGAGAGAATTGAAGGTAGGAGAGGGTGAATGTGGGAATAGTGGAAGAAGAATGTAGGGGAGGGAGTGAGAGCATTGCAGAAAGGAAGATCATGAGGCTGGGGGTTAATGTGAGAATATAGAGGATAGTGTGGAGGTTAAGGTGGGGGTGGGGGTGTGGGGGTAAAGGTGAGAGTGGCGAAAGGGAGATAATAATGAAGTTAATATAAGCATAGAAGAACAAATGGGGTGGGAGTTAAGCCTTCAAGTGAGACCGTTGATGACAGTAAGATAGTGGAGACGATAACAAATATAGGACTAGAGGAAATATTGGGGTATGCTACAGTATAGGTGGGAGTGACAGTGAGACCATTGTTTGAATAGCAAGTGATGATATAAATGTACGAGCTGAGTTTAACCCTTTCAATCAGATGACACCATTTCAGCTTGTATTCTAGTTACCGCGACGATTTAAGGTGGTCACCGTTTTGTTTTCATCTTTCTCTCCTGTTCTCTCTTTCCCTGGCTTGTATTCATTCGGCCCCATTACAGCCAACTGTTTTAAGACGTTTATCCCCATCCAGGTGTCGATTTCTTCCTGGCGAGCGATAGCGAGCCAGCATTGTATGGAGAAATCCGGCTTCGCCGGAGAAATTTTTCTATCGAAAAATGTATACATTAGTTTGATGTCAAAACTAAAATATATATACTTGCTGGTTCGCTACCGCTCGCCAGGAAAATATTGACACCTGGATGGGGGTAAACGTCTTAAAATAGTAGGCTGAATGGGGCCGAATGGATACAAGCCAAAGAGAGAGGGAGAGAAAGATAAAACAAATAGCGAGGTGGGCTCCCTTAATTAAGTTTAGGAATGACCATTAGAGAGTGCAACAACCTCTATGTGTTACCGTACCATATAGATAGCAATATATCCTCTCTAAGCTGAACAAAATCGCCCCCCCCCCCCAAAAAAAAAAAAAAAAAAAAAAAAAGGAAATAGAGGGAGAGAAAATAGGAAAAGTGGGGATTGGGCCGGAGTATATAATTATAGAATAAAATAGAATAGGAATGTTAGAATATACCGTACTGTACATATTAATAAAGACGTCAATTGATTAAAGGGGTTAAAGGTATACAGCCTCTATTCAATCCCAATACATTTTATCTGTTAACTCCCTTCAAGTGCCAATGTACCTACTGGCCACTCCAAACTGTTAACTGTGTTGGTGGTGTAGCCTAATGGTTTAGATGCTTATGTTCTGGGTGTGGTGTCCCGAGTTCGAATCCCAGGAGGACCATATGCTTTCATTAGTTAATCAAGTACATTGGGGTTTGTAATTGATGATTAATGGGTGATTAATCCATGAATCATGATGAACGGGGTTACTTATTACCACGCACGTCGCCATAGGGGTACAGTCGCGCTAATAAGTGATGTCTCGGCACTATGTATGTTTTGATCAATAAGTGGTATCAGCACCATCTAAGCTTCATTTCTTCATATCGAGTGAAATATACAAACATGTTTCTACACTTACCCACCCTATTCAACATCTGACAGACATTAATACAGCACAGAGCAAGCCAAACGTAATGACAGCTGGGACTTATTAGAGCGACCGTACAACACTAGGCATTATTTCCGCCCCTGTGTATCTGTCTGTATGTTTGTTTGAAACATATCTCGAGAATGAATGAATGGATATCGACGATACGAGGCATGGTCAGGTCTTTCATTTGGTACCCGGTACCTGAAAGGCTCCCACTACCTTTTTTTGTTTTGGTAGCCTACTTCAAAGGATCCCATTAAGGGGGGTGACCTGCTTTTTCTCTCTCCTTTTCTCTCTGTCTCTGGCTTGTATCCATTCGGCCCCATTCAGCCTACTGTTTTAAGTAGTTTATCCCCATCCAGGTGTTAATTTTTTTCCTGGCGAGCGATTGCGAGCCAGCATTGTATAGGGAAATCAGGCTTCGCCGGAGACATTTTTCGATAGAAAAATTTACAAATTTAGCCTGCTGTCAAAAACATTTACAAAACACGTTAGCTCGCTACCACTCACCAGGAAAAAATCGACACCTGGATGGGGATGAACGTCTTAAAATAGTAGGTTGAATGGCAACGAATGGCTACAACCCAGAGAAAGAGAGAACAAAAAATAGGTGGGCCCCCTTAACTTTAGGTAGACATATGATGACACCCTCCCCAAACTTGCAGGGAGGGGTCCAAATACAACCCCGAGGAAATACTATAGTCTATTCACTGTAAGTAGGCGATAAATTATTACCTCTAACCTCTGTGACTCAAAATCGACTAGAGTAATCGAGTTAATATTTCTACCATTTGGGAAGAGTCAGTCAAGGAATAGATGTGGAAATTTACAGCCAATTTTCTCTAGCCTTTTTTTAGTTACAGAGGATAAAGGTCAAGATTTCTCGCCAACTTACAGCGAATAGAGTATAGACTATAGTTCTTGGTTAATCATTGACTGACCACACATATTTTGGAGATGATAAGATGACCCTAATGGGGGGATGCAGACCTTGACCCCAATACATTAGTTTGTCAACATCTTCAATATGATTGCACGGAATAGGTTAACATGATTGTTA
This sequence comes from Paralithodes platypus, assembly GCA_032716605.1. NCBI lineage: Eukaryota > Metazoa > Arthropoda > Malacostraca > Decapoda > Lithodidae > Paralithodes > Paralithodes platypus. The sequence continues at coordinate 38,987,823 of CM064551.1, forward strand.
TTGCATATACTCCTTTGGTCATTAAACATACAAGCGATACCATTAAACCTATTTACCTTGACAAACCGCAGAATAAGAGGGGGCCTAATCCAAGTTTTTAAAATTATCAAATGCCATGACAACATGGATGCAAGTCAGTACTTCACACTAGATAACTCAAATTACACAAACAATAATGGCTACAAAATTGTCGGAAAGGCATTTCATTCGTATGAACCGAAGCACTTCTTTTTCAACAGTGTTCAACTTATGGAATAAATTGCCAAGAAGTGTTGTAGAGTGCCATACAGTCCAGACATTCAAATATCGCCTTGACAAATATCTGACTGCGTTTGTGCCTGAGTAATGTGACTGTTTCAGTATCGTTCATAGTACTATAATTTTGTTTTCTGACCACAGTCTTTCTGGAGCTGAAGCCCTTCAGTTGATGGCTGTGGATTGTTTAATGTTTTCTACAAGCAGCCTAGTAAGGACCATAAGGTTTGTTGTTGCTTGCCTTCCTTTGTATTCGTTCCGCCGACAGAAAGGGAGAGAGTGTGTGTGACAGTGAGAGTGAGAGAGAGAGATAGTAAGAGTGCCTAACATTGGGTACACAGGCACTCTTCTTATTGGCACTGTTACTGCTTGGACCCCCATAGTTACAGTCAAACGTTTGTCGATAGGTTCCATATCCGTAATAATAAACTGTGTCAATAATAATCGATTCGTTGTAAGTAGGCGAGAAATCATGACCTCTATCCTCTGTAACTCAAAAAAGGCTAGAAGAAATTGATTGTAAATGTCCACATCTATTCCTTGACTGACTCTTTCCAAATGGTAGAAATATTAGCTCGATTACTCTAAAGTACCGTAGTCGTTTTTTAGTTACACAGGGTTAGAGGTCATGATTTCTCGCCTACTTACAGTGAATAGACTATAGTTACTATCACTTTTCCTTGATAGCCTCGTGGATTTATAATAGCCCATGACTCTAGTCTGTATATTACCAGTTGACGATAAATTGCCATGTCTTCACCTTGATTTTTTGTTTTCTATGTGAATGAGGGAGGCAAAAGGCATAACTGCCTGCAACGAGTGCCTCCCCCAGATTTCAAAGAGTGACAGGGCCGAAATCAAGGGACGTTCGAGCTAAAATGCCTTGACACACGGAGTTTGAAGCAATTTAAGTCATAGGAAGAGGGAAAGACTGATTCTGGGAGAGTTCCAGAGCTCAGCAGTTAATAGAAGAAAGTCTGAGAATAGCGTTTCACTCTTAGGTTGGAGAGATGCACAGAGTAGGGGTGGGATTGTGTTGCAAGGCGGGTACTACGCACCCTACGTAGAGGAGGTGGTATACACTGGGAAAGCTCCGAGGAACACTGATTATTGTAGTAGCGATAGAATAGTGAGAGAGATGCAACAATGCGGCGAAGAGAGAGAGATTGGAGAGAGTTGGTGAGTGGACTGGAGTTAATGATATGGAAAGCTTTCCTTTCTACTTTATCTAGGAGTGCGGTGTGAGAGGATCGTCCCCACACATGTGAACAATACTCAATACAAGGACGCACTGTGCCCCTGTACAGAGCAAGAAGCTGCGCAGGGGTAGCAGGGGTAAAGAACCCCTTGAGGCGGTTGACTACACCCAGCTTCTGGGAGGCTGCCTTAGCGAGACTGGTAATATGGTCTTTCCAAGTGAGAGCGGAAGAAAAAGAGACACCGAGAACATTGAGGGAAGATGACGGGTTGATTTTTGTATTGTTGAAGAATAAGGGATAGTCCTCTGGAGGTTCCTGACGGGTAGTAAGATGGATAAATTGGGTTTTGGAAGCATTAAATGCAACAAGGTTTTCTCTACCCCAATTGGAAATAGTAGCTAGATCAGAAGATAAGCATTTTATGGCTTCATTACGTTTACTTTTGAGGGACTGCTGGCTGGGGCGTTCTGGAACACTAATTAAGAGGTGTAAAGTAGAGTCATCTGCATATGAATGGATGGGACTGGATGTACAGTTGAGATCATTTATGAAAATTAGAAAGAGAATAGGAGATAGGACAGAACCCTGAGGAACACCTGAGTTGATAGGATGAGGATATGAGCGATGGCCGTCCACAACCGCAGCTATGTAACGGCCGGAAAGGAAATTAAAGACAAAGGCACAGATGGAGGGACAGAAACCGAAGGAGGGCAGTTTGGAAATTAAAGATTTGTGCCAGACTCTATCGAAGGCCTTCGATATGTCTAGTGCAACAGAAAAAGTCTCACCGAAGTCCCGAAAGTTGGATGACCAAGAGTTAGTAAGATATGAAAGATCACCAGTAGAGCGACCCTTAAGGAAGCCATACTGGCGATCTGAGAGCAGATTATGAGAAGAGAAATGCTTAAGAAATTTGGAAGCAAGAATAGTTTCAAAAACTTTAGAGATACAAGAGATGAGAGCAATTGGACGATAGTTGGAGGGTTGAGAGCAGTCACCCTTCTTTGGGACAGGTTGAATGAGAGCAAACTTCCAGCAAGAAGGAAAGACGTTAGAGGAGAGACAGAGACGAAAGAGTTTGCCTAGGCAGGGGGTCAGCACGGAAGCACAGTTTTTAAGTACAACAGGAGGAACACCGTCCGGACCGTACGCCTTATTAGTATTAAGCCCAGAGAGGGTAGAAAATAAATCTTTAGAAGAGATTAGAATATTAGGCATAAGTGGGAGAGAAGGGGGTGGAGAGGAAGGAATAAGCTATTACAAATATTTGGTAGTGATAGGCCAATATAGCATTAATTTATCAAAGAATTAGCATAAGAATGACGTAGAGACGTATTCGTTTCTTATGCTCCATTGAATATCGAGAAATTACTATTAGTTTCATATGCTTCATTAAATATCGATAAATTAGTTGCTAAGGGATTAAATTTACCGCCAGCTGAAAACAAACACACTATAGTACCGACACTAATTGCTTCACGTACCCGGTACACATAAACCTGGGACAACATTAATTATATGAATGATTGACTGGATTATTATGTTCTATCCAACAGCCAACTCTACTCCTAAAATCGATTAATGAAATATTACAAACACATGTGGCAGTCCGTGGATTCGAACCAAGGACGCTCACACCGAATATCAACACCTTATACATTGCACCACGAAGGGGGGATGAGTCGTATTTATTTGCTGCTTTACATATATTTGTATATATTTGTTTTTAGTTTCCTCCCTAGACCTCCATCAAACTTTTAAAAACAAATCCATTAGATCCCCCTTCTAGATTAATTTGTAAATGTTTCGGTAGAAAAATTTCCCGGCCGAAGGCCGGTTCTTCCAAAATTACAGGCTTACAATCGTTCACCAGGAAAATAATCGACACCTACAACGCACGAAAGGTCTTAACATTGACAAAGAAATGGGGCGAAAGGTCTTAAAATCGACATACTAATGGGGCAAACATCTTACAATCTGAAAACTAATGGGGCTTAACATGAGGAAGAAGGGGGACCCGAAAAACCACCCATCTCCCCTTAATGTTCTCAGCCTCCCGCATGTTTACTGTAGCCTATACAGTATATATACCGGAAGGTACCGGTACCGGTACCGTACTGTAGTTTGCAGGTGGCCATATACGTTAAGGGGAGATGGGGCGTTTTTATGGGCCCCCTTCTTTCTCATGATTAGCCCCATTAGTTTTCAGATTTCAAGACGTTCGGCCCATTAGTTTTCAGATTTTAACACCTTTCACCTCATTTCGTTGTCAATTTTAAGACCTTTCGTGCCATTTAGGTGTCGATTTTATCCTAGCGAGCGATAGCGAGCCTGTAATTTTAAGAGGACACGGCCGGGACATTTTTCTACCGAAAAATGTACACATTTATCGTGAAGGTGGGGGGGGGGGGGGTCTACGGGGGGTGTTATTTAAAGTTTGATGGAGGTCTAGGGAGGAAACTAAAAATATAAATTAATAAATACATTAACAGACCAAAAGAATTGCCACTATCCCCTTAATGGATTCAGTATCATTACGGTATCTGGTGCGAGGTGAGTCTCTTGGGTTCACCCTCTTTCAATCCAGTCGTTTGGAATATTTAAAAGTTTCACTTCATTTGTTTGGCGATTACAGACACTTCATCCCACTTAGGTGTAAATTTTGGGAGGTAGGTGTGGGTGTGGGTGTGTGTGTGTGTGTGTGTGTGTGTGTGTGTGTGTGTGTGTATATATTTTTTTTTTTTTTTTTTTTTTTCTATATTCCAACTTACTTCCTCTCGGGCATAGGCTGAGAGCCTTAACATTCACCGCTTTACAATGAACAGTGAAGCCCGTGAGGTCTTGTTCCAGTCTAGGGAGTGAGACATGTGAAGCACGTAGAGTACAACGAGCACCTGCCATCTTGCCTTCACATGAGGCACGGTGCTCACTCATGGCCCGAAACGACCCCATCTCTGAAGCCACCTCGTTCCCGTGCTTCGCTGTCTCACCCCCTACACTCGGACTCTCACATTTACACACATCCAACGCCACCTGTTGAGCAGATAACTCACCAGGCATTGCACCCCTATAGCATATTTTGAATATGGGAATATTCATACAGTGCTATTTAATCAGGGAACAATGAGGGTATTTTATTGACGTTTCGGTGGGCTTGTGGTAATGCACTGATACCAGGTACAGCACAAATTCAATCCCAATAATATCTTCCCATTGATACATCAGGATTTGAACCCGGGACCTTTGGATTACCAGGCCAGTGGCAAGACCACTCCACCACACCTCCCCTATATGTATATGTGTGTGTGTGTGTATATCTGTGTGTGTGTGTGTGTCTATGTGTGTGTGTGTGTGTGTCTATGTGTGTGTGTGTGTGTGTGTGTGTGTGTTCTAGCGGGCAAACTAAAATTATAATGCTCGAAAATGGCGGCAACAAGCAAGACCATCAGTACAAATAAAACCAAAAGATAATAGCCCCTAAAAAGTCGCACTACATGCCATGGTGTTAACTGGATTGCTATATTTTAAGTTCTACAAAAACTGACTTGATATCGCCTTGCAACATCGCATCTGACTCCAACACATTTATTTGTTTTGTTTTCCTAAAATCATTGCTGCTGATTGGTCCATACGTTTGTTACTACAAACATAATAATAATAATAATAATAATAACAATAATAATGATAATACAAAATTGATATCGTAATAAAAACACAACCTACACATAACCACATTCAATCACACATACACACAAACTCATCACACACACACACACACACACACACACACACACACACACACACACACACACACACACACACACACACACACACTATAAAGCTCTCTCTCTCCACCCTAATTTCATCACTAGAGTTGATTCCCTTCATCCTCTCTCGCCTTCTCCCATTGACCCACCACCACCGCCCCCGACACACACACACACACACACACACACACACACACATACACACAAGCGGTGGTGTGTTTATTGGTACTGGTACACACGTTAATTGTGCATGCTTACGAGTACATTTTTCGATTTTTAAACCTAAATGTAACTTTCTAGCTTAAACCTAACCTAACCTAACCGAAAACACTCTATTTCAACGTAGTTTAAAGAGGTGTGTACACTTAAACTGTCGCTCCAAACCTCATGTACTTACAAACCTACATATTTAGTCTAATTTGTACTTTTAAGCACACCACCGCTCGTCCACACACACACACACACACACACACACTTAATTTTATCACTAATATTTATAATCGATATATCCATCCAACCCTGAACACTATCATAAAATGGTAACTAGAAAATAAAGTTGTGAGCTTAATAGGTTCAAAGCAATTAACTCTAATAATCTATACGGTATATCCCACACTGTAAACAATTATGGGTACCATATGTAAAGGGTAATTAAAGTATCCATGATTTTATACCCTTACATCATAGTGTTGGTGGTGTAATGGCTTAGATGTTTATGTTCTGGGTGTGGTGTCCCGAGTTCGAATCCCGGTAGAACCATATGCTCTCATTAGTTTATTGAAGTACATTGGGGTTTGTAATGGATGATTAATGTTAAGAATGGGGTGTTCCTTAATACTTGTAACAATAAACCCAGCTAATAATAACATAAATGTAAATCAGTATCAATGTACAGTCGCGCTAATAAGTCATGTTTCGGCACCAATTATGTTTTGATCAATAATTGGTATCGGCAACATCTAAACTTAATTTCTTCATATCGAGTGACATATATAAACATCTTCCTACATTTACCCACCCTAATCAACATCTGACAGACATTAATACAGCACAGAGCAAGCCAAACGTAATGACAGCTGGGACATGACTTATTAGCGCGACTGTACACAATGATTTGATATACGTTTTCCCCACCCTTTATGTTTTACAGAGTCGGTAATATTACAAGAATTTCTTACCGTACTCTGTTATAAGTATTCCGTTATTATACGGTCACAGGCCAGGTAGCAATATTGCCAACATAATACCGCAATTTTAAACGTTATAGGCCTAAGCATACTTAACCATCAACATATCTAGTTTTGTATAATCTTTTTGACGTAATTTAAATGAATACTGTTAACCCCTTCAGCACCATGACGCATTTTTACTTTGGATTCTGGCTAAAATTGAACAATTTTATGCAGTTTAAGAAAGGCCTATATGTTATTCAGAGGGTTTATTGAGAACGTATTAACCCTATTGAATCCCAGAGGTAGATTATACGCTAAAGGAAATCATCTAATGGTAACCAGAAAATGAGGAAAATGACGTCATCGTGCTGAAGGGGTTAGGACACTAGCCTATACGGTACTGTTGAATATAGTTTTCGAACGTCATAATTTACGATCATTTGCTGTTTATTTTATGGTTTTATTTGTTTGTTTACAGTGCATACTTAATTAAGCAAGCAACTTCATAGACAGAGATATCAAAAACTTTGCCAATTAACCTTATTAGTTCTGACTTTTCTGTTTTTCTGCCCCATGAATATTCTTTCCTCTCACTTAAGGGGAGATATCCACTTGAGGGATTTTTTTCTCGACTCCTTTCTCCCTCATGTTTAGGCCCCATTGCTTTTCTAATTTTAAGACGTTCGCCCCATTATTTTTACGATTTTAAGAACTTTCGACCCATTTCTGTCAATTTTAAGACCTTTCGTGCCATTTAGGTGTCGATTTTATCCTGGCGAGCGATAGCGAGCCTGTTATTTAAGAGGAACCGGCTTTCAGCCGGGACATTTTTCTACCGAAAAATTTACAAATTTATCTTGAAAGGGGCTCAAGGGGGTGTAATCTTAAGCTTGATGGATATCTAGGGACCAAACTAAAAACCTCCCCTTAAACATTAGGCCTACCATAGCGCGGTTGGGTGTATGAACAAGATTAGATTAATATCCAGTATTCGAGAATGGATAATAAGTCGTAGAGTCGTAGGCGTGCACATGTGCATAAACCTTTAACCGTCCTGGTGGTGTAATGGTTAAGGTGGCAAAAATCTGTGTGTGATAACCCGGGTTCGAATCCCGGCGGATCATATATACTTTAATTAATTTAATTGGGGGTGTTTGGTGTTGTGGTGAAATTAATTAAATATAGATTAAAGCCGGTGTCACACTAGCGCTTTTCCCGGCAATTTTTGACGAGCAAGTTTTTTTCTGGTATATACTATTTTTAGGCTCTTTCTCATTGGAAAAGAAAAATAGATCGAAGATAGATTATAATAGCTACCGTACTTTATTGTGTTTGGAACTTAAATTTTGAAACTGCCATACAATAATTGTCCGTAAAAATTTACGGAAATATCGCTCGTGTGACACCGCCTTTACAGGGCAACGCACGAGTTTTTACCGTCATTATTCCACCATCAACATTTTGTCGGCAACATTTCTGGGATAATACAGGTACAGTGGCGCTAATAAGTCCTGTCCCCGCTGTCATTACGTTTCGCTCACTGTGTGCTGTATTAATGTCTGTCAGATGTTGAATAGGGTGGATAAGTGTAGGAACATGGTTGTATATCTCACTCAAAAAGAAGAAATCATGTGTAAATATTGCTGATACCAATTATTGATCAAAACATACTTGGTGCCGAGACATCACTTATTAGGCCGACTGTACTACCGCCTACCGGTGTATAAAATCATTGGGCATCTTGATAATGCTTAAGCTATCGATCCTTATATTGAACGGGCACCTTATATTACTGCCAATATAATTAATTGATAAGGGTAGGCCTATACTATTATAAGGAACACTTCTAAGTTCTTATATCCCTTTCCTAAATTCCTACCCATATTTGATTTTTGTCTAGCCAATTAGTACGCGGTGCTCCAATTAGTACGCGGTGCTCCGATTAGTACGCGGTGGTCCGATTAGTACGCAATATCGATAAACATAAACCCACAACAAATGAGCAGTCAGTTTAAGGGGGAAGGGTTTATATTTTGGTCGATTATTTCATATATTTACCATTTTATTAATTTCCTCCCTAGACCTCCATCAAACTTATAAAACAAAAAAAAATACATTAGATACCACTTCTAGATTAATTTGTAAATTTTTCGGTAGAAAATGTCCCGGTCGAAGGCCGATTCTTCCAAAAATTACAGGCTCACTACCGTTCGCCAGGAAAAAAATCGACACCTAAATAGCACGAAAGGTCTTAATATTGACACAGGAATGGGGCGAGAGGTCTTAAATTCGACAAACTAATGGGGGCAAACATCTTAAAATCTAAAAACTAATGAAGCCTTTTTTGTCTTTTATTCTAGCTATATTTAGACCAGTTTGGGCAGTTTAGACCAGTTTGGGCAGTTCAAGAAAGATCTGCGACAGTAAAAAGGGTTAAGTAAGATTGTTCGATAGCTCCTAATTACTGGAGGCCTTTTTAAAACTCAAATAAATCGTATAACAGTAGCTAAAATAAAGTTAAAGGACGGCACCGGTACTGAAAGGGTTAAGTGGAGCCCCCCCCCCCCCCCGTAAGCCTGGTTTAGACTAAATACAGTAATTCCCATGTATACCAGGTAGTGAGGCTGTGGGGTGATTATCCAGGTTGTTGATCAATGTTGTGAAGAGCATTACGGTGTACCATTGATTATATACGGCACACAGAGAGAGAGAGAGAGAGAGAGAGAGAGAGAGAGAGAGAGAGAGAGAGAGAGAGAGAGAGAGAGAGAGAGAGAGTGAGAGTGAGTGAGAGAGCAAGAGAGAGAGAGAGAGAGAGTGAGAGTGAGAGTGAGAGAGTGTGTGTGTGTGTGTGTGTGTGTGTGTGTGTGTGTGTGTGTGTGTGTAAATTGTCCAGTGGGATAGCGTTGGTGTATAATAATTAGCTCGACCTTTCTATTCGCGTTTGGGAATCAAGTTTATTACACTGGCATGATTCTCTTGATAACCTGGTCTGTGTGTGTGTGTGTATGCACGTGAGTGTGTGTGTGTGTGTGTGTGTGTGTGTGTGTGTGTGTGTGTGTGTGTGTGTGTGTGTGTGAGGACGAGCCAATCAGTGGAGGATTTGTATCAGCTGACGTTGGATGGAGGTTACAAAGGCCTCAGTTATAATACCTCTCTCACAATCCCCCTCTCCCTCTCTTCACTCAATAGTTAGCTAGCGCGCTCTCTCTCTCTCTCTCTCTCTCACCTTTAAAGTTGTATATAAGACTAATAATATCACCAATAGTTAACCAATTGGAGATTGTAGACACCAATTGAGTAGGGCAATACTCAGGGGAGGCATCGATAGGCATGTGATAAGGAGTTGCTGGAACTCCTATTTCATTTGTATGGTTTCCCTCACTGTTTCTGTTTGTGTCTCACCTACACAGAGAGTAATACAGCTAGCTCTCACAAACACCTCCACCTCCTATTCATTTCACTGCACTTAAGCACACCACACCTCTTTCCATTACACCAATAAAAGAAGAAGAACAAACGTTTAAGGTAGCGACTATCACTCTTTCAACTTTGGGGGAGACACCTGTTGCAGCCAGATTTGCCTTCTGTCACCTCTATACACATAAAACAAATGCAATAAATAAGTCACTGTTCTCGTAGTGAAAGGGTTACGTGAGGCATACGGTAATATAAACTGTAAATTTAAAATGGTGAGTTGCATAAGCTGAAATATAATGCTTATCGTTAATCCAATATTTAAAAACCCATCATCTTACTTTTTTTTTTGTTCTGTGAATGAGGGAGACAAAAGGCATAACTGCCTGCAGCGAGTGCCTCCCCAAGATTTCAAAAAAGTGACAGGGCCGAAATCAAGGGACGTTCGAGCTAAAATGTCCTGGACACACGGAGTTTGAAGCAATGTAAGTCATAGAAAGAGGGAAAGACTGATTCTGGGAGAGAGTTCCAGAGCTCAGCAATTGAATATACGAAATTCTGAGGGGGAGGTAGTCGCTTTTACTGGACCCCCTTTCTTCCTCATGTTTAGCATATCAGTTTTGAGATTTTAAGACGTTCGTTCCATTAGTTTGGCGATTTTGAGACCTTTCACCCCATTTCTTTGTCAATATTAAGACCTTTCGTGCCATTTAGGTATCGATATTTTCCTGGCGAGCGATAGCGAGCCTGTAATTTTAGAAGGAACCGGCCTTTGGCCGAGAAATGTTTCTACCGAAAAATGTACAAAATTCATGTGAAAGGGGGTACCCCGTAGGGGATGTTTTTTAAAGTTTGATGGAGGTCTACCATATCTAGGAAACTCAAAAATACATTAATACATGAATATATAGACCAAAAACCAAGCACTACCCCCCTTAAAAGGTTTTAATTACCGTATATCGCCACCCACCTTTTCAACCAAGGTATCTCACTTTCTATTGGGATGAATACTATAGTCTATTCGCTTTAAGTAGGCGAAAAATTATGACCTCTCTCCTCTGTAACTCAAAACATGCTAGAGCAAATTGGCTGTAAATGTCCACATCTATTCCTTGATTGACTCTTCCCAAATGGTAGAAATATTAGCTCGATTACTCTAGTCGTTTTTGAGGTACAGAGGTTAGAGGTCATGCTTTCTCGCCTACTTACAGCAAATAGACTATAGAATCGGATACCGGTAGTTATATTGAATGTTTCCAAGGGATCAACATGATTTACATGAATTGGCAGATGAATTTCAATATTGATAAAGCAATGTATTAGGGGAATTGAAAACGAATTCCAAATATATACAAGCCACTCCGGATTTAGTTGTTGTTGTTGTTGTTCCCCAAGCTGCCTGGCCGAACAGCCCCACGGCCCCGAGCAAGGCCAAGGCCATAACCGAGCGCCCCAACAGAACCCTCCCTGCCAACCACAATAAAGCCTGGGTGACCGAAGCCACTCCATGGCGGGGAGCTGAGGAGGGTGCGGAAACGCCCGGGACACCAAAGACCTACCGAGGGCCCTGTGCCCCTCAGCAATTATGAAGAGAAAGTTGAGGGGCAAAGGAAAAATGTGACGCTTTGGCTTCCAATCTTGGTAGATTGGGAGGTCAATCCACGGAAGAGACGCCGTCACTTGAGATCTAGAAAATATATAAGTAAAAGGATCAGTCAGAGTAAGCTATGGGTATGGCAGAGATCACTCAGTTCTCACTCTGATAGACCAGCCCATCACCACATGACTAGAACCCAATCCTCTCAGCATCAGCTAGGAAAGGCCCTAGAAAGCCGCCTCCGGATTTAGTTAACCCAGACTGTGAAAAGGATCTGTGTGTTATTTGAAAATACCAGTAATATATTTTGTAGCCTACTCAGATTGTGTGCACCACTTTAAATAACCCCAAACAACAGTTAACAAAGAACAATTGTTTCTGTCATTATTTTTATCAACCACAAGACCACACATGGGGAGGTGTGGTGGACTGGTAATCCAATGGACCAGGGTTCGAATCCCGATATGTCAATGGGAAGATATTATTGGGATAGAATTTGTGCTGTACCTAGTATCAGTGCATTACCACAAAGCCCACCGAAACGCCAACAAAAAATTCCCTCATTGTTTCCTGATTAAAGAGCATTGTATGAATATTCCCATATTCAAAATAGGCTACAGGGGGCAATGCCTAGTGAGTTAATTGCTCAATAGGTGGCGTTCTGAGAGTGAGGGTCCGAGTCTAAGAGGCGAGACAGTGAAGCACTGGAGCGAGGCAGCTTCAGAGATGGGGCTGCTTCGAGCCGTGAGTGGGCAACTAATCCCCATGCATCCTGCGAAGGCAAGATGGCAGGGGCTGGTTGCAGCTAAAAGTGCTGCACATGTCTCACTCCCTAGACTGGAACGAGACCTCACGGGCTTCACCGTGTTGAGCGGTTGAATGTACAGTCTCTCAGCCTATGCCCTAGAGGGAGTAGTTGGAATATAGAAGAAAAAAAAATGCTTGTACTGTATTTATGGTACCGGTATTTACATACTCGGTGGGAGCAGCTCTCGCCGAAGCCACTGATGGATGGCCGAAACAACGCAAAGTAAGGTAAGGTAGGCCTATCAATGTTTACACCTTGAAGTTCTTTAGTCTCAAACTCTCAGGTAGCCCATTTATCTACATGATCATTACGTTTGGTTCCATCTACAGGCAGGTCAGCCAGTTATTGAAATCCTTATGGATAATTAAACTCTCAGGAAATAAGATAACAAGTACCGGTAGTTCAGTATATCCTAAATGTGTTTATACAATTAGTTATACTTCTTACTTTTGATGTGTTCGCCACTCTTCTAGGCACCGAGGAGCGCGACGCCCCTCGTTATGGGTCAACTATACCCATCTCATAAAACTTTAGCGCTGTAGCCTATGTGAAGGGATATTTATTAAAAGGTGGAATTACATGAACGACTTTTTCCTGGAAACATAGGCAATAGGAATTATTTAGCAATGATACCGAAAACTACATTAAAGGCAGGCCTATTATATATAGTGTATATGAGGTTGTCTTTAATTAAACTACATTAAAGGCAGGCCTATTATATATACAGTATATGAGGTTGTCTTTAATTAAACTACATTAAAGGCAGGCCTATTATATATACAGTATATGAGGTTGTCTTTAATTAAACTACATTAAAGGCAGGCCTATTATATATACAGTATATGAGGTTGTCTTTAATTAAACTACATTAAAGGCAGGCCTATTATATATACAGTATATGAGGTTGTCTTTAATTAAACTAACATTAAAGGCAGGCCTATTATATACAGTATATGAGGTTGTCTTTAATTAAACTACATTAAAGGCAGGCCTATTATATATACAGTATATGAGGTTGTCTTTAATTAAACTACATTAAAGGCAGGCCTATTATATATACAGTATATGAGGTTGTCTTTAATTAAACTACATTAAAGGCAGGCCTATTATATATAGTGTATATGAGGTTGTCTTTAATTAAACTACATTAAAGGCAGGCCTATTATATATACAGTATATGAGGTTGTCTTTAATTAAACTACATTAAAGGCAGGCCTATTATATATACAGTATATGAGGTTGTCTTTAATTAAACTACATTAAAGGCAGGCCTATTATATATACAGTATATGAGGTTGTCTTTAATTAAACTACATTAAGGCAGGCCTATTATATATACAGTATATGAGGTTGTCTTTAATTAAACTACATTAAAGGCAGGCCTATTATATATACAGTATATGAGGTTGTCTTTAATTAAACTACATTAAAGGCAGGCCTATTAGATATACAGTATATGAGGTTGTCTTTAATTAAACTACATTAAGGCAGGCCTATTATATATAACAGTATATGAGGTTGTCTTTAATTAAACTACATTAAAGGCATGCCTATTATATATACAGTATATGAGGTTGTCTTTAATTAAACTACATTAAAGGCAGGCTATT
>CM064551.1:39001744-39305118 GCA_032716605.1 Paralithodes platypus
ACGTTTCCTGTTATTAATGATATTTTTATTTAATTTGATATTTGTTATTTATCTCATGATTTAAGGGGAGGCAGACCATTTTTCTGGACCCCCTTCTCCCTAATGTTTAGCCCCACTGGTTTTGAGATTATAAGACATTCGGCCCATTAGTTTGGCGATTTTAACACCTTTCGCCCCATTTCGTTGTCAATTTTAAGACCTTTCATGCCATTTAGGTGTCGATTATTTCCTGGCGAGCGAAAGCGAGCCTGCAATTTTAAGAGGAAACGGCCCTCGGCCGGGAAATTCAAAAACAAATCTTGAAGGGGGGGGGGGGGGGGGGGTCTAGGTGGTGTTTTTCTAATTTGATGGAGGTCTAGGGAGGAAACTAAAAAAAAATATATGAATACATTAATTAATAGACCAAACAAACGGTCAGTCTCCCCTTAAGTCAGTGTATCACAGTTCAGGATTTTAAATATCGTTAATTTTATATGATGTAGTTTAATCGATTACGAGGTGAAAATGTAATAACTTTGCAATAATTGTTTTATTTTTGTTAAGTTTTATGAAGGATTGGCAACTTATTGACTAGCCTACTTCCATCAGATGAGAATGTTTTCCTTTTAGCTTAGGAAGAACCTCATCTTACTCTATGAAAGGTCACGATCACCTTCCCAATCAGATGACGCCAATCTTTGCCTTATTTTACCTACATGTACTTTCAAACAATTTTACTCAGCTTAGAAAGGACCTCTTAAAATGCAAAAGGTTTGACTACAGGTATCTCAATTAGCCTATCCCCTTAACTTTGACGAATCTCTCCTAACTTGCATCAATTCGTCTGGAGGTACGGTAGCTAGAATATATTATATAGATTATTTACCACTCGCCTGTGCATGGAAAGCCGCACAGCTGTATGTGTACAGCCCCCAACAGTTACGGCTGGTACAGAGCTCATTAAGGGGAGGCGGGTTGTTTTTCGGGTCCCTCTTCCTCCTTATGTTTAGCCCCATTAGTTTTCAGATTATAAGACGTTCGGCACATTAGTTGACGATTGTAACACCTTTCACCCCATTTATTTGTCAATGTTAAGACCTTTCGTGCCATTTAGGTGTCGATTTTATCCTGGCCAGTGATAGCGAGCCTGCAATTCTAAGAGGAATCGGCTTTCGGCGGGGACATTTTTCTACAAAAAACAAAAATAAAAAATTGATCTTGAAGGGTGGTCTAGGGGGTGTTTTTTAAGTTTGATGGAGGTGTAGCGAGGAAACTAAACAAATAAATGAATATTTATATAAATAAAAAAATAGCCACTCTCCCCTTAATATACTGTATTTTAGCTATATATGATTACAGAAATGGCCATTACAAAGTTAACATAATATTCAACAATGGTAATTCAATTGGTAAAGTCTGTTAATTTTGTTTGAATATCTGTTCTATGATGTCATAAATCGTGGAACTGTTAACGCGTGTATATACAATTTAGATGTACATTCACAAGTACACATGTACATCCATATGAATCTTTCAACCTTTAAAACAAAACTATTGAGGATTTGGGATATTGTATAGCATTGTACTATCTCGTTTGGTTTCTATACAGATGCATATGAGTGTATACCAGTATTTATTATTGCTTGTGTATGTACCAACTTTATATGGACCTTTGTTGAAATATAAATGGCCATGAGACATAAATGGTAGCCTTAAAGTATTGAAGCTATCTCAGAATTAATTGAGTGTTAATTTTAACTCTACAGTATACCTAGTAGGCTATATGCAGTTACAAAAGGTCAGAAAGAGCCATGACTTGTGTCCTATGTATATCGTTTTATGTATGGTTTTATGTCAAAATGGCCGCACTCCTAAATGGTCTCAACCAAAACCAAAAGGGCCACAATCTCATAACCTAATCTGACCTTTAGCTAAAACCTGACCCAACTTAAGATTGCGAAGTCAATTCTCACTTATCAAACCCTAGACTTCTTAGGCATAGATCTGTGGCTGCTTTGGTTGGGGTTATTTTGATCTGCTTCCGACAATTAAGTGTAAATTTGATGTAACCTGAAGCTACTTAATATAATACGGTAGGTACCCGTTATTAACCCCCACCCTCTACCAGCAGACCGTAGCGGGGCCACTGAGAAGAACGACCCACAACGCTTTGTGGAGGGCTTGAGCTTCAAGGGCAAGCTGATCGGTGTCCTGGAGGTGTTGGAGGCCCGGGGCGACCGTATGTGTCAGGAGGCCCTGGCAGAGCTCAAGATGGCCGTCAGGGTGGCCGGCGGACACAAGCAGCGCATCGTTATCATCGTCGCCATGGATGGGATCAGGCTCAGGGATGAACGAACCAACGTGAGTACAGTATAAAGTTTATTGGATTTGACACAACCAGCATAATGTATTAACTTACATGCAGTTATTAATCTACCCCCAAACGAAGTTAGCGGAGATGATGTGATCGTTGCTGCCTGTTGTTTATGGCTATAAATAGCCATAAATAAAACTAATGGATGGATTTTCATGAAACTTTGTCAGTACCTTCATTTGGTACCATAATAGAAACAATTGACTTTTCGGCAACTTCTGATGGAATTTCCCCCCCCCCCCCCCTCCCCTCCTCCTCCTTACCGCCTCCCAATCTCAGCAATCCCCCCCCCCCCCCAAAAAAAAAAAAAATACAAAAAATAATAATAATAATAAAAATAAATAGATACAAAATAAAATACAATAAAAATAATAATAATAATCATCATAACGGCATACCCAACTCTGCGATGGGTTACCATCATCACTAATATTACCACCATCATCACTACTACCATCATCATCACTACAACTGTCACCATCATCACTACAACTGTCACCAACACCATTACTATCATCATCACTTCTACTATTACAATCATCACTACTACTCTCACCATCTTCACTAATACTGTCACCATCATCACTACTCTTCATCATTATCACTACAACTATCACCATAATCATTATTATCACCATCATCTTACAATCATCATTACTTGTCACCATCATCACTACTATTATCACCATCATCACTACTATTACCATCATCCCCACTATTACTATCATCACTTCTAATGTCAACTAAACTAACTTAACCTAACAGATGCCGGGCGAGATGTTTTCAGCCCCAGAACGAATGCGTTCTTAGTGTGTGAGCCCCTTCGGGGCACACACACTAAGAACGCCATCATTGCTGGGTGGGGGGGGGGGGGGTGTCTGGAGGGTAGTTGTGGGCGTATCGATACCAAAATATCGATACTTTCGATACCAGGCTGGTATCGAAAGTATCAATACTTTAGGCAAACTATCGAGTATTATGAGTACTTGAGAATTGAGTGTAATGGAACATTTCGTAATAACAAAAGTTATCCCTAATTTCAAAATACTGTTATCGAGCGTCTGACAATCCTGTACATTGCAGCAAAGTTAGCTAACTGAGAAGAAAACAAAAGCAGCAGATGGCACCTCTGCATGACTGAGTAGCTTTGGACGAGATTCTTCTGTTGTTGCTAACGTGCTAAATCTAGCATAATTAAAACACTTTTTGCGATTTTTACCCTTTTTTCACTTTAACCCTTCCAGCCCGGGTGTCATTCTGAAAGGACACCGCAGAAATTGGGCAGCAGCCCGGGTGTCCTTTCAAGAGATAGTAAGCTTTCAAGCCTATTCAGCTTGGTCTGAACACCGTGCATCCAACGCATGTAAACAAAGCCGATCGTTGCGTCACCGCACCTCCAAAAACAAGGAGACGTTGGATCAATGTTATTGTTGTGACGTAAGACGAAATTAGTGTCTGAAAAGCTCCGATATTGTCAACATCGTGGAAAAATTTGCTTCACTGAAATCGTCACCACAACTGAACCAGTTGACTTACAGAGCTCTACTCAATGCCAGTCTACAGATTGAAAACCGCACTACGTTTATAGATGCGTGGGAAATATCTAGCAGTTAAAATTTAAAAAAATACGGTAGCCTAGGCCTAGACGTTTTTTCGGCCAGATCGCCCGGATACGACCTCCGTCCTTTGGAGGACCAGCCCGGGCCACGAGGGTTAATTCATCAGTTATCTCGGTGACGCTGTGTTTTCGGATTATCTTTATTATAGTTAACACTTTTTACCAGTGTAGTTACCGTTATCAGTAATTTTACTTAAAGGTGGGGGCTCATGGGTTGAGATAAACATGGAATGATAATTGCCAAGCTGTACATAATTATCTTGCAAAATGCAATGGCACTGAAATAATTATTAACAATGGTATAAAGGATTTTGTGGATCGTCTATGTCGGGCCTGTGATGTCACAAGAGTGTGAGTCCACCATACAGTCTAGGATAAGGATACTGGTGTGACGTCACTATGACGTCACAGGCCCGGTATAGACGATCCACAAAATCCTTTATACCATTGTTAATAATTATTTCAGTGCCATTGCATTTTGCAAGATAATTATGTACAGCTTGGCGATTATCATTCCATGTTTATCTCAACCCATGAGCCCCCACCTTTAAGAGATGCAATTTATTTTCTTATTCTTTTACATTCGCTCTTTGTTTACATTAGCGTTTTGAAATACATATAATAAAGGATCTGTAAAATACATATAAGTGCATATTACTCGCCTTTAAATATAATATTGTATAGTACTCATATTAACCGATACTGACTACAAAAGTACTTGGTATCGGTACTCGATACTAACGATACTGGGTGAAAAAATACTTGGTATCGTATCGAAAGAAAATCCTTGGTATCGCCCACCACTGCTGGAGGGGGTGGGGGGGGGAGAGGTAAAACCATATTTTGGACCTAAAAGCATAACTATTGCATAAATTCTAAAAATCTTTTTTGACTGACGTTCGCATTCACCCAACAAATGTTTGTGTGAAATTTGGTGAAAATCCGTCCCAACGGTCTAGGAGGAGTTTCGGGACAAACGGACGACAACGACAGACATTTTTTTCCGGTGGTACCCACTATACGGGGGGGGGGATAACAAACTCTGCTTACGCAGAGTTGATAAATAAATAAATAAATAGAAAATGAAATACAAAAACGTGATGATTAGTTGAAGGTTTAGGAGTATACCCCCTAAAATTTAACAAGCTATTACCTCTTAACATGCCTTAACGGAATTTAATGATATTTAGATGGTGTATTCAGTGGATACAGCAAACTGGCATTGAACAAAACAACCACAGACCAAATCAGCCTCGGACCACACCAAAAGGGCCCTGGACAAAAACAACCACCAACCTAAATAGTCACGGACCAAACTGGTCACCCTGGTCACTCTACCCAAAATGGCCCCAAACAAAATGCATGAAAAATATAATGACCTTGAACAAGAATGGACAAAAGACCTAACTGGTCTATCTATTTACATTGGTCAACACATGCACATATACGCGGGCCGTGGCATAGTCAATAGAGCGTTAGCTGCTGATCAAAGTGTCAGCGGATCAAGCCTGCACTGTCAAGATGTTATTGGTAGATGTTAAGCCCGGGCACCTTGACCTAGCAATTCGTGACAAATGCCTTATGTTCATGGCCACCCCTTCTCGTGAATTACGGTGTCTGGCAAAAAAACCCAAAAAAACATCAACCATGGACCAAAATGACCACGAACCAACATGGCCTTCCACCAACACGGCCTCGGATAGGACTAATTTAAATTACATTTGCTCTGTCTTTTGGTAGTTTCCGTCTCCTCTATTGATGCTGATGAGCGAGCTGCCCTATTGATGTATTGTTTGAGACCTGATTCGGCAGGCTGTTCGAAGGGGCAGCTCTCACCCCAGCAAATATAGGCTGGTCATGTATTATCATGAGGAATTTATTCAGGGCCTTTTTGAAGAGTACACTGACATGATTGTTATGCTTGAGTAGCCACGGACCTGTGCGATAAGCAAGAGTAACCAAGGATAAACCATCAAGGATAGATGGAGTGTGTGGCGAGATGCTGAAGTATGGAGGTGAGGTAGGGATTAAATGGATATGGATAATGTAAAAAATATCGTGGGAGAATGGAAGAGTGCCACACGACTGCCAATCAACCATAATAGTACACCCTCTTATGTTTTTTATTAACCCATGACTAGTATAATTTGTCTCATTTCTTAGAAGTGTCAAGTTAATTTTGCTCTCTGTAGATTTCACACATTTTATTGTTAGGTTTTCTGTAAACTTTTTAATTTTACTGTCCAATGGGGAGAACTTTCAGTGTCCTTGTGAAGCTATCTTCCCATGTTCTCTCCACCACCAGGACTGCTTGTACCACCAACCGGTCCACAAGATCTCCTTCATTGCCCAGGACATGACGGACACTCGAGCATTTGGCTACATCTTCGGCTCCCCTGACGACGGACACAAGTTCTTTGGCATCAAGACGGAGAAGGCCGCCAGTCAGGTTGTGATAGCCATGCGTGACTTATTTCAGGTGGGTTCTGTGCTGCAGGCTTGCAAACAAGAGATTATTAAAAACCAGTACAAAAACCTAGTCCCTTCTTTATAGTCAATATTTTTAATAATGCACAATATATATTTTATTTTATTGTTCTAATTTTGTATTTGGATGTGATAGGATGGTCAAAGCAATCCAATATTTTGTTATTTTTCCTGTATTTCATCTTATATTCATTCCAGTTGTAACACCAAATAGTCCCGTGTTGACGCACTGCTGAGCTGAGGTCTTGTTTCTGTTTGTTATAAAATTTGATTAGTTGTTTGTATTAAGAGTTCAGGACATACTGTATATAGATTTTAAATACCGAGTGGTCCACATGAAGTGCAGTTTTAGTTTCATGTCCTACTGGTGGCATTCCAGACAAACCTGTTCTGGGCTGCCTAACTTGTCAAGTTTTTAAATTTGAGATCGGATTGTACGACATGATCCCACGTTTTATTAGGTCTACCTCTTGCTACAGCTCCCTCCACATTCACAAACTTGCATCTTTTCACCCAAGTAAGATCATCCATCCTCTCAATATGCTCAAACCATGCAAGCCTACTTGTACGTATCTCTACATTGATTCTCTTGATACATAACTGCCTCCTCAGCTCCTCATCAGATATCCTATATTGCAGTACTACGGGTATCGTTGTTTTACTTATTATTGATTTATTGATTATTGGTTCATATTGATAATTTAAGATGTGTATTATTCTTGTTTTTAGTTAAACAAAATTTGTTGAGAGTTAAAGACTTGTAATGCTATTACATTATTTGGTAAATGGTAGTTTGATATTAAATTTTATTTTGTTTTTATTTTTGTAACACAGATTAATAAGGAAACTTTTTCTGACACATTTTTTTTCAGCAACTCCGGTCAGGCAGCTCCTGAATTCAAGTTCTACTGTATATGAATTTTTGCTTATCTCCTTAGATGACCTATCTCCAGTCTAGTTCTCATATCAATGTAAAGTAGTCACAAAATGTTACCGGAATATACTGTAGAGTAAATTGTTTTGATATTATTGTTATTGGTGTTATTACTTTTTCATATCATAGTTGTGTAAGTTAGTTGTATTGTTTTATTTGCTAGTGGTTTGTATTGAAGTGTAAAGTTGAGAGCGTATATTGTTCTGGATAATAATAATGACACAGTGAATACCTCTCTCTCCCCCAGGTTGTGTTTGAGCTGAAGAAGAAGGAGATAGAGAAGGCTCGGTCTCAGCTCGAGGAAGGACGGGAGCGAGGCGAGTTCAAGGCAAGTGGTAGGCTGGGTATAATGGTAGGTAGAGGTAGTGGTAGGTTGGGTGTAGTGGTAGGCTGAGGATAATGGTAGGTAGAGGTAGTGGTAGGCTGGGTATAGTGGTATTTGTTGTGGCTGGGTTTAGTGGTAAGTAGTAGTAGCCTTGGGTAGTGGTAGTGGAGGTAAGGGTATTGGTAAGTAGGAATACTGATATTGGAGGGTATTGATAGTGGTAGCTTGTTGTTGTTGTTCCCCATACTGTCTGGCCGAGTAGTCCCTAGTTCGGTTGACCGAAGCCACACCAGATGCTCGGGCCTCCAAAGGGGCTAGGATGAGATGAAATTTGTCTTAGAGAGGGCAGCGTGGGAGGAGATCATCAGCCCACGGGCCTGCACCCCCGGGCCAATGCCCCCACTGTCAGCAGCCCCCCTTGCAGTGCCACCCTATCTGGCAATCTCGTCAGCACCTAGGAGGAAAAATGGTACAGGAAAAGAGACAGACAGAAACAGCTAAGGTAGAGTAGGGAATAGTGGTACTGTATTTTTAGTTGGGGTTAGTCATAGCTTCGAGTAGTTCACCTACCTATGTTCACCTATGTGGAGTTCGCCACTCTTGCTAGTGGCACCGAAGAGCGCACCGCCCTTCGTTGTTGTTTAGTGATAGTGGAGGTAGGAATAATGTTAGTGGAGCTGGAGTAATGAACTACAGTACTGTGTTGCAGTTGAGGATTACCCCCTCTTTTTCTACAACAGCCATAGGGTGACCAATTCTCACATGTGCTTGCATGTCTGTCATGCGTGTATATTATATCTAACGGCTTAACCTTATGAAATAGATTATATATTTTTCTTGTGGATTTTGAGCGGTTCCTCTTCTGTTATTTGTACATTGCCTTGTTAACTTTGAAGTTAGAGTTAGTATGTAAAGAGTATTAAACAGTTAAGAATGAAACAATATTAGACATTGTACATAATTATATCTCACCGTATGAAGATATTACTTTTAAATAGATAGCTGCTTGTAAAGATTATTGATAGGCTAGTTATATTAGGAGGATATTATAGAAAAATAACATTGCAAGGCTAACTTTGTACATACATACATAACATTTTAAGACTGAGTGTTCCACACATAGTGCAGTTTCAGTCTCTTGTCCTAATGGCGGCATTCCAGGCACCCCTGTTAAGGGCTGCTTCACTTGTCAAGTTCTTGGATTTGAGATCGGCACGTATAGTCCGATCCCAGGTCTTCCTCAGTCCACCCCTTGGTGCAGCTCCCTCCACAATCACAGACCTGCATTTTTTCACCCAATTTTGTTCATTCATTCTCTCCACATGTCCATACCATCCCAGTCTACTTGTACGCATCACCTCGCTAATACTCTTTATACCTAAACGTCTCCTCAGCTCAACATTTGTTATTCTATCCTGTAGCCTGGCCCCACACATCCATCTCACCATTCTCATCTCATTACGTTCCATTCTGTTGACATCCTCTACTTTAACGGCCCATGTTTCTGAGGCATACTTCATTGCACTTTTTCTAACACATGAGGCATACACCTTTCCCTTCAGGGGGAGAGGCATTCTTTTCATGGTCTGGATTGGCATCAGTTCTCTGAACTTCCCCCAGCCACACCTAATTCTAGCAACAGTGGCAGCCTCGGCCCCACCACCGGCAGAGATGGTATCTCCTAGGTAACAAAACTTGTTCACCAGCTCCAATGACTCATTTCCAAAATTCACAGCCACAGGATCATCACTTAACACAAGCTCGCCTTTGCACACTACGCACTCAAATTTCTCTATTTCTGACTTATCCTTCGGCAGGGGTCCCTTTATTCTACTACAGTACAGCACTTACTCCCATGGTGTACCCAACATCGACAGATGCTACATTGAATTGAGTCAACGCCCACACCCTTTCCACACACTGCACATGGGTATGCACCGCTCTGTTCCACATTGCCTCGTCTCAATCTACAATGCATAACCTTGGTTTTGTTAATATTGACTCTTAAACCCTTGCTCGACATGCCCTCTCTCCATTTTCTGAATTTGGCCTCAGCATCTTGCATACTGTCAGCTATTAGGACTAAATCGTCTGCATAAAACAGTTCCAACGGGAGTCCGCCTCTAAAAACTCTAGACAGTGCCTCCAAGACCATAATAAAGAGGAGGGGGCTTAACACTCAACCCTGATGGACTCCAACACGGACTGCGAACTCATCACTCAGTACACCCTTCACCCTCACCGCACTTCGTGAATCCTCATACATCTTCATTATCACACGCACCAGCCACTCTTCCACACCAAGTTTCCTCATAGCCCACTGCACAACATCTCTAGGCACCCTATCAAAGGCCTTCTCCAGGTCTACAAACAAAGTAAAGATCCCTGCCTTTTAGTAAGTATCTTTCCTGTATCTGCCTGACTATGAAGATAGCATCGGTTGTACCCCGTCCTGGCATAAAACCAAACTGCATATCATCAATGGAGATGCTTTGCCGGATCAAACCCTCAAAGACTCTCTCACAGACCTTTATGATTTGGTCAAGCATTTTCAGGCCCCTATAATTTCATCTATCTAGCGCATCCCCTTTTCCTTTTTATATATTTACTATTACACTTTTGAACCAATCCTCTGGGATTTTCTCATCTTTAGTAATGGTGTTTATCAACTCAAGTGACTAAATTGACACCAGTCTCCCCTGAGGCTTTTATCATCTCAGCGACAATGTCAGAGCAACCTGGAGCTTTACCGTCCTTCATTTTATTGATTGCGTCGCTCACTACAGCTGGTGCTATCAAAGGAGGGGGTCCAGATATTGGTTTTTCGATACTAAGCTGTTCCTTATCCCATTCAAACTCTACATTTAGCAATCGTTCATAGTGTGCCTTCCATGCTTCTCTGATTTCATTTTCTGCATACACAATCTTCCCATTATCGTTTCTAACCCACTGTTCACCTATAATATCCCTACTGTAATTTTTAACTCACCTAGCTAGGTTGAAGATCCCATTGGGATTGTCAGTGTTACACACTTGTAAAGAACCAAGGTGCATAATACAGTATTGTGTTTTAAAAGAGTATTTTAGATTAGATTTAACTTTACATAAGGGCTGCACGTTTATGAATTGGTATTAAAGAAATAAAAATAGGAAAGGTGGGGATTGGACCTGGGTAAATAGATTGATTAAAGATTATAATGTTAGATAACGCTTTCAGTATAATTAATGCCTTTTTTTCCTTCTAGCTACTGTATATTCGGAGAGTTTTATTCAGCTTAGGAAGGATCTGTGGTAGTTAAAGGATTATGGAGATCGTTTGTAGCCTTTTCATTCCTAGAGGTTCTTCCTAAGCTTAATAAAATTGTCCAATAATATCTAGAATAAAATTAATAGGATGTCACCCGTACTGAAAGGCTTAAAAGGAGAATATAGAAGAAATGGTGAATTATGAATGAGACAGAAATAAGATAAAGGGATACTCGTGAGCGCTCGTGAATCCACTTGGAGAATTGGCGCTCGTACAAATATAATACCAGCATAGCGTTATTAATATTATTACTTATGTGAAAAGGCTATGATATTAAGGATTAAGTAGGAAATGCAACTGAAAACCCCCCTACATTGCTTAGGATAGATACTTTAATGAAACGGCTACATCTAGGATTAAGTAGGAAATGCAAAACCACCCCCACATTGCTTAAGACTGGTTGGTAGAATAACAGCTTAGAAAGAGGAAACATTAATGGACAAGATATTTTAAGAAAACCAAAACTTAGAGAAACAGGAAAATATCGAAAATTTGATAATAGGTAAGCTTTGAGTGTGGGTGTCTTGGATTAATATTGAAGATTGTTAATGTTTTAGACGGAAAATAAACTAACAAGGTCTCAAGATTACATTTGAGCTGGTGATGAAAAAAGGTATGTAATTATAATAATAACACTTTAAAACACAGACAGGACCAGACATAAAGTCCTTAGCATAGAATGAGTTCATTCTTAACGCTTCAGGCTTAATACCAATTGTTATTTATCAATGTTTAAAGTATAGTACAGTACTATACATTATACTTCTTACTGAGTGGAATATCTGGTCTAAACATACTCAGTACTTTGACATATTTTAAAGAGACAGTAGCTACCATATATAATCTGTTCTTAATAAGTGTTGTCTGGATGTTCTGTATGTGAGTATGGTGTCTGCATGTTTTATAATTGTACCAGATTTTGTATATCTTAATACCAGCAAGTGTCAGAACATGTGTGCAATTATAGTACTGTACTTTCAAAAAATGTTTAACTGTCTGATTCTGTCTTTGTGTCAGAAAATTAAACATTAGCAAAAGTACAGTACTTCCCATAATATTATATACTGCATAGTATAAAGTATGAATGCTTGGCTATGTTCCACACTAAATAGGGACCTGACATGAAGTCACGTTGTTCAACATTTCTTTTGAATCATATTACAGAATGGCTAGTATTGGGGTTATCGTGACCATCTAACATCTAGCCAGGGCCAATCAGAGTCACCCAAACTCCTATATAATGAGCACCTGTGCCTTGTATCAAATGATTCGGACACAATGTCTGCAACTAGGGGCACGACTTATGATAAGTTTTGTACAGTATATTATTCAATAAATGGGAGGGAGGCGTGCAGGGGATGGAAAGAAATCAAGATATATATATATATATATATTGTACATACAACACATATACAGATGGGTGAAATTAAATTAATGACAGCATTTTTTAAAGTCTGTGAGAAATATATATGCATTTTTTTTATGCATAATGCATGGCAAGATAAAGAGGCATTGTGGCAGGAGTGAGATTATTTGATGCATTGAAGAATTTGTGTATACCTGTAGCTTAGTAAGGCATGCACACATTAGCGAAAATGGAAGAGTTTAAATGGTTTGAGGTGAATATGTGCAGTGAGAATTGTTATAGTGTGAGGTAGATGGTAATGTTAGACTAAAGTGGCCAGTGCATTAAATTGGGCAACTATACCATCCATTACCAGTATAGCTTTATCTGCTACACTACTCAGGGTATAGAAGGGCTGATTAGAAAGTGAGTTGCCATTAGCTCACATAATTGCTGTCAAGGGGAAACATATCACCTAGGTATAGAGTTTAACTAATGGACATACAGACAAACAGGAATGGATATACAGATGGATAGACAGAGATGAACATACATATAAACTGGCAGGCAGATATGGAAAGACAGACAGGCAGATAGACAGACATTGATGGTCAGAGAGGCAGGCAGACAGACTGATATTTCCTAACTAGCAAACAAGCAGAAGGGATTGGTTATGTGGTGTGTGCCATAAAACTTAAATTTTGTGACTAACACAGAATGTACAATGCAGCTGTTGATAATTGGTGTTGTCTTTTCCCATGTGATAGTAAGCCTTAGGGATTGCCATGTTCAAATGTTTACTGTGTTTTTTCTTAGAAATGTTGATTTTTTTAATGTGTTGAATCTGTTACTCTGTATAATACTAACTTCAAGTAATAGATTTTGACATGATTGTTGTACCAGAGTAACTCCCTAATATACTGGTACATATATTTTTCATTGATATGATAATCTTTAAAATAGGTTGATCTGAGTAACAATTCCTGTAGTACCTTATATTTGAGGGATAAAATTGTAATGAATTACTATAATACCCGGAAACTGCTATTTGTGACAACAGTACAGTACAGTACAGTATTATAGTGGATGAAAAGTTGATGCGATGAATATATTACTGTACAGTACTATTTTCAATTACTAATTTAAGCTTCTCAAGCAATTTATCCCTTAGATGTAATGTAGCTTAAGGAGATAATGGAATGCCTTGGACCTCCCATGAAAGGACACAACAACATATCTGAAGAATCCTGTACTGTACCTAACAGTAGCATTTTAATTTGGGGCTTTTTGGTAAGGTGCAGAGAAACTCGCTGGTGTATGTGTGTCTTAGAGCTCCGGTTCGAATCTCACTGGTAGAAAAAGGGTACTGTCATACAAGTAAATTTATTAGTAGATTTCATTGGAGTCTTTTATGTTCATACAAATAAATTAAGTCATTTTGAAAGGATGAAGCTTTTCCAGTAAAATTGACTATAATCTACAAGATTTTTTATTTGCAATGTTCAAAACTGTCTTATTTGAGGGGAAAATAATTGCATACTAGACAATAATACAACATCCCTTTTACAGTAATATTCAATCACGGCTTCTGGAAACATAGGCTTTCAGATTAGGTATCCAATCCAAACTTACCTTTGCTTTTTGAGTTTAGGAGATTGAGTTAAATATGAACACATTGTACAGTGTTTTGGACTTCAGTGTTCATGAGACTGAAAACATACTTATTATGGATTGCTCAGTCTTTAAAGTTTACTTATGTATGTTCCGAACAAAGTTCAAAAGGCTGAGGAGCTTCTCACTTCCGGACAGGTTTTTCCCCGATCAGTGTGAGAGAGAAAGGGTTTTTACTGTTGCTACTCCAAACTGGAAACTCCAAAAGAATTACTCCTCATAAATTTTATTTGTGTGACAGTGCCTAAAGGAGATGCCTGGAATATTATTTAAAAGGCTCCAGCCAGTCAGAGTTACAGGTTTTAGTGTGTTGAAGTGAGATGGCCCACTAACGGTGCGTGTGATCCCCAGGAGCCGTCGCTGAGCGGGCTGTTCGGCACCAACGGCGACAGTGGAATAGTGAGTGCCAGTCTGACCTGTGGGGCCGGGGGGGCTATTGCTGACTTGCTAGACCTTCAAAGTGAATTAAGCTCGCTTCAGAAGGGGCTTGCAGAGATCAGCCAGCAGCGAGCTCAGCAGAACCAGAAGGTATTGACCGAGTGTGGCATCGCTAGCATATTATAGGCATGGTAGTTGGTCCCGGGGCTCCCACACACACCCACTCGATCACCGCCCGCTGTGTGTCCACCGCCATGTCCTGTCACCAAGGCCGGGCTAGATCAGGTCCTCGCCAACATTTTAACTCATCAGCTTCATATAGTACTAAGCTAAACAGTAGTGATGTGGGTCTGTTCGGCTAGGCAGCCTAGCGAACGACAACAACAACAACAGTACTGTACTGATGAATTTACTTAATAGTTTACTGTCATCATCATCATTATTACCGCACCCTGTCACCAAGCTCGGGTTGACTCAACAGGGTAATCCTAGAGACAGGTCCTTAACACCATTTTTACTAATCCGCTTCATATAGTACTAAACTACGGTATTCATTACTGATAAACTTAGTACTGTACAGAAAAATACTGTAATCTTCATTTTTATCTTGAGTGAGGGAATAAGCTTAACCAAAGCACTTTCAGGTTACTTTATCTATTTATACACACCAGCTCTCCATATCTCTCCTACCCACATCTCTCCCTAATTACCATCTGTACCTACCCTATACATCCAGGAGGATAGGCTACTTTTTAGAAAGCTAAGTCCTTCAATTTGATTAGTAGCCTCAATTACCCTTCAACAATATGAATTACTGATCACTTATGATTTTTCAAAGGACTTCATACATACTGTACTCTAAACATTTAACTTGTTATAACAGTACCCTTCTCTTTCGAACCCCAAAGATGTAGAAAACCAATGTGATCGGTCCGAACCCTACCTCTCTCTTATTGACCAAGTCTGAAACCTTAAGGTAACAGTCTGAATGATCAAAATAAATTACAGAATGATGATGCTGAGTCCGGACATATATAGGAAGATTATTGTTTGAATATCTGATATCCGTTATAGACTATCACACAATTCTTACTGAAACAAATCTGAAAGGTTGAGGTGTTTAACACTTTTGGAAATACCGCACTTCCAAACAGGTCCTCCCTATATTAATCTGAAGAAGTGGTTTACTGATTTTAGTTTATGTTGTATAATCTTTCAGAAGTGTATGAGTAAACATATTTTATAATTTTACATCCGTTCCCCAGTTTGTTATATTTTTGCTTACTTTAAACTTTGAGGAGCTCGTTTTCAAGCTGACACTTACATACAGTATAAGTAACTTCACTTCCTATCTATCATAATTATGTATCTGTCTGTCTCGCTCTCTCTGTACGGTATGTATATGTATACATGTGTGTAGCAGTTGTGGTGATTTCTTGTTGCTGCCTTGTAGCATGGTGGGGGCTGGTGTGGTGCGGATTCGCCAGGTGCAGGTGCTT
This sequence comes from Paralithodes platypus, assembly GCA_032716605.1. Lineage (NCBI taxonomy): Eukaryota > Metazoa > Arthropoda > Malacostraca > Decapoda > Lithodidae > Paralithodes > Paralithodes platypus. Next base: position 39,017,662 of record CM064551.1, read on the forward strand.
CAGGAGGACTTGTTGAGACACTGTTAGCGCTATACCAACATCAGCCACTGTGGTGACATGATGTGTGGGAAGTCTGGGGTTTGCCTCCCCATTGGTGCACAAAAGGTTTATTAGCTTTGCCTCCCCTTGGGTCCCCAATAGGTTTATTAGCCTTAGGGTATGGACTTCTGCACTTCTTACTGCAATGGCGGATATTAGAGATGTGGTAGACCAGCATGTACACAATTACTGTATATGCTAGCACCAGATCAACATGGATAAACTGATTACACTGGTCACAGACTACATTCACATTGACAGCCATTCCAACAGTTGACAACATTCCACTTGCACTTCATACACAGCTAGAGAATTGAATGAATTACCTTGGAATATTAGGCAACATATTTGTAGCCACCCCCTCGGGGATCAAGGCCGTCTGGGAATAGATTGATAGATAGATCTATAAAAACCGGAGTTCGTCTAATTTTGAAAATATTCATGTGATGCTGGTAAAATCAAACAAATACCAGTTGAAATGGTATGTGTCTATTGTTCAATTCCTAAGTAGAAGAGATTAATGAGAGATCCCTGAAAAGTGACTATTAGCACTTACAGTTAAAGTGACTGCACCTATAACACAGCCAAGATTGACCCAAGTCCTTTGCACCACTCGCACCCATTTCTGTTGGACAACGTTTCACATACATACACACATACATACCATACACTTTAAAGACTAAGTGATCCATATGAAGTATGGTTTAAGTCTCATCTTGTCTATCTCTTACCTTTGTTAACATTAGTCCTAATTACAGTATAGGGATAGTTGAAGACCGTCACTACTTTATTGGTACCGATGCACTAGATCACACTGTCTTCTTACCACTTTCTAAGGCCTGCAATATTTCATGATTAACCCTTTTTTTTTTTATTATGTTCTCTCCACCAACCAACTTTCGGCTACTCCTAAACTCGATTAATGAAATTAACAAACACATGTGGCAGTCCGGGGATTAGAACCCAGGACGCTCACACCGAAAATCAACACACTTATGTATTGCGCCTCGAAGACAGTTAAAGAATGATGCACAAGCCTACGATTTATTATGCAGTTTCGAATCCTGCATATCAAATGACAAATTTGATTATATGTTTAGGCTAACTCCAAACGATTATGTTGAGTTTATGAAGGGCCTTATCATTATCTTTGACATCTTGCTTCCCCCTGGGAAATCCCCACTTAACAATCCATTGTAGTTGTTATCTATTCAATGACCATCCCTCATCTTTTTTTTACTAAGTACTCATTGGAGTCCTTTCCTATCCCAGTTTCAAAGACTCCTTAGCTACCATTGTAGTGTATATCTTCATATTTAGCCTTTCAGTATATTAGGACTTTTTGCAGTTCTGGAAAGATTTGAAGTCAAAGTGTTAACAAAGATTATTATTTTACCTTTGTTCCTAGCTATCCATCTTAAGCTGAATTTAATCATCAAATGTTTGCCAGAGTAAAATTAAAATGCTGCCAATATATATTGAAAGGAATAAATACAGTCACCCCTCCACCTGTTGCACTCCTTGTGGTTTCTGCTTTACACACGTTTTTAAAGTAACATTTTCTGGATTATGCAAGCAATATTTGTTATTAACTGATTTCACTATCCAGCATGCCATTTGTGGATTGCTAAATCACTGTCATACCTGTGATTCAAGTTCATAAGCACATACATTTGGTAATGAGTGCCTTTATCATGGCTTTTCCTACAAAAACTGAGTAGCCTAAACACACCTTGTTTCTAAAGCTAACATTATGCCCTTGGTTGATTCTGCATTACCATAATACATTAGTAAGGTAATATTATGAGAGTGAATGGCTTATACTCTCTGGAATAGTGTCCGTGTCTTATGTGCGTCATTAGGGAGGACACTAATGGTGTTAACAGTGGATAGAGGTATCTATTCCTAAAAGGTGTTCTGTGGCAGATTAGTGTTTTCCTACATAATACCTTGGATTAACCCCTCTGGACCGGTCTTGCCTTGTAAAGGACAGCCCTGAAACCCGGGGGATCTGGCCGAAAAACGTTGTAATAGGCTAGCCCTATCTTTGTTATTTTAACTGCTAGATAATTCACACACATCTCAAAACGTAGCCCTGTTTCGTATCTGTAGACTGGCGTTGAGTAGAGCATTCTAGGTCAACTGGTTCAGTTGTGATGATGATTTCCGTGGAGAGACCTTTGACGCGATGTTAGCAATATCGGACATTTATAGACACTAATTTCGTCTTAGCAGACAACATCAACAAACCTCCGACTTCTTCTTGATTTTGAAGGTGCGCATCGCTCTGACCGGCTTTGTTTACATACGGTTCGACGCACAGCTTTCAAACCACGCTTAATAGGCTTTCAAGTTTATGGATTTCAGAAGCCCATCCGGGTCCCACAGCGCGAGTTTGTTATGGGCTGCTGGAAGCCCAACCGGGTACTGAGGGTTAACTATTGGAACAATCTGCTACTGCATTATAGTGAATGCTCTTTTGGGCAAAGGCTTGGGGAAACAGTCCTGAAAGACTAATCCCTGTGGCACTGTAGGGAATGCTCCCTATAAGTAAAGATTAGGTCCACTGCCAAAAGTTGTGGTTGAGGTCAGCAAGGGCATGTGTCCTACTAAAGCAGCACCACAGTCTTCTGCCTCTGACTGAAGATGTAACTTCATATAGATCACTCAATCTTTAAAGTGTATGGACAGGATTTATGGAAAGTATGTGAACAATTGAAAAGTCAATAATTAAAACATTTCACTTAGACATATTGTCGACGAAGGCATTATTTCCGTTTCCAAACCGATTAACTGCTATGTGTCAATTCAAAGTTAATATTATATTGCTTTATAGATGCAACTATATAGTTCTGAATTATTTAATATCTTTCTACTGTATTTAGTTTATGATTTCATCTTCAAACTTTTCTTTATTTTATTTTAAGTTTTTTTGTTCATTCATTTTCATAATAGAGTACTGTACTGTTATGTGTAACTTTACAAAGAGAAGTGCATTACTTGACTACAGTCAGTCAATCAAAGATTTGAGATAAGACATATATATTATATACTGTGCTAAGTATGTCATTGTCTGCTATATTGTTTGTACTAAGAGGTTAGTTAACCCTTAAAGAGCGGCGCTCGACTTAAGTCGTGCACCAATTTGCAGCAAGTTAGGAGCATTATTAAGGCTTTTAAAGGGTTAAAATCGAGTGCAAATGGCCGGGAGCGCAGCAGGCCACACGTCCGACACCCAGGGCTTACCGCCACCCACTGACTCACGCTCCCTCTGACTCACGCTCCCTCTGTTCTCGAGAGGCCGGCAGTGTTACCAGTAGTGAGCGTAGTGGGAAAAAATATGCCGCTATACGCTAAACTCCCATGTTGGTGGCACCACTGCATGAGAACCACGAGTGCTACGTTCTGGTCTCATTTTGAAGCTTTTAGCGCCTAGTTTTTTGCTGAATACATTTCTTTTCATACATATACTTGATTGATCATTCAGGAGGGCCTGAATATGCCCAAATAGCCCAAAACACCCCGCTAGACAAGGGTTAAGTGTCAATGATGGAACAGCAGCTCAAACATTGGATACAGTACCCAACTTGTATGCTTTTGTTCAAATAATAGGTTATATGCATAAGCAAATAATACCCACTAAGATATAGGGTAGAGTGAGATTTTGTAACTTATATTAAGGTCTTTGATAGTTGAAGTACATTTTGACACTAAGTTTATTTATCTTTCTCCTACTTTGTTGTGGGTATTTTTTACTCAATATAATATACTAATTGGAACAACCTGTACGTACATATGAGCTACAGCTGTGTACCCTAGTGTCAGAGTGACCAGAGTGCCACGCTGACTATAATCTATTCATATTAACTTGGCTCATTATCTTACCCTTCTTCTCGGACTTTGATTCAGCCTGATTGATTCAGCTTATTTAATTATTTTGGACATAATAAAAATTCATTATTCAGCTTCAAGGGCCACTCCAGACACCATTGCCAACCAATCATGTTAATTGAGTGATCATCAGGGTGTGTGGATTTGCTGCCAAGTTAATTTGAATGGAGTGTAGCGTGTCTTAAAAGTGAAGAGTCTCAGTGAAGGAGAGTGTTAAAGTAAAAGAATATGTCCGTGTGAAGGAGAGTGTCCGCAAAAGAGAGTATCAATGAACGAGAGTACAACCATACATACATATATACAACATACAAGTGGTGATGGGCTGGTCTATCAGAGTGAGAGCTGAGCGATCTCTGCCATACCCATAGCTTACTCTGAATGTTCCTTTTACTTATATATCTTCTAGATCTCAAGTGACGGCGTCTTTTCCGTGGATTGACCTCCCTACTGCCAACCTAAAAGTTGGCAGATTGGGAGCCAAAGCGTCACATTTTTCCCTTGCCCCTCAACTTTCCCTTCATAATTGCTGAGGGGCACAGGGCCTTCAGTGGAGATTTGGTTTCCCGGGCGTTTCCGCGCCCTCCTCAGCTCCCTGCCTTAGAGTGGCTTCGGTCACCCGGGCTTTGTTAGTGGTAAGCAGGGAGGGTTTTGTGGGGGCACTCGTTTATGGCCTTGGCCTTGCTCGGGACCTTGGGGCTGTTCGGCCAGGCAGCCTGGGGAACAACAACAACAACAACAACATACATACAACTTTAAAGACTGTTTTGTCCACAGAGAATGTGGTTACAGTCTCACGTCCCAAATGGCGGCTTTCCAGGCAGCCCTGTCAAGGGCTGCCTCTGTTGTCAAGTTTTTTATTTTGAGATCAGACCGGAGTACCTGATCCCACCTCATTTTAGGTCTACCCCTACGCGCAGCTCCCCCTATGTTTACAGTCCGGCATTTCTTCACCCGGTTCTGATCATCCATTCTCTCCACGTGTCCAAACCAACCAAGTCGGCTCGTGCGCATCACTTCACTGACACTACTAATGCCCAGACGCCTTCTTAACCCTCGGAATCCGGGAGGCCTCATATGAATCAAACAAAAATATTGGCAGGAATCAGGGAGGCCTCATATGAGGCAAAATGCGCAGCTAAAAATCGCCGCTAAAATCATCATAAGTCGGCAACCACGCGTCGTAGCGATGTCATCTCAACGGCAGTCTACAGACAACAAGATGTTCTACAATTTGCAAACAAATTGATTGCTCTAGGTGGTCTCAATCAGTAGCTACTGAATTATGAAACTTGACTGTACGAAAATGGCCCCGGACACTGCGATCCGCCTCATATGAGGGCCCCCGGATCCGGAGGGTTAATTCCTCGCTCGATACCCCGTCCCTGAGGTTAACCCCACATATCCATCACACCATTCTCTTCTCATTCCGTTCCATTCTATTGATATCCTCTGCTTTAACCGACCACGTCTCCGAGGCATAGGTCTTCGCACTCCTAACACACGAGGTATACACCTTCCCTTTAAGGTGAAGTGGGAGCCATCTCATGGTCAGGAGTGGCAACAGCTCTCTAAGCTTCCCCCAGCCAGTTCTGACTCTAGCAATGGAGCCAGCTTCAGCGCCACCTCCGGCATAAACCGTATCGCCCAAATAGCAGAATATATTCACACACTCCAGCATTACACTATAGAAATCAACACTAACAGGCGGGTCATTTAACACAAGTTCTCCCTTTCAAACAGCACATTCAAAGTCTATGATTCTTGTCAAAGGTACTCTAGCTCCACTACATCTCTTGTGTACCCGGTCACTACAGATGCAACATTGAATTGAGTTACTTCCCACCCCTTTCCCACATACAGTACTGCGCATGGATAGTCGCCGCTTCTTTCCATAGTTCCGCGCCCTACTCCACTAATCACAACCTTTGTTTTATCTAGACCATTGTTTGCCATACCCTCCCTCCATCTTTTGAACTTTGCTTCTGCATCCTGCGACTATCTGCGATAAGAACTAGATCATCTGCATATAGCAACTCCCATAGCAAGTCCCTTGACAGAGCCTCCAAGACCAAAACAAACACTAATGGGCTCAGCACTGAACCTTGGTGAACTTCAACTTTCACTGGGAACTCTTCACTCAGGCCCCCATTCACTCTAACTGCTGCCCGTGACCCCTCATACATTCTTATTATCACACGAACTAGCCACTCTTCTACTCCAAGTTTTCTCATAGCCCACTGCATTACTTCTCTTGGCACACGGTCAAAGGCCTTCTCCAGATATACAAAAACTAGGTATAACTCCCTGTTTTTCTTTAAGAGCCTCTCTTACAGTTGCCTTGTTCTTCCTCAAAACCTGGAGAGGCTGGTTCCGGTCCTCCACTCTTGGCTGAGTCACTTGCTCACTTTTCATCTAACAGGCACTTCCCGATTATGATTTCTCAGCGAAAGAAATTAATTAAAAATACGAACTTCACCGATTCAAAAAACTCCTAACACCTCCTCGGAATCAGTTAAGATTGGGTTTGCTAAACATTCGTTCCCTTCGTAACAAGATAGATCATATAATTGAGACTTTAAGTGAATTTGAGCTCGATGTCTTGTGCCTGACAGAGACTTGGTTGTGTGAATCCGACATCCAGATTATTCGCAGTGCTTTGCCCAAATCATACTCCATAATTAGCGCACCTAGACCTTCTGCAGACCACCCTGGTGGAGGCGTAGCGCTTATTTATTCTCTCGCGATCACAAGTATTTCTCGCTCAGACTATGTTCTTGTCCCATCTTCTTTTGAACTCCTGGAAGTAGTAATTAACCATCGTCAGCAAACCTTTAGAATTGCAACTATCTATCGACCAGGTCATCGAGGTACGGATAGAAACTTCATGGATGAGTTTGGTCAGTTTTTGGAGGCATTTGCTAGTAAGACTGGTGGGTTGCTGATCTGTGGTGACTTTAATTATTGGATTGATAATTCATCTTTGAAGCCCTTTTCTTCTGAATTTCTTGAATTGATCGGTCATAATAATTTTGTCAACCATGTGTCCCACTCGACTCATATTTGTGGGCACATTCTTGATTTGGTTTTATCTCCAGTTGGTTGCAATCGTGTGTCGGGCATTGAAGTTGATCCGATAGATCCTACAGTCTCTGACCATGTTTTAATTACTTTTTATATCAGCGTACCCAAAGTCTCTTCCTATAAAAAGGAAATTAGGTTCAGAGATTACAAAAATATTGATCAAGAGCAAATTTGCCATGAAATTGGCCAGTCTCTAAATGCCATCAGCTGCTCTGTTCTTTCATCCGATGAACTAACTGAGATTCATAACAGGGTACTTCAATCTGTCTTTGATCATCATTGCCCGGAGATTGTGAAGACAATTATTGTGCGTGATGATTCACCTTGGTACGGCCCACCAGTTAACTCTCTCCGCAGACAACGTAGGAGAGCAGAAAGAAAGTGGCGCTTGCAACGAACGGAGGAAACTCGACTGGAATATATATCGGTAAGAAAAGATGTATGTGCAGTGAAAGCTGAAAAGTCTAAGTATTATCAAAACAGAGTTGATTCCTGTGGCAATGATCAAAAGAAGCTTGCTGAGGTTGCAAATGGTTTGTTGGGTCGGAAGAACATGGCTCCCTGTCCTGCCTCCGTGCCAAGCGCTCGACTGGCCTCTGATTTTTCTTCATTTTTCACGACTAAGATAACACGCATTAGAAATGAGTTAGATAATACATTGATCAATGACGAGTTTTCGGTGGATTTCCAACCTCCACATGAAATTAATCATATCCTTTCATCATTCCATCCAGTGGACACAAGTAAAATTATTAGTTATGTCAGAGACATGAATAAAACTTTGTGCAAGCTTGATGCTATTAATGTATCCAAGATGTCATTTGTCTATCTGCATGTTGCAGATTTCATCTGTAAAATTGTAAACAGATGCTGGAGGGTAACTTTGTTCAATCTGAGAAACAAGCTCTATTGGTGCCTCTTCTAAAAAAAACTGGACTTGATGCTGGGGATATGTCAAATTACCGACCTGTTTCAAACTTGTAATTTCTTTCAAAAATAATTGAGCGGGCCATACTTGATCAATTGTTACCATTGCTTGAACAGAACAAAGCCGTTCCTCTTGCTCAGTCTGCATATAGGAAATACCATTCAACTGAGACCTCTTTATGTAAGATTCAGAATGACTTGGTGGAGAACACATGCAACGGGAAGGCGTCTCTCTTGGTTTTGTTGGATCTTTCTGCGGCCTTTGATACAGTGGACCATGACCTACTGTTAAAAGATCTGCACTCTTATGGTGTTCGTGAAAGAGCACTCTTGCTCCTCAAATCATATTTATCGGATAGATTTCAGCGTGTGGTGATTGGCCATACCATCTCTGACCAAGCCCCCCTGTTGTTTGGAGTTCCTCAGGGATCGGTTCTGGGACCGATCCTCTTTATAGTTTACACTAGCAGCTTGGCATCCTTGCTAGATGCTCATAGTGTTGCCTATCACTTTTACGCTGATGACACTCAGTTGTATGTGAAGATAGAAAACATTAACCCTTAACTGTCGGCGCGCAACATAAGTCGAGTTAAATAAAGCTGGACTATGTGGCGGCGCTCGACATAGGTCGTGTGGCAATTTCAGCACGTAATGTTGCTGAGAGAGAGAGACAAGTGGTGGCAGGAGAGTAGCGAGCGTATGACTGCTCCAGACCACCGCGGCGAACCTACTGACACGAATCCCACCTCCTCCCTCCCTCTCTCACTCGCTATATACGGAATTGTATGGGGAAAGTGCCTAATTACATGCTTTTTGCACTCGCGTTGCACGGTTATTGCAAGAAAACTAGCCATCATAAAAGGATTGTTATGGTGTCATTCGAAAGCTCTGTTTATGCCCTTTCAGGGATAGATACTTGTTTTACGTTCTGGGTCTTATTTAGGCATGAAAATGATCACGTAAACAGCCCTATTTTGGCTAAAAACACCCCGCTGGGCGGTACATATAAATAAACCGCCTAGGCCGCTAATAAGGTGTTAATGATAATAAGACCAAAATGGAATCGTTATTGTCTGACATTAACATCTGGATGGCAAAGCGGAAACTCAAACTGAATGAGAACAAAACGGAGATCATTATCATTCATGGAAATAGAAGGGGAAATGATGCTGAAAATATAGTGACTCTGGATATGGGAGGTTCTCAACTTCGCCCAGTAAGCTCGGTGCGAAACCTTGGAGTATACTTTAACTCTAAATTGAACTATGAGAATCACATCAATCAGGTCATCAAAATTTGTAATCTCCAAATCAGAAACTTGTATTCAGTGAAACGGTTTTTTAACAAGCGCTGTCTTCTAACATTGGTTCACTCAATTGTCCTATCGCGTGTGGAATATTGTAATGCCTTATTGGTTGGCCTTCCTAATTACTTGCTACAAAAAGTTTGGTCCATACTGAATAGAACAGCGAGGCTCATATTTGATCTACCTTCAAGAACCCCCACTTCTTCATATTTGATAGAGCTGCACTGGTTGCCAGTTAAAGCGAGGATAGAGTTTAAGTTGTGTCTTATGACTTTTAAGGCACTTATGTTTGGTGAACCTAAGTATCTTGCTGACCTCTTGAGACGCCCTTTGGCACGTTCTGGTGCGATCCTGAGAAGCAGTGATGATGTGCTGCGTCTTGATGAACCGGTAGCTATCCAGCAGTCCTCTTTCTCTGATCGGTCCTTTTCTTTCGTGGCTCCTAGGTTATATAATGAATTGCCTTTATCAATTAGACAGCTGAACTCCATAGACTCTTTCAAAAAACAGTTGAAAACCTTTCTCTTCTGTAGGAGTTATGATCTTGCAAGTGGCACAGTGACAGGTCGTTACAGACTCTAACTGCTGCCATGTTAAATAGTTGTTGTTGCTTGAACTACAGGTGAACTGCACCACACTTCTCTTGATTGTGGTGCAATGTGTTACGAGCACTAGTGAATTCCTCTGGAAGAACTGGCGCTTGCGAGAAATAAAAGACCAGATTATTATTATTATTATTATTATTATTATTATTATTATTATTATTATTAAGAATGAAGATAGCATCAGTTGTGCCACGTCACGGCATAAATCCAAACTGGCAACACTTTCCCTGATACAGTAATGCATTCAAAGACCCTTTCGCTGACTTTCATGTCTTCATCGAGCATTTTCAAACCTATTATTTCCCCTGTCTAAGGAGTCACCCTTGCCTTTGTATATACAGTATTTACTATCACACTTTTCTGCCATGCATCAGGATTTTTTTTCTCCTATATGATAGCATTAATCATCTCTGTGACCAATTTTACCCCAATATCTCCAGCTGCTTTTAGCATCTCAGCGACAATGCCAGAGCTCCCAGTGGCTTTCACGGACTTCATTTTATCTATAGCACTTTTAACAGCGTCGTACCCCATCAAAGGCGGAGGGCCTTGTACTGGGACTGCAGTGCTGAGATGTTCTCTGTTTCATTCAAACTCCTCATTAAGCAGTCTTTCATAATGCTCCTTCCATGCCTCTCTAATTTCGTTTTCTGAGTAAACAGTCATGCTACTGTTATTATTCATGCATCTTACACCCACGACGTCCTGGCTACAGTCCCTCACATTCTTAGCTAATATATAAACCCCATTGGTATTATTAGTGCAGCAAACTTGTTCTATCACGCTACCCTGTATGGTTTTCTTTGCTCTGTAGACCAATCTTCTAGTATTATGTCTGGTGGACAGGTATTATTCCTTGCTGCCACCTTCTTTCCATACTTTGAAACATCTCTTCTTCTTTCTGACTGCAGCTTCGACATTGTTGTTGCACAACCAGGAGAACTTATGTCTGGGTGGCCCCTTTGTTTTGCCATCAAGGAGGCTGCGTTCTATAAAGTTCCATTTGCTATCAACATTATCTGGCCGAGTACCTATTCTTTCAATTTCCATCATTTTATTGTGAAATCTGTCTCTGTACTCCTCTTTTTCCAGCAACCATACTTTCCTTTTTGGCAAATGTACTTTCTTTCTAACAGGAACTCTGCTTAGGCACATATCACAAACTAGGAGCTTTTTACAGTAAAATAATATGTCCGTGTGAAGGAGAGTGTTACAGTAAAAGAGTGTCAATGTGAATAAGAGTGTCAGTGTGAGGAAAGTGTCAGTATTGCCATCAGTATTGGTTGACAATGCAGCGAGATTTAGGACCGACATGCTTTAGTCACCTGGCTAGGCTAATGACAGATGGTTTTTAATATTACAGTATCATTAGTCACCTGGCTGCCGCTATCCATGCTGCACAATCTCTTGCAGCGTCCTTGTCAAATTCCCTAACCCTGAGATCCCTTCTCAGGACTTTGTTCCAGTTTTCCTTGATCTACCAACTACTGTACTTTCCTCCACAGTCCACTTCTACACTATTAACACACTTCACCTGATCATCTTCTTCTATTCTCTTCATCTAGTTAAATCAGACTGCCAGTATGCATCACCTCACCGATATAATCTGTACCAAGTCGCCTCTCACATCTGCTCTCGCTATTCTCTTTATCTCTGCTCTAACACATCCATCTCACCATACTCAATTCAGAATGCTCAAGTCTACGGGTATGTCCTCTTAACCCGGGAATGGCGAGAACACTCTTAACCCCTTCAGACTCATATGACGCAGAGGTTGCCAGATTAGCAATAAAAAATAGAGTTCTCTCACTCTTATAATTACCTCTCCAAAATTAGTTTTCTGCCCACAGCTAACTCAAAGACAACTGCAGAGGTTGAAGTAACTAAACTAAAGGTTTGTAAATACCCCTGATGGTAATAAAGGCTTTAAAGGATCCCTAATAGGCTCAAAAGTGCCTCATATGTCGGAGAGGGTTAAGAGGTTTTGGTGGGCAAAGGCGACGATCCTCTTAAGAGGTAAGGCCTAAAAAAAAAACTTCCTATGTGTGGGAAAGAGAGAGAGAGAGAGAGAGAGACAGGCCTCAGTCTCCCTTCAGGCATCGAGAGAGCAGGGTGTAGGCCTCGCGTGTCTCTCACCTCATGAATGAACGGTCGGCACTAATTCGCGATTTTCACCCTCCAAACACTATTCCCACTTGTTTTATTGCTGTTACATGTTAATATCTTCATATTAAACGTAAAAGAGGCGAATATCAATAAGTAATAACTATATTTATCGTAAAATGACTATTTTAGGCGGGAATGATGCCTAATATGGCCACCCAGTTATATGGTGTTCACTACATATAGCTCGCGCTTAATAGGTTAACATACCCATATATTAGTTGCACTATCATAAAGCTGTATAATTCTCACACATGCAGCATACAACTTCCTCATAGTGTGGAGGGAGAGACCCTCCCCATTGTCAATAGTGGCAATTACTCTGAATTTTTTCCCACCCACTTTTGATGATTGCAACAAAACTAGCCTCCGCACAACTCACACACACCAAATCAAACGTGATTTTTTTTTGCATACCATAATATAGAGTGTAAAGGGTTGGAATAGTTTGGAGAGGAAGTTAATAATAATAATAAACATTATTTGTCAACAGCCTACTGGGCAAAAACCCTTAAAGGCTGGAGTGGAAAGGAAGATGGGGAGAACAATAAATATCCATAATTTTTAAGTAAAATTGGATAAAAGTAGAATTGGAGACGGTACAACAGGAGGGTGAGGGCTGGTCCTATCCAGAGTGAGGTTTGGCATCCTCTACCCAACCTTAGACGTTTCTGTCTGTCTCTTTTACTGTCCTACTTTTCCTTCTGGGGGCAGGGGGCTAGGAATCCTCCTCCCCTTGTAAAGTTTTTCTACTCATCGAGACAGAGAAAGGGGCGAGGGAGCGCGAAAGTGGTCCCGGACTCTGAGGATTGGAACCCTTTAATGTTCTTTCTGCTCAGGCTCTGTCTCGAGTCGGTCACCCCCAGCAGTGGGGTATGTGCCTGAGTATATACTGTGTATACATACATACATACATACATACATACATACAGTACATACATACAACAACACGAGCCTAGCTCAAATCCTGTATACTACAACTAGGTGAATACACACACACCCCCACCCCCACCCCCACCCCCATGGGCTGAGCCATGGGCTCTGCAGGGCTGGGAGTTCTATGCTGTGTGTTGGTAACTATGTTTGTCGCCATTGTGATAATATTGTGGTCCGACAGGTTGGTTTTGTCTACTGTGAGGTTCTGGATCAGCTCATCATTGTTCATCATTACAATATCCAGTATATTATTACCTCTTGTGGCTATATTGACGAGTTGATCGAGATAAAACTCTCTTGAAAGACGTATAAGTGATTCTGCTTGAGCTCTCATGTCCGCTGCTCCTCCATAGACGCTTTCTGAATCCCAGTTAATTAGCGGGAAATTCAAGTCTCCAGTGAGCACAATGGTTGGCATGGGTGGTGGTAGATTGTCTAAAATATCTTTAATTTTTGTTAGTTGATCCATAAACTTATTAGTTGGACATGCTGGGGGTCTATATATAGTGATGTAGATCATATTAATGTCTGTAATGTTTAGTACCTGGACCTCTGTATAGGAATTAGATTCTGATAATAGAACGTTAGTGAGAGCTGCCAGGTGATTTTTAACGTAAGTGACCAGATCTATCAGTTCTGAAGGAGGTGTAATTTTCTATATCTATTTCAGCTTCTCTTATACTTTGAGTAAGATGCGATTATGTTAGGGAAAGTATGAGAGCATTATCTACTTGTGCTATTTCTGCAAGCAGCTTTACTTTGCCTTTGAATTTGTAAGGTAATACCTTTGGATACCTTTGGATGTGTTCGCCGCTCTTCTAGCGGCACCAAGGAGCGCGACGCCCCTCGTTATGGGTGGTGAGGCCTGCTATATTGAGTGAAATTAGTGTGTGTAGGGTGCTGCTGTTTACCTCTTCTTGTTAGTGTAGTTCCTGTGATGGAGGGATGCACCACTGAGTCGTATGGATTTTCAGTGCCTGCATTATTTGTTGTTGCACTTTTTGCATTTGCTGCATCTGTTGCACTAAAAAATGTACCGTGGTATCATTTTGGGGAGATTGATTTACCCACGTATTTTGTGTTCGTTGAGGTCTATTTAACCACCACTCTGTGTTTGGGGATTTGGTGCAGGAATGGCTGAACGAGTAGGTGGTGGTGGGTAAGTGGTTGTTTGTTGCTGTTCTCTACACTGGTCAGATGGATATCGACGAGTGCCCTTCAAATGAAGTCTTTTGCACTCCAAGTTTAAACACCCTCCTCCTTTCTGAACCATTACATATAGGTGGGTGTAGGTATTTGCACTTATCACCATGTTTACATCCCTTTACGGGATCACAACCGTTTATCTTGTACCTGTTACATAGGCTTGGGTGAGCAAAAGGGCAGTCACGTCCTTTTTGGCCAAATTTACACTGATTATTTTTGTAGTACAGTAGTAGCATAATTTAATTTTCCTTTCATCATTTTGAAGATTTCTATTATTTGTTTTATTTGTTTTATTTGTTATGGGTGGTGTGCCACTTTGTTCTCCGGAAAAAGGTTCATCACACTTACCACCGTTTTCAGTGGTGTTTTCCTTGTCGTTGTTTGGCTGTTTAGCCTCACTTTCCTATTCTTTCCCCCCCCCCCCCCACACACACACACACACACACACACACACACACACACACACACACACACACACACACACACACACACACACACACACACACATACACACACACACACACACACACACACACCACACACACACAAACACACACACACACACTCTCTCCTCTCTCTCTCTCTCTCTCTCTCTCTCTCTCTCTCTCTCTCTCTCTCTCTCTCTCTCTCTCTCTCTCTCTCTCCTCTCTCTCTCTCTCTCTCTCTCTTTCTCTCTCTCTCTCTCTCTCTCTCTCTCTCTCTCTCTCTCTCTCTCTCTCTCTCTCTCTCTCTCTCTCTCTCTCTCTCTCTCTCTCTCTCTTTGCTGGTCAACCTAATCCTTCGGGTGAGACTAGTACCGTAGTGAGAATGGTATCGTACAGATTAACCCTAAGCCTTCGTTTCCAGATGTCGCCAATTGGCTAAAATACAGACTACACACACATCCACAGCCATTCCAACGATACATAAACACTAAAAAATATGCATTTCACGCAATATATTCCCAGTTAAGGAGGTGCGATAATAATGACCTTAGCTCGCATTACGTGGATTCCCCTTGACGAACAAGCAAAGTGAAAAAGTGAAGTGAACACACACACACACACACACCAGCACTGATCATGTTCCCCAGGTAGCACGATAAATCAGCACAGTCCAGTCTCATTCCCAATGTCGATCCTATGCTGAATTAGGTGGTCACCATAGCAGGTACTGTATTACAAGTAAAATCAACCACATCTAAGGAACATTTAGGAACTCATCACTGACCTCTGATAAACCCTCACCTTAACTATGAAGACCGTGTCAGAATGAGTGTAAGAATGACTGAAGAGAGTGTCAGAGTGAGTGCAGTGTCGGAGTTAAGTAATTGTCAGGGCTTAAGAGTCTCACTTTGTGACTCGATGGTTGAGTTAAACTACTTATTTAAAAAAAAAGTAATTGTCAGAGTTCAAAGAGTGTAAAAGTAAGTGTAGTGAAAGTATCTGAAAGATAGTGTGAATATACAGTAGTATGAGTGAGTCTAGTGACGGGTGTACGGAGACACACAGCGGGCATTATCATTATCATCATCAACAACAGCAGGGTGGTGTCGGGCGAGTGTGGTGGTGAGAGCGCCCAACCTCACCTACCTCGCCTCACTTGGCTTTAGACATCTCATTATAGACATTTAAAATTTCTTGTTAGCAACACTTTGCTTGCTTTTATGCCTTAATTTGGAGCTTTAACGAGGAATGTTTGCATAATCTGTAGCTTCATTGTGTAAATTCCTGTCATGCACACTTTGCACCAAGAACGATGCTATACTTGCATACCTTGTAGGGTTCTTGTAACGTAAGCAACATTCAAGTTATCACAGTAATAAAGTTGCCAACTGTACTGAAAATAATCTTTATAATAACCATAGCCGATACTACCATCCTATTATTACTAGAAACCTGAAATTGGATGGAAAGTACATACATTAATATACTATTGATACCTAGAACAGATGGTGGCATATATGAAGTGGGGACTATAGTGTTGCTTACGTTACAGTCACAGTCAATAATATCGCTACATATATACTGAATACTGTACTTTAAAATATTTTCAGCATCTGAATTATGTGTACCATGTTCAAATGTTTCGCATCCCCTATATTATGTTCGATGCGGTTTCAGTATTTTTGTAGTAATAATATTGTCAGGAGCTGTACCTTTTTGAACGTATTCCTATTTATTTTGCAAGTTACCACAGTATTTGGACAGTACATCATCAATCCTCTTTTCCATATACCCATTGATTCATAAGTTTACCCTTTTATTTTGTGTAAAGTACGGTACTTATAGTATTTATATGATAAATATCCCATTCTTTTAAGTTGGCAATGTGATAGCACTAAGAATGACTTCAGATCAAGCTGTCATAATTTAATTTTTGGTTGATATCAACACTTAGTATAATATAATTTACATTTAGTTAAAATAGTTTGCCATTAGAGTATGTAGTGCCTTTGCATTGATATAAATTTTCTTTTAATAAAAATGTACAGTACTCTACTCTCTACTGATTTTCAAGCTTGTATTGCATTAAATTGTCATGTCAAGAGACTATCACACTGTTGTTAAGTTTGTGTTACAGGATAAGAAAGAAGAAACTAAACATCAGAAATTTGTTTTAATTAAATTTGTTAAGTAATTTTCTAAAGTCATATTGAAGAACTGCATGTACTCAATGTGTTTTAAAGAGTTCCATATAATTTGTGTTGATAAGACTAACTAATACGGTAATGGCGTACGTAAAGTAAAATTGTGTGTGATAAATTAACCATTGTACCTTATTACTTTAAGCAGGTGAGTATGAGACTGGAGGGTGAGGTGGAGGTTGATGGTGATCCTGTGTTGCAGGAGGGCGAGCAGGCCGACCCCTTTGGTGATTCTTTCAAGCCCAGCTTCCCTCCACCGGACTCCAGCAAGCCTCCCCGGGTCACAGCCTCCACTGCCCCAACCCCTGCCCCGCTGGCCCCCCCGCCGGTCTCTGGGCGCACCAGACATGACTCACACCACTTGCCGCCACAGACCCATCAGCTGGGGGGACACAGGGCGCCCGAACACAAAGGCAGTCAGGAATTTGCAAAATTTCCGGTTACGTTTCCTGATGGCACTTCCCCATCAGCTCAAAGCGAGCCTTCTAGGCTGGCATCCCAAGTTGGGGATAATCAGGAAGACAGGTACGCAGCTTTTAAAGAGTTTAGAACTGATGACAGTGGTTCATTTAATGATATTAGTGATCCTAGAGTATGTGAAGGGCAAGAATCTCAGGCAAGTGGTGCATCCAGCCTTCATCAATCAGATGAATTTGATGTTAACTGGTCAAAAGCAGAATTTTCAGAAAGTGGAGAGCTACATAAGAAAGAATCTCATTTTGATGTTTTTACTGATTTAGACCCTCTCAGTACCGGAAAAAATCGGCCTTATGTTGATAAACGTGACTTTTTCAGTGATATGCGGAAGCCAGCACGGCGAGTATTGCGAGAGCTGGGTGACGGGGAGGCCTCAGTGCCGTGTTCACCTCGTACACAACCCGGCTTCATCCCCCCGGAGGTGTCGGCTCTTGTGGCATCAACCTCACTCTACACCACCACACCAAGATCCATCAACCTCACATCCCGCCACCCGACCTCTACTACTATTACTCCTGTTCACAATGCTTCTATGCCTTCTCATGCCTTCACAGAGTCATTTAGTCCTCCTGATTCCTTTCCTCAGGACGATTTTCGTTTCCATCAGACTTTGGAAAAGGAATATTATGAGGCATCCAATTTCTCAACTGCTGGATTTGCAGACTTCACCTCATTCCCTAATGATTCTCCAAGAAGTCAGAGATCTGAGATTTCTAGCGGTATACCTGATGAACATCCTCCAGCCCTACCTTGTGGACCTTTAACAGTTGCTTTGCCTCCAGAATCATTCCGAGACAGTCCCCCTCCCTTCTCACCTCCACCAGTGCCAAGGTCTCCAACAAGAATGGCCTCAGGACCTGGGTCACCACAGTTATCCCACCCTCACTCACACTCACACTTACACCATCATCACTCTCCGGTGCCTCGTACAAGATTTGGTAAGCAGTTCACTGTTGGACCCTCATTAAGCCCAAAAACTTTGCCTCGCAGCCATAAATTTCGAAAGCAGTCCAGCTTTGAGACAGAGTGGGAGATGAGAGAGCTGGGTCACACTCGAGGGTATGATAGTGGTGACATGACTCCTCCCACTCCTCCAGATTTAAGAGATGGAGGTGCCAGTCCTCGTCCCAGGCCAAGATCACACCTCTCTAAGCAGCTCAGCGCCAGTTCTGCCACTCTGTCTCTTCGGCCGTCTCACTTCCGCTATGGCGATATAGAACAGTTCTCATCTCCAGAAGCAGAAGTTAGACCTTTCCCAACAGATGATCTAAATCTGAGTTATGAAGAAGCACCAAAGCCACCCCCAAGACCAGCCCATATTGAACCTCCACCTCTCCCTCCCAAGAGACAACCAACACACGTCACCCTCAGGCCTCCACCCCGTCCTCCTCCAACCAATACTGATCCTTCCTATAATTATATAAATGAGTATGAATCCTCACCTGAAGAAGGCAGTACCCCACCCATTCCCATCCCAGTCAGGAAACCAAGATATCCTGACTCCTCATCTCAGCCAGCATTCATTCCAAGTAGAAGTACGAAGCCTGCATACCCAGACAACTTTCAATTTCCCAAGCCAAGTGTTAGTCCTACTCATGAGTTTACAGGAGCAGTACCCAAAACTTCTAGAGAATCCACTCCAAGTAAACATTCTACCCCTGGGAAATCACCAAAGCTTACACAAAAGAGCACTGCATCTGTTGATTTAGCAAACACAAGCCTTGATAAACTTGCTGCTACTTTAGATGTCCCTGTAGATCAGTTGGCCAGAATGACAGTAGTTGAACTTGCTGCTTGCCTGGCCCAGCAGCAGCTACGGCATGAAATAGACGAACCGGCCAGACCTGACCCACAAACAGTCCAAGAAAAAGCCACCAGGAGATCCAGAGCCCCAAGTCGGGAACAAAGTAGAGAAAGATATGCCTTTAGCGAGGATCAGATGTTTGCAGAATTTGATGCCCAGTTCCCTAAGAGTCCTGTTGATCCTTTAGAATTCAGTGCAGGCGGAGAACAGCAGGTGACCCATGCTGTTGGTGCCCCTGTTAGTGAAGACAGGTATGCAGTTTTTCGAGAACTCACCACTGTCACAAAGCAAAAGTCTGTGTTTGATGAGAACTTCTTGACACCTCAGAACTCGATGGAGGAAGAAGTATCTGAAGTTTCTTCGGGCACTTTTAAGGCAAACTTTGATGGAGACCTTCGACACGACTCCCTAGAACACAAATCCTCTCTAAGCGATGATGGAGATGCTGGAGAGTTGGAGAAAGATAAAGATTGGCGAACCCCGAACCACGACATGGAGTCAGTCACCGTCTTCAGGAGTCCAGAGATCAGTGAGTATGACAACTTTGAACCCGCTTTTGATGCAAAGTTCGACGATGACTTTTCGGCTGCAACCATGAGCGAGAAAAGTCTTACTCCAGTGAACTCTCCTCTTCACCCGAGGCAGATCAGTCCGAGGCTACATCAACATGGAGATACACAACGCTCTCCATTCACTGACGATTTCACCTCCATTGGTCAAGCTAGTGGCAGATTCTCACGCCAGTCAACGAGTAGAAGAACGAGGCCCGAGTCCGAGTCATCTTTTGCGAGCTTTGACGATAATTTTGTACCTCCAGGACCAGAAGCCTTCCAAGATACACAGAGAATGGACGAGGGTTCAAGTCATAGTTCAGTAAAATCACCATTTACTGACCAATTTGCAGATAATAAAAGAGAGGATCCAGCAAGTGACAGTGGCTTTATGTCAGGGTATGGTGATGGTTCTGATAAATATGAAGATCCTTTTACATGCGTAGAATCTAAACCTCGAAGTTCCTCTAGGGGCATTGTGGAAATTTCATCTAAGTCCTCAGTTGATAGAGACACTTCTCTTCAACCACCATTAGATTCGTCTCTAAGTAAAAGAAAAAGTCCTTTCGATGATGACTTTACAAACCGAGGTGATCGATATGAAGTTCTCAAAGAAGTTGAGAGTGAAAGAGAACCATCCTTGGAAGGTGAAGTCAGTCGCTTGACAAAACAAGCTGATCCCAGAGTATCACCTTTTGATGATTCCTGGCATGGCTCTCTTAGGAATACTCCCTATGATGACCAGAAATCCATTAGTTCCTTGCATTCCATTCATGAAGAACACAAACACATTCCACGCGAATCTCCATTTGACGACGACTTTAGTCAAGACGGTCGTAAGGCCTCGCTAGACCACGGGCGACTTTCTAGGTCTGGTTCTGAACACAGAAAGTCTCCATTTGGTGATAGCTTCACCCCACCTACTTCTACCAAACCACATAGAAGCAGAGGTCCATCACGACTTAGTGTTGGCAGTGAAGGAAGTGATGTTAGACATTCCCCCTTTGAGGATAACTTTAGCTCTATTATTGGTAGTGTAGCTGAAGAAGTTAATTTTGAAAATGCATTCCCTAGCTTACCACAGGACTCTAGTAATACTGGTGATGTAGAGGACCCTGATCCATTCAGTGTTAAGCTCAACAAGACTCAAGTTGAGGCCGACTCCACCCAGAGTGATCTGCAGTTTGCCGACTTTGAAAATGCATTCCAAGAAGACAGTGCTGAGGAGCCAAGCAAAGAAGCAACAAACAGTGAACAGACAGAAGGCAAGGATGAGGAGACCAATGCAGAAGAGCCAGTACCAGAGGAAGATGTGTTCCCTGATGATGAAACCGAGTTTAAGGTGTCGGCCCGCTACAACTCCAATGACTTGAAGAAATCGGATTCTGTGAGCATTTTCCGGCGGAACAGTGATCCTTTTGCTGACGACTTCTTCAGTGTGGATGAGCATGGCAACCCACAACCACCCCCGAGAAAAAAAGAGGAAGGAGGATTCTGGAAGGAACCTTTTGATAATTTTTCTTTCTCTAAAAAGTAGGTAATTGTATTACAAAACATTCAATAAAGTATTGTGTCTGGTAACAGTATGGGTATATTGCTGTATTGAAAGGAAAGTAAAATATGGCATGGATTTGGTTTGAAAAATTTGCAACTTCTAAAAATGATTTTAGAGGACTTTCCAACTAGTGCTTGTACAAGAAATCTCATTATGGCTTGATTGTGGACCTTATTGCACACTGTGTAATCTGACTAATCTCATCTTTAAGCATCTGTATACAATACTAAATTATTTTCTGTGTTACATTTGGTTTTAATTGTATATATTTTGTAATTATTGTATATCAAATACTTTATTAAATACTCTTATTTCTTTAACATAGTAAGTTAATGTGATATTTGACAGCCAAAATATATGAAGAATAATATAAGGCAGTGTACAGCTATTATTGAAGGCGTATTTCAGTATTTCTTTCAATCTTTGAATATGGGTAAAATATCTGTGTCGAATATGATAATTTTTGTGAGTGAATTACAGTCCCAGTATATGAACATTTGGTTCCCTCACCTTCATTACCTTTTATCAACATCTTCAGTACAATAATGCCATTTTACATATTAATCTGGCTAACATTTGAAAACCCTGTGGAAATCAAAGGGATAATTGAAATAGTTTGTATACCTTTGCTTCCTAGAGGGCTCTTGATCTTGAGCAGGGAGTGCATAGTGGTAAAAACGGCATTATTTGTATTATTAAAAGCTATTCTATAGCCTACTGGACTACTGTCCTCATAAGGCTAGTAAGGGTTTCCTAAACTGAGTAAAATAAGTTAATGCTAATCAGAATGTAATTAAGGTGAAACCATTGTATGGAAGGGGTTAAGAGTAATTTCAGTTAAGTTAGCAAAGAGTAAGTAAATATAGGCTATGGAGAGGATATTTTGATGGCCACCAGAACAGTCATTTGGCCGTAGATTTATCATCATCATCATAGATTTATTACTGCATTAAGTACAGTATATAATTAAGCAGGAAGATATAAAGATTTATCATCTGTGGTTTAGGATTGATCACTACAGTTGGGAGTATGATAATACAAAAGTTAAAAAGGTTAAATTTTGCTGTATTGTAATAACTTTGGTGTAAGTAATTACAGTAAATGCCATTTTGCTCATCTGTTAGTGGTCAAGATAAGTACAGCAAACAAAACATGTTTCATTAATTCGGTATCACACAAGTTACTTTTTCCCTCAACTTTTTATCCTCAACACTAGTCTGGCAGCCTATTAGGTAATAATAATAATAATGTTTATTCAAGTTAACAATTTACAATGTTGGTACAACATATGTTTCAAATATGACATGTACCAGCTTTGCATAATTCCAACTATGGATAGCCCAATAAGGCCGTTAGACATATTTCCATTAGGGTAAAGTATATAAATAATTCTGTCGCCTACTATAAATATCTTCAGCCTGGTTTCTGATAGCACTGCTAAAGAACTCAGAAATTTTGCCGAAAAATGTTAAACGTCAAAATTTACAGATGAAAGGTTTTGTGTGCTATTTCCTTTACTTCTGGGTGTGATTATATTTACAACAATCCATGTGACTGATGCCGTGGTGGCATGATTACTACTTTATTCATAGTTTGGAACACATTGTGCATGCTGAAACACTTAACCCTCTCAGGCTCACGGTTGCCAGTTACTATCTAGCAAAATTATCTATTTAAATATGTAAAACAATAGCTAAGTTAGCCTTCCAAAATCTTTTTCTTCGGTGCACAATCCATAGAAAACCTTAGGAGTTTAAGTCTAACTAAAAGAAAACATTCCAAAGTTTTCTAGGGTAATTCATATTATCACCAACCCACCAATTAACTTACAAATAAACCTAATGAATTAAATCAATGAAACTAATGAATACATGTGGTAGCCTACTCCAAGGATTCCAACTTAGGATACTCACACCAAAATTCCCCGCACTAACCATTACACTATCAAGACAGTACCTGTATTTTAAAAGTTGATGCACAAGCCTTCAATAAATCATCCATTCTCAAATACTGGATATTAATCTAAGCATGTAGCCTACATATACCCAACTGCACTATGGTAGGGGCCAGTTAAAACACAATTTGTGTTATGTGTGCGAGAGGGTTAAATACCCTATAATATATGAGAGATAAGAATTACGGGATTATATAATATCGAAGGAGTAAAATGTATGTTTTGCTGATTGTACAGTCAAAATCAATAAGTTGCCAAAATTATTGCTCATATTCTATGTAATTTAAAATTACTATTATTTGAAAGTCGTAACATGTCTTTGTAACTTGTCGTTTTTGTTTCACGTTGTAGAAATATCAAGTTATAATGTCCCTCTAGATATCACACATTTTAGCTTCAAAGTTTTTGATGAACTATTGATCTTGACTAAACAGTTTATTTACTATAACTATGAAACATAATCTCTAACCCTTTCAGTACAGTCACATCTTGCTTTATTTGGTATTGGCTATCAGTTGGTGATATTCAGGTTAGGATTATCATTATTAGTCAAACACCTTTGATATCTAGAGAGAGCCCCTTCTCTGTTTTAATTTATATTTATATATTTATATTTATATATATATTTTTTTTTCACCAGACCACTTGCCTCCAAAACATAACTCTTATAGTACTGGCCCACAGGATTATGTAAGAAGTACTATAGATCACTTATAATTAAGAGATCCTACCTAAGCTGAATAAAATTGTCATAGAGTTACAGAGGACTCTCACTCAAAGGTGGCAGAACAAATCGATCTGCGACTTGATCTGCAACTTCAATCTGGCTACATTTTAACTATTTTGCACTGGTATTGATAGTTAGACTGGAGGTAGAGACATAATTTTTCTATAGGTGTAATTCAGAAGCTGCTAGATCAGATTTGTGGAAAACAAGTTGAGGGAGAAACCTCTCGTGTGAAACACCCTTTATACACCAAAAGGTGCGGCGATGCCGTCCTCTATAAAACCTATGTTGCATAATGTACAGTAAAGATTTGTAGACATATGCTGGAAATAAGCAAATCCTTGGCTGTATCTGTTAGCATGATGAAGTCATGGGGTTGAAGTAAGTTTGAAATTACCCCATTCTTTTAATGGGGTAACTCTAATAAATTAGAATATTGAGGAAGTTTGAGAATATTGTGGTGATAATGTGGATGTGGTGGAGAGTGTGAAGAGGGACACCTTGAGGTGGTTCGGTCATGCAGAGGGTATGACGAGTTAGAAAATTACTAAGAGAGTGTATGAGAGTAAAGTGGAATGGCAGACTGAGAGTGAGGTGAATGAGGTTGCAAGTGAAAGTGGTGTTGGGTTGGAGGAGGGGCACAGGCTGACGGATGACAGAGACGCGTAGAGGTGATTCACTTGTGTCTACCCCTTTGGGGATTAAGGCATCAGGCAGTACAGTAAGACCTTAATTTTCTGGCATTCGAGCAACCAATAGCTTTAAACAACCGGCAGTTTTTGAAAATCCAATGATAACTGGCATTTATCATCATACCGGCATATTTTCGTCATAGATAATAATAGAAAATAAATAAAATATTAGGAAGAAATTGTTTATATAGCACCAATACTGATAAGAAATATATTAAAATAATAAAGTCGACCGAGTCGATGGTTCTTTCGGGGTGTCAGTAGAAGAATTGCGCGGGAAGTCACGGTCTTGCTTGAGCTGTATAAACGACTACAGTATTCTTAGTTTGCATCCGGTATTATTTATTTGATTCACCGCAATCATGTCAAAAGTGAAAGCCAAGTTGGACAGAGTGAAAGACAATACAGTAATCTCTCAATTATCCATCATATAGGGACCAAAGCCGTGACGGATAAAGTAAACAGATGGATACGGTGACAGTACCACACTATTGGTTCCAAATGTATCCACTCACCCCTAAAGTACCCATTTTCCCCCAAATATTACCAATAAATACATATTATGAGGAGAATACTTATAAATACATATTATGAGGAGAATACTTATAAATACATATTATGAGGAGAATACTTATAAATACATATTATGAGGAGATTACTTACCACACAGACTTTACTTGAAATCATTGTCATATTTAGCATAGCCTAACCGTCATATTTCCGCAGCTTCGGTCCGATACAGTAGGCACGCTTGACTGGCCTTTGCTTAGTTTTGATGGTCCTAGGAATTCAATTCCTTTATCATTACCACCAGCCCCACCGTCCCTAACACTGAATGCACTACAGGCATTAATAGACGCAAGAGGTACGAGGTTCGGGCACATAAAAGCTTGTAATCAGGTGTTTTTCCAACACAATGGCGGGTGGACTTTGAGCGGCTGGCTTGTGTTGACATCTTAAAAGATGGCGTCAGCAACTTGCGCATGTGCACATAATGTCACCTTTCACTTTTATGCAGATGACACCCAGATTTATGTGAGAATCACAAATATAGTTGATATACGGAGTAAGATGGAATTGTTGATGTCTGATATCAAGAAGTGGATGAGAGCGAGAAAACTTAAACTAAATGATGGTAAAACTGATATTCTCATCATCCGAGGAAATAGAAGAGCTGATGATATGGTAGGTGCCCTCTCCATCAATGTGGGTGGATCTCAGCTGCGACCGGCCAACTCTGTTCGAAATCTGGGTGTATATGTGAACTCCCGATTAGATTTCAAAGAGCATGTAAACCAGATAGTTAAAAGTTGTTACTTGCACATCAGAAATCTCTATTTGGTGAAGCCGTTTATAACCAGACGTTGCCTCCTGACGTTGGTTCACTCATTGGTCTTCTCTCGTGTTGATTATTGCAATGCCCTGTTGGTGGGTCTTCCAAATTATATTTTGAAGAAAGTTCAGTCTGTTCTTAACAGGGCCGCAAGACTAATTTTTGGTGTTCCACCTAGAACTCCTACTACATCTCTTCACATAGAACTGCACTGGCTGCCAGTAAGAGCAAGAATAGAATTTAAGTTGTGTTTGGTGACTTTTAAGGTTCTCAAATTTGGTGAGCCTAGGTACCTTGCAGAGCTGCTCAGGCGCCCACCGGCACACCATGGTGTAGTTGTGCGTCATGACAATGACCCTTTTCGTATTTCCAGCAGTCTTCTTTCTTTGAGAGGTCATTCTCCTACATGGCTCCGAGGTTGTATAACAGGTTGCCGCTGTCCATGAGACAACTGAGTTCTGTTGAATGCTTCAAGAGACAACTTAAGACTTTTCTCTTTGAGAGAAGCTATGATCTTGAGAGAGGTGTCATGACAGATGGCTATAGAGTTTAGGCTATTTTGCCACTGCTAGTGATTGTTAAATGTGTGTTGTATATGAGCCTTCTTTTGATGCATTGATTTTTGTTCTTTTTTCTTTCTCTTTTCGAGCACTAGTGAATTCTTCGGAAGAATTGGCGCTTATGAGAAATAAGTAACATGCTTATTATTATTATTATTATTATGTGACGCTCGCATGTCGGATTCACTTGGATTTTGTCTCCAAGCAGCAAAGACCTTGAAAATGGCAGGTTCTTGGAGTTCAGTTCACTTGTTTGTTTGTTTTTGTTTATGTTTTATAGTTTGATGTCGAATCTCATTATTTTTGTTCTTAATTTTTCGGGTTTCAACTGGGATTTTTGTGCCGAGATCACATATTTTTGCGCGAACATAGTGTTAGCGAATATTTGGAGTATGGCGCAGGATATAAATTTATTGTTCGTCGTGAAGACGGATTATGTGATGTAGACGGATATTTTATTGATGACTGATAATATCGCACGTCAGATAATTGAGAGATTACTGTAATGACAAGAAGAAATGCAAAATGGTGGTTTTGAGGTTGCATCAGTAGTTAGAAATATGCACACGAATGGAAAGAGGTGATAACACCACCACCTGTGTACCTGTCCGATTATACTTCTCCGCCCTCACCGGTGCCGATAACCACCCCTCTTCCAACTTCTACCTCTATATTGCTGAGTTTAGAACACTACTATGCATATGATACAGTAATTTGTGTTAATTTATTATATTAAACCGCTAAGCGCGAGCTATATGTAATGAACACCCTATAACTGGGCGGCCATAGCCTCATTCCAGCCTAAAATCGCCATTTTACGATAAATATCGTTATTACTTATTCATATGCGCCTATTTTCCGTTTAATATAAAGATAGTAACATGTAACAGCAATAAAACAAGTGGGAATAGTGTTTGGAGGGTGAAAATCGTGAATTATTGCCGACCGTTCATTCATGAGGTGAGACACGCGAGGCCTACACCCTGCTCTCTCCATGCCTGGAGGGACACTGAGGCCTGTCTCTCTCTCTCTCTCTCTCTCTCTCTCTCTCTCTCTCTCTCTCTCTCTCTCTCTCTCTCTCTCTCTCTCTCTCTCTCTCTCTCTCTCTCTCTCTCTCTCTCTCTCTCTCTCTCTCTCTCTCTCTCTCTCTCTCTCTCTCTCTCTCTCTCTCTCTCTCTCATCTCTCTCTCTTCTCTCTCTCTCTCTCTATCTCTCTCTCTCTCTCTCTCTCTCTCTCTCTCTCTCTCTCTCTCTCTCTCTCTCTCTCTCTCTCTCAGAGACATGCAAGACCACACCCTAGGACTGGTTTAGAGGTATTGGCACGGTAAATACACCGATAAACGTGGAAAAATAGGTGATAATTGAAGGGGGGGGGGGAAAGGAGGGGATTTTGACATATGTGGAGGAGTGTATGGAGGGGAATTATCTCACTTAAACACCATTTCTTTTGTTTTAAGTACTACTGGAGTCTTTTAAAAGTTCTTTTTTTTTAGGCCTTACCTTTTAAGATTGTTCTCGCCTTTGCCCACCAAAACCTCTTAAAAATGTTCTTGCCATTCCTGGGTTAAGGATGATGCTCAATACTATAGTCATTAGGAGATATTTTTTGGGGTTTATGGGCATTTATAGTAATGTTCATTCTAACCGGCAATTCCACTTTACTGGAACTTTCAAATCCCCCCCCCCGGGTGCTGGAAAATCGAGGTCTTACTGTAGATAGATAGAGGAACTTTTATGTGATAGGGAGGGACAAATAATGGGGTGGTTTGAATCTCTATGAATGCTACTGGTCGTTATGAAATACAGTATGTAATGCCCTTAAGAAACAGTAGTGTCTGTTACAGTGTTAGCCAGTGTGCTATTCTCAGAAATTATATGATTATATGATTGAAAATAAAAATGGAGTAGTCAGTACAGCAGACAAAAATTGTTGACCACCATAAGTAGGCAAAGATATCTCTTTCCTTTGTAGTAAATTTGTTGATATTTAACCCACAAATTATGGTCAATTTTATATTTTGTCACTTTTGATTCTTTTTGTTTTCTCTCAAGAAAAGGGATAGAGGAAATTAGATATAGCTTATGATTGGCTGTGGTAACCATACTTCAAATAGACACCAAATACTCTTCTATAGCTTTCTTCTACTTGCTCTGATGACAAGTTAAATATTTTAATTTTGTGTATTTTTGTTGGGTTGAAATTGATTAATGAAGCATAGGGTTTGCCTGGTGACTGTGAGAGTCATGAGTGTGTCAGGGACAACCTCCCTCAACTGTAAAGAGACCCACAATAAAACTGTGTAGGTGAGCCTTTCTCCCCTTTCATAGCAAAGAAAAAGGGAGGACACAGTATGCAAATCATATGACATGTCCTGGTGTTCAAGGGTTAAAGACAAGAAGAAAATGCTATTACTATCCTCCTTTTAACCCGGGAACTGCGGGGAGACTCTTAAGAGTTCCCCCGGCTGACTGCGGGAAGACTCTTAAGAGTCAGAGAAAAAAAAAAATCAACTTTTGACATCGAAAAAAAAAAAAAATTGTATTTTTTTTTGGCCCCTGGGCCATGCAAAATCTCAGTCCTCTACCTCCCCTCCTTCCCCACTTTCCTCCTCTCCTTCAGTTATCACCTATTTTCCCTGTTATTCCCTTATTCTGAGGTATATTTTCGTGCTAACATTAGAAACCCGGTTGCAGGGTGTGGTCATCACTGATAGAAAGCGAGTGCAAGAGAGAGAGAGAGTATCGATCGACTGTGTCTCAGTGGCCTTGGGGGAAATTGGCAGGAAAGCAGCTTGCCTCACCCATACATTATACAACTCGCGGGCTATATCTCCGATTTTGACCATCCAAACGCTGTTTTCACTCGTTTTATTGTTGTTTCAGGTTAATACCTTTATAATCAACCCATAATAGGCGCATATGGATAAGTATTAATGCTATTAATGGTACAATGAATATTTTAGTGACGGAAACACCTCAAATATATGCGCACAGGGAGAGGTGTCTAATTACCCCCATGCGCACTTGTTAGGTTAATATTGTTTCTCGATCAGTAGTGCTAGATTTCATTATTCAATGTTGTCACAGTTCAGCATTCAAGTTAGGACCAAAGTCTTGGCCTATAACTAGGGAGCAGGGTATAGTGACAAGCAGTGACTGACTCAAAATTTGCACAGTAGTTTTAATCGATGAAGTGGAAAATAAAGATACTGTACAACTGATTGCTTTATATATCTTTATGAAAAATACTGAAATTGAAAGTTAACATTAAAAGGAGGGGGCATGCACTGAGAGAGCTCTGAAGAACACTGATTGTTGTAATAGCGATAGAAGAGTGAAAGAGATGCAAAATTGTGGTGTGCAGAAAGAGATTTTTAGTGAACTAATAAAGAGGAGGTGAGTTTAGGCGAAATGCTTTTGATTATACTTATTCGAGAAGTGTGATATGGGTGGAGCCTCCCCACACATGCGAACAATACTCAATACGGGGGCGCACTGTGCCCCGATACAGAGCAAGAAGCTGTGCGAGGGTGAAGAACCCAGAGACGGTTGAGCACACCTAACATGATCACTCTTGCTAAAGCAGCTTCCCAAAAGTTAGGTGTGCTCAACCATCTCCGTGGGTTCTTCACCCCCATGCCCTTGTACAGTATTGAGTATTGTTCTACACGATCCTTAACTTTATTTATAATTTTGAATGTAATTTTGGTACTTTCAACCCTTTAATGCTGGGCATTTAAATTTGTATCATCATATTAAGACGTTTATTTATTTTTGTTCTAAAGGAAAGGGATAGGGAATACTAAGTAGCTTATGTTAAAGCATGGCATCCATGCTTCAAATAGACACCCAAAACTCCTCTGTAGCTTTTTCATCTTCCCATGGTGAGGAGTTGAATACGTTTGTAGTTTTTGGTTTATGTGGGGTTGAAAATTATCATTGAAACAGGGAATGCCTGGCGAGAGTGAAAGTCACAAGAGTGTGTCGGGAACTATTTCCCATGACTAGACAGGCCCACACTATTGCTGTGTGGGAAAATTTCTCCCTCTTCATACGCCACTCGAGGTAATATAAAACCAGGAAGTGTGAACTTCTTCTGGCATCATCCGTCATGTAAGGGTTTAGGTCACATTTTATTTTCACTTTATTAACTTATTGTCAGATTTGTATTTTTTGAAGATCCGTTTTGTCACTTATTACTCTCAGTTTTATCACATGATGATGATGATCAACCATCACATTGCTCTATTTTATCTTGGTAACAGACTGGCAGATTTGTGTTATTTATCTTCCATTTACAAAGTTTGTAAACAATTTGTTAGTATGTATTATTTTTGTCTGACTCTCAATATCTGGAGACTTTATTCCTCATTTTGGCATAGAACAGTGTGTAGTTATATTGGATAACTGTTCTTACCAGATTTCATTGGGAAACAATTTCCTGAATTTGAGAACTTTGATATCATGTTGAAGACCAAGTCATAGTTGAGGCAGCAAGAAATCTCCAAGTGTCACAATGATATTTTATTGGAATCTCCATTTTAATTTTACTACAGTTAAACTTAGAAGTGTATCACCTTAACTGGCAAGAAATCCATTACTTGTATACGTGTAATATTATTGTCCTCAGAGTATACATGGTATGTAAATGTTTACAAATGTATGTTTTATATTTTTACAAGTGCATGATGTAACTTTGTACAGCAGAGCTTAGAATTATACCCTGACATATGATAGTAGCATATGTCCCTCCCAACATTAACATTTTCAATCAGACAACAACTTTCTCAATTGTATTTTAGTTTCCCCCTGACAATTTGACTGAAATTGGGAGTGTTCTTTGGGTTAATATTAGCCCATCCCATGTTTGAGTGCTTATGCCCCCAAGCTAAAAATAAATAAATATATATCTAAATAAAACACACACCTTTTCAGAACCCCTTCATACTAAAAAAATGTCACCTAGATGCTACTTCAAGCAAAATGTATGCATTATTACAGAAATGTAGATAAACATTGAGGCCAAAGGACGGTTTTCCATAATTTGAAGGTTCGCTATTATTTGTCCAGAAAAAATTGACACTTTAATGGGGTGAAGCATCTTATAATCGCCAAACTAATGGAGTGAAACATCTTAAAATCACCAAAGAAATGGGACAAAGCTGGGGGGGGAGGGAGGTAAAATAGATCACCACCGGTTAGATAAGGTAAAAAGGGTAAGTGAGTTAGCACTTAGCTCTGTGTCCTTGTGTGGTCGACCGTAAACTGAATAATTTGGTCTGGGGGTAGGTAAAGCAAAAGGTAATTAGCAGTGATGTGACTGTAAGGGTTTACTCAGCAATGCAGATCAGTCTCAGTTGTTTCAAGTTGGTTTTAATTGGTGTTTCTATAACCCACATTCCTAGACAACCCCATTATTGTTGGTGATAATACTTAAGTTTTGCCGTATTCCTATCCTTTCCACATGATACGTTAGTTGTTGTAATTATAATGAGAGTACAGTACTGTAGTAATGTAGTAGTTCTCATTACAATTAATAATAATAATCAATAATAATCGTCTGGTTACTTATATAGCGCCCGTATCTCCTCCTTCGAGGATTCTCAAGCGCTTCACACTTCTTTAATCAACCAGATACCATTACCCATCTCCCTTGCTCATGGGAAGACAGTAACCGCCGGCTATATCTCAGAAAAACTTTTCAATCTGAGTGGGGATTGAAAGCGAGACCTGTAAGATGGGAAGCAGGCACGCTATCAACTGAGCCAGCCGGACGGTTATATAATAAATTATAATGTAAAACTTGCAAAATAGTGACTGGCTAGGAGTCTATCTATCTATAGACTCCTATAGATATATAGATAGACTCCTAGCCAGTCACTATGGTAGTTATAGTAATTGTAATGAGAAATACTATAGTCCGTTCATTTTAGGTTGGGCAGAAATCATAACCCCTAACCTCTCATAACTCAAAAAGGACTAGAGTAATCGAGCTAATATTTCTACCAAATAGGAAGACTTAGCTAGGGAATGTGTATAAATTGACAGCTCATTTGCTCTAGCCCTTTTTGAGTTACAGAGGTTAGAGGTTACGATTTCTGCCCAACCTAGAATGAACGGACTATACAACATTACTACAGTATTACTGGCTAGGAGTAGAACAAAAATAACCAGACAATGCTGGAGGTTGCATAGGAATAAGGGCCTTAGACAGAACACGTTACTTGGTGTTAATAGCATTATTGACATGGAAACTTTATTCAACAGGTATTATAACAGTAATTCAAAGAGTCTTAGTAAATGTTGATATTTTATACAATGAATATTGTCTTTTGAAAATAAATGTGAGCAATATCCTCTCTGGTAGACAAGTTTACTCCATAGATTTATTTGAAGATATATTACGATTCCATTGTGGATATATGCTTCACTTTTTAAGATGTTTAGTTTCTCAGTCTGTGTGTAGCAAAAGGTCAGTGTTGAGTAAAGTCGGTATCACACAAATGCTTTTTCCTGGAACTATTTTATATAACTTTGATTTGGCCGCTTTTGAAATCACCTAAACCTTCATTTAGTTGCTGATGCGTCTCGACAAGAATGTTGCTATAAAAAATTTTGGCTATCAAAAATTGAGACTAAAATGTGTGGTGTTATCCCCCCTTACAGGCATACAATATTGTACAGTGGAGTGACAGTCAGTGTACTACACAGAGATAACTTATAATATGAACAATTTTGAATACTATTTTGCTTCCAGATAATAAATGAAACAAACGTTCCTGACACTGCGACTACATATTTCTTTTCTGTTATTAAATATTCTGTTTGAGTGAGCATTTTTATTATATAATTAAGTGCACATTCCAATGCATTATTGGTCAACTTACTGGTATTACACTGTAATAGGTTCACAATGTTGAGGATGCTGGAGATGCCCTTTTTATTTAGATGACCATTGGGGAATTTCACTTCAAGCAGTATATATGGTAATTTGGAAATATCTGTACTTTAGAAATTGCATATTTCTATTTAGCTGTTTGACTTTGGGGGGGCCTCTCAAAAACTGAATAAAATTATATGGCTGTAACAAAAGATGAAAAGGTCATCATATTGAAGGGATTGATTAATTTCTTTGCCACTCTCTGCGTAACTTCTTTTTCCTAGTTTGCTGTAAGTATTACCAGGTGGTTAATTCAGCTTAGGTAGGTGTTTATCTGTTAAAAGGCTGATATTTATCCTTAGACTAAATTCAGAACTAGAAATTTCCCATCATAATATTGGATTGCCAAACAATAGTGTAGAACTTTCTTAAATTGTTTCTTCAGCTCTGAAATATAGCATTTTTAGTGTTTTATGTTCAAAGTCATGTACAGTTATATTATTTTATTATTAAACTTTATATTATAGATTTTGAGTGCCATTACTTCTTGTACTCTGGAGAATTCTTACAAAAGATGTATTACTTCATTTGTTTGATAATTGAATAACCTAAGATGCATACCAAGTAGTCATTGGTAGTGCGAAAACAAAAATAAGGAATATATACTGTATATACAGTATATACCGGTATATGTATGTAATATATAGAGTACAGTATATATACAGTATATATATATATATATATATATATATATATATATATATATATATATATATATAGATATATATACTGTATATATAAATACTGGTATATATACTTATAAGAGAGAGAGAAAGAAGTACTGAAATAATTAAAATGGAGTATCTCTGCAAACAATGGCTGCATCTTGGGACGGAAAAGTTTGTTAGCTACTGGAAATCCCACCGATATGTTTTCAGTTATCATAAATGTTTAGTGTGTGTATGTGTGTATGTAGGGCGGACTAGCCAAATTGTACGCACTGGACCAAATAGTGCTCGATACAGTACTCATGAAAATACTACCCACCAAAAGGTATTATTACATTATTAAATTTAATATCAAAACCTATGATAGTTGAGGCATATTTTGTTATAAACCATATTTATCCAACATTACAAATTTTTTGTGGGTAGGATTTTTTGTTGTAGATTTTGCATACTAATTGGAGCAGTGTACAAAATGGCTACTGTACCGTTTGTGTGTTTGTATGTGTCTTTGTGTGTGTGAGTTTAGAGAGTGTATTGTATCAATGTCATGCTGTGTCTTCAGTATGAGGCTTAGGAAAATATACTGATAAACATCTTCATTTAATTTGTCATCATCAAATAAAGGCCTTTCAGTATGCCTTGATGCATATTCTTTAATTTTATTCTGGCTATAATTAGGCAACTTTATTAAGCTGAGGAAGGACCTCTAGTGGTTGTTGTTGTTGTTGTTGTTGCTGTTCCCCAGGCTGCCTGGCCGAACAGTCCCAAGGCCTCGAGCAAGGCCAAGGCCATAACCGAGCGCCCCCACAGAACCCTCCCTGCCTACCACAATAAAAGCCTGGGTGACCGAAGCCACTCCATGGCGGGGAGCTGAGGAGGGTGCGGAAACGCCCAGGAAACCAAAGCCCCACCCAGGGCCCTGTGCCCCTCAGCAATTATGAAGAGCAAGTTGAGGGGCAAAGGAAAAATGTGACGCTTTGGCTTCCAATCTGCCAACTTCTAGGTTGGCAGATCGGGAGGTCAATCCACGGAAGAGACGCCGTCACTTGAGATCTAGAAAATATATAAGTAAAAGGAACAGTCAGAGTAAGCTATGGGTATGGTAGAGATCGCTCAGTTCTCACTCTGATAGACCAGCCCATCACCAGTAATTGAATGGGGTACAAACTATCTTTAACTCCCACAGATCCTGCCTTCCCAGGAAAATTGTATAATGTTAGCCAGAATAAAAGAGAGGTGTGGTAATACTGAAAGGGTTAAGCTACTACAGGGTCACAAGCTGGAGTTACAATCACAAGCAAGTATTGACAATTTACTCATAGGTCTGACAAATGTCTTTCATGAACGTCACATATATTATTGTTTCTTTTTATCAAATGGTTTGACAAAGATTTTAACATTACATTATGAGTTTGTGTGAAGACAGGTGCCTAGGTTTCAAGGTGTTTTTGACAGCATTCTGTCATACAACTATACACAGGGCAAAAAGCAAATTATGATACATTTGTGCAATGTTAATCCATGAACAAAATAGTCATAAAATGGGGTCGAAGGTCAGATATCCAATCATCCCGTATTGTAGAATTTTACCAAGGCATTAAGAGGATAATTGAGGCATTTTAATTATAAAGAAAAAAAGTATGATAATGCAAACACTAAATGCAGGCAGGACTTGGAATCGTATATTGTGGATATTATTTTTTATTACTTTTTGTACCAATGCCATATCCTGTTGACATTTGTATTGTATGTAGGCCTACATGTAATATATTTTAAGTTTTACGTTTTCTTGATTGCGAATTTTGTTATAGACACGACAAAAAGGATGCAACTCTATTCGTACAACTGACTTTGGTATGTGAATTACGTTATAGGAGTTAACGAAAAGGGTTCAAGTTCTAGGTCGCAGTGGCAAGGTCCATGTGACTGGGTGTAGCAGTTATTAAGTTAGATTAGTTTTGCAGTTTTGGATAGTTTATACTATTTTAGCTTAGCTTAGTTTATGTTAGAATAAAAGTGTATGGGCAGATTAGCAAGAAATACCCGAATATTTGTGGATAATGCAAAAATCTGAAACGCAGTTCTAGTGTTACTAGTTATGTGGATTTTACGGAACAAAGACAGATTCCCAATGGAGACTTTGTAGAATAAAGGACTGGTTATTTATGCAATTTTGAGACAGCAAAATTTCCTCAGATGTAAACACAGGGTCATCTTACAATCTGAGTTATGTAATATTGATTTTGCTGGGATTAATGTTATGTTATGTAACTCATTAAATTGTGATAGGACTGTTTTAAAAAAGTTCATAATATGAAAAGGTAAATGGGTAATTATTTGAACCTATTTAACCCCTTCCGACATCTATGACGCGATCGCGTCATATGAACTTAGTGAAGTAGCTCAATAAGTAAGTTACATGACGCATTTGTGTCATATTGAGCTCAGTAAGACAGATCAGAATCTGTCGGTTGGTGGCAACCCCAAATACCTCTGACTTCTACCGGTACCTCAGTGTCAGAGAGAGTGTTGTGAGGGAAATACCGGGCGCTCCGCTACCCCGTCAGTAAGTTAGCAACTTATGTCGGACAGGGTTAAGTTTATTATTATCTAAATTTATGTGATAATACAATTTTAAGTATACTGTACCTTATACATAGTATAATTATTTTAGTTAATTGTTTATGGTACCAAAATACCAAGTCAAACTTATCTGAATACAGGGTCTCTATTGTCAAGGTGTTGGCTCATTAACCCCTTGAGGATCATGATGCATTTTGACCTTTTGTCTGGCTACCATAAGACGATTATATACAGCTTAGGAAGGATCTGTGGGAGTTAAAAGGCTAAAGGCTATCTCAATCTACCCTCTGACTTCCTTATTCCCTTCCTAATCTGAAAAAAATTGTCTACTAATGGCCAGAAAACAATAAAGAAATGCGTCATTGATCCTCGGAGGGTTAATGCCCCCTGGCTGACTCATCTCTCCTGCAAGTGTAGAAGACCTTGTGGGATTGACCAAGGTTTTCTTTTTGCATCAATCAATATTATAATGTTGGACCCTACACCACTCAGGCTTGGACGTTTTCTCTGCTTCTCCTCAGCCTCCAGCCAATGCTAGAGAGAGAGGAGAGCATTTTTATAATCATACCGTGTCAGAAAATAGAGTAATAAT
This sequence comes from Paralithodes platypus, assembly GCA_032716605.1. Taxonomy (NCBI): domain Eukaryota; kingdom Metazoa; phylum Arthropoda; class Malacostraca; order Decapoda; family Lithodidae; genus Paralithodes; species Paralithodes platypus. The sequence goes on from CM064551.1 coordinate 39,054,878, forward strand.
TTATTATTATATAGTTTCTGTACAAATATTGTAACTCAAGTAATAGTAATAATAATAACAAGTTGCTAGTATTGTTTATCTAACCCTGTACTGTACAATATATATATACGGTATATATATAAAAGTTAAAAGTGCAATGTATAAAGGGATTGTTGAACCAACAGTGATGTATGGGGCTGAGACATAGGCTCTGAAGGCAAAGGAGAGAAGAAAGCTGTATGTGATGGAGATTAGCTGCTTGAGGAGTATGTATGGAGTGACGCATAGAGACAGATTGAGGAATGAAGAGATACGTAGAAGAGTGGGGCAGCAGGAACACTTGTCGGCCAAAGTGGACAGAAGGGAGCCGAGCTGGTATGGTCATGTTGGATGAAAGGCTTACAAAGAGAATATGTGAGTCAGATACAAGGGGAGATAGAGGGATAGGAAGACCCCCATTGAGATGGAGATACTGTGTAGGACAAGCTTTGGAAGATAAAGGAATGACTATAGATCAGGCAAGGGAAGTGGTAATAAACAGGAATGAATGGAGAATTATTGTGAATAGATGAGTGAAAACGCGGCCAATTGGGAGAAGGGGTCGGGCGCCAGTTGGACTTGTTATTAATCTGTCTGGCGCCTGGCCCGGGGAGCCGGTATATATGTAGGGTGCGCCTGGAAGTGTAGTGGGAGGGCTTGTGTTGGTTAGTTTCTCTGCATGTCTGCTTGCTGAGACCGGAACTTATCCGGGAGCTCGGGGGCGTGCTGGAGCGACCTTGGTGATCCTTGGTTTCTGGGTCTCCTCTCCTGGGTGACCTGGATGTGTGTGAATATGTGTCCCGTAATCTCTGTCTCGAGTCAAACCCCCCCCCCCAAAAAAAAAAGAAAAAAAAGAGAGAGATCTAAGAAAAGTGAGAAGGTAAAATGCCTTTAAAAAGAAAAAAAGTATTCCTTAATCCTTTCAATGCGGCCCTTCTATTGGGAGGTATACGCCCATACATCTGTTTTACCGCTAATTTCGCTCAATTTATGTTGCCTTAGCAACACCCAGATGCCCTAGCCACGTCCCAGTAATTCTCTGCCATCAAGACTTTAGAATCAGAGCTTAACCATAACAAAGAGAGGGCTTAACACAGAACTCTGGTGGACTCCAACCCGAACTGCGAATTCCTCACTCATTACACCTTTAACCCTCACTGCCGTTTGTGAATCCTCCCATGCATCTTCATTATCACACGCACCTACCATCGATCGTACTAGAGTTGGGCTGGTACATGTTCCTCAAAGTCCTTTGAATCTTGGACAATTATTCTCCACCAGTTTTTCACAACCATATCTCTCGCCTACCTCTTACTGCATGTCTTTCCCCAATCTCCAATGTTCTTCAACTCCCATATCTCGGGTTACATCTCCCAACCTTTTAATTAACCTCTCCCCGCTTTCAAGTCTCTCCACTTATTTAACTTACCCCCCAAAAAAATGTCAACTGTTCATAATCTAACTCTTAAATTGCCCTAGCCCAATCTACCCCACCGAATAAAACTCTCTCACCCCTAATTCTAGACCATGTCCCTAAATATCTTCCACCCTCACATATCTCAGCCCAACCTCATAATATCTCACCACATCCTCTCTTCCCTACCATTCATGTTCTCCCACATCTGTAAGTCTCTTCCTCATCTCTATATCTTATTCCCACTCCTCTTTTCTTCTGTACCCTAAGTCTCTCCCTTACCTTTATGCTACTCCCTTACATATAAGTCGATCTTCCCATCTCATTTCTCTCACAATTTTCACGTCTCTCTCACATCTAGTTCCCCCTCATTTATGTCTCCCACCGTCAAGTATCTCCCCCACCTCACATGTATCTTCCGTCCTCTCATTTGTCCACCCCTATCACTTATATCCTTTACTACAAAAAATTGCCCTCAAATTGTATGCTACTTTCCTCCATTGAAGTCTTTGTCATTTTTCCTGCCCCCCACCCCCCATCTAATTTCTTCCCTTCATTTCTCTCCCCAAATTTTGAATTTACCCCCATCTCAGTAATTTATCTAATATAAACAAAATATCCCCATATGATTTTCCCTCCACAATTTTGTTTGTCCCCACCTCAGTCTCTCACCTAATCTAAGTCTTTTCCTCACATCTAAGTGTTTCCTCACGGCATAGTTTTCTTCATTTTAAGTCCGCCTCACTTCTAAAACTCTCGCCAACATGTAAGTCTCTCCAACTCCACTAAGCCTGTGCCCCGACATTGTTCCCCAGGCTCATATGTCCCCTACAGCTAAGTCTTCACTCGCATGTCTCCTATACCGAGGTCTCTCCCTTACATGTCTCCCACATCTACAGTAGGTACAGTATATCCCTCACATGCCCCCCACATCTAGGACATTCCTTAACATGTCCCCCACATATCTGTCTCTCCCGAGCTTACATGTCCCCTACATATACGATTTTCCCTCACATGTCCCCCAGGCCTATCTGTCTGTCCCAGGCTCACATGTCCCCCCCCATCTTTGTCTCTCCCTCACATTTCCCCCACATTTTGGTCTCTCCCTCACATGTCTCCCACATCTAGGTCTCTCCCTCACATATTCCCTACATATGCCTCCTCCAAGCTCACATACCTGCTAATCTAGGGCTCTTCCTCACATGTTCCCCCATTTCTAGGTCTCTCCCTCGCATGTCTCTCGCATCTAAAATTTTCAGCCACATCTAATTAGGTCTAATCCTTACATCAAAGTCTCATCCTCACATATAGGTTTCTTCACATCTAAGTCACTCCCTCATACCTAAGCCTCTTTCTCATATCTACGATGTAACGGGACTGTGATTGAGTATATTTTACTTATAGATAGATAGATAGGTATAGGCCTAATTATTCAGTGCGGGCATTTGGGAGGCATGAGAACAGGAGAGAAGAGAGGGAAACCGGGTTGGCCGAGGGAAAAACTGACCATTACAGTGTGTGTGCGTTCGTGTTTGGAGGCGTGGCCAAGGGAGTGTCCAGTTTTCCCTTGGCACCTCCCCTCGTTCTAATAATATTTCCCTGTTTTGGCGGGAATGCCCCTCAAAGCAAAATACATTATGGGAGAGGGGACTGAGGTTATAAAAGTGCCGGAGAGAGGCCAGAGTCCTTCTTTTTCCCTGCCCAGCCCCAACGAGGGAGTGTGTTTTTGTAGTGCCATAATGAACGGGCTGGCAGGGCAACGAGGATACCTCGTGAACTAATTCTGCCATACAGGCGAGTCTGTGCGATGTTAGAGGTATGCAGGAAAAATGGCCATTTGGCTTGCTCGTGTAGAAATGTACACCCTATATGGTGGATTGTGTTCTTTTATTTCATTTTTTTTTTTTTTTTTATTTTAGTAAGCGTTATTTCCACATAGCGATTTTGATAAGTTATTTTGCTTTTATATTGTGTTTGTCCAAGTTTTGGTTTGTTTAGTTTGCAAGTTTTACATTTTAATTCAAGATTCGTATGCTAGTACTCAGCGAGATGTGTGGTCGGGTATGTGTGTTGGCTAGTCACCAGGGATACGATTTGCCCTCGGACTGAGCACAGCCACACAGAGGGCCTGTGCTATCGCTAGGCGATGTCAGCTTATGCTAAGGGTTGACAGAATTGCCCTTGATGCGACATCCTACCTATCTGCAACGCACATGGCCGGGGACGAGTGTGGTGCAAGCGTGACCACACGAAGGGTCCGTGCTACCGCTAGGCAATGTCACCATATGGTAAGGGTTGACAGAATTGCCCTGATGCAACATCCGACTTATTAGCGATGTACGTGACTAGGGGTGAGTGTTGGGTGTATGGCATATTCATAAGGCTAACAGCATTGCCTTCATGCGACTCTCAGTCTAGCGAGTCACGTGGCTGAGGTGAGTAGGTAAGAGTGGAAAGAGAGTGGGGAGGTGAGTGTGATTGACAGGTGCGATAATATCTCGTTTTTAATTCGATAATGCGGTTATTTACTGGGCTAGACGTTGTCAGGATCACTCAGTAGAGTAAAGTGTTGGTTGATGTGAGGCTTCGTGGGACTAGCAGTAATCAGTAGTGATTGGGGTAATTTTAAGGGAAATGTCATGACTTGGTAGTTATATTTAGATAAGTGGGGTTAGTTAAGTTAGGTTAGATTGAGTAGCTGAGTGTGTGACTGAATTTGGTTAATTTATTCATGCAATTTCGATGTCACTATTCAATAAAACAGTTTTTAGTAGTAATGTTCGTTTCTTTAATTATTAAGACAACAATTTGTGGGAGAAAAATATAATTATTCCAATATATATATCCATGCACACTAATATCCCATCCCCGCCAATGGGGAGCCACCTTGTCGTGGTGGCGGGGCTTGAAGCAGGGCCGTTGGTGTCACTCTCTTTAGGGCAAGGATTCAATTGGCGTCGTGGACAAAGTGCCCTCCCGTCGTCATTAGGGTAAGCGGAACCTCCCGGTGACGACGTTTTTCGTGTTCCCATTTATGGTTTTAATTTTGTGGAGGATTTCCTCCCTATTTTAACTAAATTGTGCCGGCTAGGCTCGAGAGCCTTCCCTCGCTGAGTCTGGAGTCCTGGCTCCTCTCCGTTTACAGGGGCCGTGGCTCACCGCCCGAGGGGACTGGTCCCGGGAGTGGCGACGTGGTTGCCCGCGTTGATGCCCCTGGGGTCGCCCATCAGTGGGGACCGGTCTCGGTTCCAGGGGTCCGTTTTCCCTTCCTGGTGGGTTTCCTGGCTTCTGTCCGGCTGCCCTCCATTACGCACAGATTGGGGATGATTGCAATTAACTTTGCCCTCGGTCCCAGTATAGCGGTTTTGCCTAAGCTTGGCCTCTCTGTGCGTTTTGGTGCTATCCCCCCTAGTCTAGGGGGGTAGGGTATGAGGATGAGCCACCTGGAGACCTGCCCCTGTTTGCGCCACCGGTATAGAGGCTGGGGCTCCCTGATTCACGACGGAGGGTTCTCTGTTGGCCCTTCTGGTATGTTCTTTATATATTGTTTTGTTTCCTATTTTTCTTTTTCTTTTTCTTTCTTTTTTTCCCCTCGGTTATGTTTTTCTTTCTTTTTTGTTTTCCGATAAAATGAAAATAGAATAGTAAAAACAACTAGGGTCATCATGGATCCAGCTTTGGCGCCCCCGGTACTTGACCTTTGCATTCCCCTGGACTCTCCATCTGACCTTCCTCTGCCCTCTGAGTCTACCACCTTGGACACCTCCCCTCCGAGTTGTTCCGAGTCTGATGCTCTCCCACGCTCTGATACTAAATTACCTGCTTCTACGACTAAGGATTCCCGTCCTCCATCTGTGGACCCTACAATGGCCCCTGTTCACATCGACTCTCCACAGAGCCCAACTACACCTGCCGCTCATGATTTAAATGTCCCTCCCCTCTCCCAAGATAAGAGAGACCCTCCTTGTATTGAGTCTCCTGTTCAAACCATAGACCTTGGCGTGCCGGGTTCTCTTGACACGCCCTGCTCCTCAGCACTACCCGTTAACCGACTTACAGTTTCCACTGACCACCTGCAGAGTGACACCAGTGTTGGTGACCCTTCACCTCCCATCGACACTGTTTCTCCACCATTTCAGCCGATTGTTAGTTCAGCCACTACCTCCACCTCACTCGTTGCAACTCTGGAGCCTCACATGCCTCATGCCGGCCCCCAACATCGGCGGAAACCTCGGCGTCAGTTTGTCCCCAATGCCACCCTGCGGCACTGCGATTCACTTTTTGGCGATGATGACTGGCCGCGTTTCCTCGTCATACGACCGGCTTCCTACATCTCGGGGGGCTAAGTTAGAGAAGCTCCTCCTCTCGGCGTATGCAACTTCGGACTTATCGTTCCGTGAGACTGGTAATAATGATTGGATTGTGGAAACCACTACTCGTGCCCAATCTGAGACATACTTATCTCTTACTACCTTGGACGATATCCCTGTTACTGTCACGAAACATAACGACCTCAACTACATCCTCGGTACTGTTGTTCTACCCTCAACTTATGACCATGACGGACTTCCTGATAAGTCGACCCTCCTGTTGTCGTTGCGCTTGCGTTATTCAAATGTGCACGACGTTGATTTGTATAGTATCCCAAATAAATCAACTCCTTCTCATCCTCTCCGCATAGCTCGCATTAAGATTAGTGGACGTTCCCTCCCACGAGACGTCAGGATTGAAGGACAAAGGCGTGAAGTACGACCTTATGTCCCCAAACCGTTACAATGTACAAACTGTTCCACCTTTGGTCATTCAGCTGGTAGGTGTAAGAAGGTTCGGGTGTGTGCCTTCTGTAGCTCCGTTAAACATGCTACCCGTTGGAATTGTGGCACTCCAAAGTGTGTTAACTGTGGCCTTGAACACCATGCTCGCTCAAAGCAATGTGTGTTCTACATGTACAATGCTGAGTTAAAGCTTCTCATTAGTCGGTCAGGCATGTCTGTCAGGGAAGCTAAGCAAGAACTGAGAGTAAGAGATGTTAAAGATCCCTCTAGAGATATGACTTACAGTGCAAGACTTCGTGCACCTACAACTGATGTTTCTCCCGGTAGTCGACGACGTGAGGACAGTGATGCTGTGTTGGATTCACCCCTTCCTAGTCCAGCCACTGTTCCCCTCTCCAACCGAATTCATGCACTGAATACCCCTCCCCCTGTTCATGAAGCCTCCACCCCAAAAGCATCCGCGTCCCCTTCACCCGTAACTGATCTTCAATCCTTGCCTCTTGCCCCGGCTCCCTCTACCGATGTTGACGATGTCATGGATTCTACCCCCTCCACCAGTGAATGCCGATCTGATGCTCTACATTCTCCCTCCGTAAAACGTAAGACCCTCACAGCCCGACCTATGCCTCCCAAACCTCAACGTGTCCCTCCTCGCTCTCGCATCTCCCGTTCTGATATGGGTTCTCCGTCCCAGCCTCCCTCACTCCACACCCCCTCTACGCCTGCGTCTCCCCCGCCTACTCGTCCTCGACCTCACGCACCTACCAATGCTACTGCCTCGGACTCCCATGCACCCCACTGCGGCTGTCATGACTGCTTTGTGCGTGAGTATCGGCGGACGCCTACCCGCACTAAACCCACTGTTGCTGCGTTGATATGCTCCTTTCTCCGTGACCGACGTTTTACAACCCCTGATAACACCGCCTCTCATAACTCTTCGTGCTTATGCGCTTTTCACTTAAAGTCACGTTCAGATCTTTCACACTCCAAGATAGCTACTATCCTCCATGACCTGTCCTCTAATGTGTGCCCCCACCGTCCACGTCGAAACTCCCTGCCTTCTCATGACCCTCCCCCCAGACCCGTTGCTCTTCATCTCCGACAGCCGAACAGTGCTGTTAATTTACGTAACCTGACGTCTCTCACTTAACCTGTTCAATCCCTATATACTACAATGGAATTGTAATGGTCTCTCATCTAGAGTCCATCTAGGTGAGATTCAGCGTTTACTCCGTGTCTATAATCCAATGTGTATTTGTTTACAACACATTGGAAATTATGATAAATCCATCACCAACTACCACCTTGTGTGCTGTTCTCTATCCCCTGATGGAGAATATGGCACAGCAATTTATGTCCATCATCGAGTAACTTTTGACTTATTTCCCATTCGTACAAGTTTCCTACAGCACTCTAACCTTACTCTTCATATCCCCGATGGTGACTCTGTTACCATTTGCAATATCTATAACTAACCTGCTTACAATATTATGACCTTTCCTTGCTTTTTCAGTTTGTCTCTACACTACCCCCTCCCATCTTACTGTTGGGTGACTTTAATGCCCATAGCCCTATATGGGACCCTACTTCCTCCAATCCTGATACAGCCAGTTCGCAGATTGAACATTTGCTTCTGAACCGTGACCTTTGCTGCCTTAATGAGGCCGACTCACACACTTACTTTTCTGCTTCGTATCATACTTATTCCTCTGTTGATGTCACCCTGTGCTCCACAGCAATTGTTGATAAGTTCGAGTGGTGGGTCTGTGTTGATACGTTCTCAAGCGATCACTTTCCTGTCATCCTGTCTTACTTGCCATTCCGTCCATGTCCTTCGCTCCCTCGCTATAACTTCCACAAAGCTGACTGGGACGCATATGTCCTCCACACCAGACAAATCCCACCTTTTTATCCCTTCCGGGATCCTGATGAAACGCATTCATTCCTCGTTAATTTTTTTACTAATGCAGCTACTAAGTCTATACCCCAGACGACTTCTTCCCCCCTACGTCGTTGAGTCCCCTGGTGGGACAGCACCTTATCCACTCTTGCTAAAAGTAAGCATGCATTAGGCCGCCGCCTCGATAGTCTCAATAAACGTTACAATTCTTTATGTTCACGCTTACTTTTACGTGATGACCTATGCCATTCCATCTCGTTATTGATGGATATATGTGCCATCAAACCTCACTACAATCGACTATCAGCTAAATTCCGTCGAGAAGTCATCCATATTAGATCCAAATCCTGGAAAACTTATGTCTCCACCATTTCCCCGTCTACCCCGATATCACGCGTTTGGCATAAATTCAGGAATATTAACAGCCTTCACATTGCCCCTCCGCGCCATGCTTTGGTACACGGTGGCCGTACTGTTCACTATCCCCTTGAGATATCGAACCTCTTGGGTCAACATCTTGCCCATGTCAGCAGTAATGAGAGGTTAGACGATAATTTCCGCCGCCATAAACTTGAAATGGAGTTGATCCCCCTCGACTTCTCTTCACCAGACACCTTTGATTATAATGCATGCTTTACTATGGATGAATTTGAACATGCACTCACCAATTGTCCTAACTCCGCTCCTGGCCAAGATAACATAAGTTTTGCCTTACTCACTAACTTAGCCCCCCTTGCTAAATCCTACCTCTTGCAATTTTATAATCAGGTGTGGATCCATCATCAATTTCCTACCTCATGGAAACATGCTATTGTCGTCCCAATTGCAAAACCTGGAAAAGACCCGAGCTTGCCCTCGAGTTATAGACCAATATCCCTCACCAGTTGTCTTTGTAAATTAATGGAGAAATTGGTCAATACTAGACTTACTTGGTTCCTCCGTCAACACTCTATTCTCACTCCGATCCAATTTGGCTCTCAGAAAGATCGATCTACTCTGGACTCACTTACGTTTACTGTTCGCCTCTGTGGAGTGGAAGTGGAGTGGTTGCATTGAGGCAGTTGGGCAAAATTAAAATAAAGCTATTAGATTAATCAATAACCCTGCAATCACACAGGACCTTCCTACATCATCTATACGAAGAAACGTTGCATCCCTTGCATTATTCTACAGATATTTTCACAGCAATTGTTCCGAGGAACTTGCTTCAATTGTGCCGCCTCTCCACAGCTTTCCCCGTAGAACTAGGACAGCTGAGAGTGCCCATGAATTTACACTTTCTCCTCCACAATGCAGAACTTCTGCTTATCAAAATTCATTTATCCCTAGAACTACTACTCTTTGGAATTCACTTCCCTCGAATTGCTTTCCACAAACTTACAATCTACAAAAGTTTAAATCCAGTTGTTACAAACATTTTATGAATGGAGGATGCCTTTAGGCACATGGACCTTTTTGTTTTATCTGTGTTTTTCCTTCCTCCATTCATTGTCTCTTAAAAAAAAAAAAAAAAAAAAAAAAACGTTATTAGAATCTCATATCAAGCGTGGCTTTGAAAGTAAGTCCATCACCGTCGCCATTTTCTTTGACATCCAGAAGGCATATGATACCACGTGGCGGCGTCCCATCCTGCAACTACTTCATGATAGTGGTGCCCGTGGCCATCTACCTTTTTTTATTTCCAACTTTCTTTCAGATCGAACATTCCAGACTCGAGTGGAGGGAATTCTTTCTAATGTCTTTCCACTCGTCAATGGTGTTCCCCAGGGCAGCGTTCTCAGCAGCAAACTTTTTGCCGCGGCCATAAATAAAGTCATTCAACAATTGCTGCCGGAAGTCCATGGCAGCCTGTACGTTGATGATTATACCATCTATTGCACTGCCCGTACCCTCAGACATGCTCAACGTATACTCAACATCTCCATCCAACGGGTGATCGCCTGGGCATCTTCAGTTGGCTTTCAGTTTTCGGCTGAGAAAACTAAGGCAATAGTCTTCTATCGAAACAAACGCTGGCTCTGTGGCCAGTCAATATCGCTTCGAATGGGACCCTCTCAGATTTCTTTCTATGCTAGTGTTAAATTCTTAGGCGTAATCTTTGACCAACATCTCAACTGGAGAGACCATGTTCAGTATACTAAAGGTAAAGGCCTTCGTGCTCTCAACCTCCTCAGAAAACTATCCCATACCACTTGGGGTGCCAGACGTACCACTATGTTGATGCTCTACAAGGCGGTGGTTCTTTCTGAAATGCCTGGTGTGAAGGGAATTCATGGTCTCCTGAAATATCCCCAGGCTACCTTTAGGATCAACTTTTCCTGGTACCTGGCGCGGGGTACGAACCTCTGAAGGGAATTTAACCCCCCTAAAAACCCACAGGTTTTGAGATGCCTTGGGTGGGGTTCGAACCCTGGTTAGTGACCCAACCATCACCACCAGGCCCGCGCGCTAACCCACTGTACTACCACGGACGTACTAAAAGTATAGCAACCTTAGTCCGATTTTTAAGAACCAGGTGATAGTCTCGTGGTGTTATCACGTGATGAGTTTATTGTACTTACCATCTACGACTATTTTACGCTATACCTGACGTCAACTCGGGTTAGTATTATTGTGGGTGCGGGACATTTTCGAGGGCATTACATTACATCCTTCTTTAACTAGGCTAGTCCCTAGCCTATTTTAAGGTCGTAAGGTATCGTAGCTGTATTACCTCAGCAATCTCAATATTGTTGGTATAGGGTTCGCGTGACGGGTGCTCCACGTAGCTACCTGGTCACGTTCCCTAGCTGCCACCAATGAAATGCTGGGTGTGAAGGGAATTCATGGTCTCCTGAAATATCCCCAGGCTACCTTTAGGATCAACTTTTCCTGGTACCTGGCGCGGGGTACGAACCTCTGAAGGGAATTTAACCCCCCTAAAAACCCACAGGTTTTGAGATGCCTTGGGTGGGGTTCGAACCCTGGTTAGTGACCCAACCATCACCACCAGGCCCGCGCGCTAACTCACTGTACTACCACGGACGTACTAAAAGTATAGCAACCTTAGTCCGATTTTTAAGAACCAGGTGATAGTCTCGTGGTGTTATCACGTGATGAGTTTATTGGACTTACCATCTACGACTATTTTACGCTATACCTGACGTCAACTCGGGTTAGTATTATTGTGGGTGCGGGACATTTTCGAGGGCATTACACTTTCCATCCTCGACTACGGCTGCCCCATTTATGGGTCTGCCTCTGCTTCCGTTTTGAAGATGTTGGACCCTGTTCATACGCAGGGTATGCGTCTCTGTACTGGAGCTTTCCGTTCCTCCCCAAATACCTCCGTCTTAGCTGAGAGTGGCGAGCCCCCGCTCTCCCTCCATCGCGATTTAGTTACTATGCGCCGTGCATTAAAAATTAAACATAGTGACTCTCCCACTAATTCCCTTTTCAGTGATATCTTCATTCCCGATCCGTGTCCATCTTCCCCCTCCTTTCCGATTCGTGCTACAATTCTGCTCAACTCTCTTGACTTTCACATTGCTGTTTCGCCGCCTGTTGTCTTCCCTTCCCCCCCATGGGTTATCTCTCTCCCCAATGTTTGCACTCACCTCTCCTTCCTCTCTAAGAGATATCCTTTTGTCCCTAGCCATCACAGCCAACACGCACTCGAACACATACGTCGTAAAGGCCCCCATTTTGCCATCTTCATTGACGGGTCTAAGACTGACTCTGGGGTGGGCCTCGCTGCTGTGTCCTCTACTAAGCTCCTTCAATTTTCTCTCCCGCCCCAAGCCTCTATCTTTACTGCTGAACTTTTAGCTATCCAATCCACTATTGACATTATACGTGACACCCCTCAACAGCCCTTTATAATTTACAGTGACTCTCGTAGTGCCCTCGAAGCGCTCCGTGCTTATTCGTCCTCCCACGTAATAGTTTTAGCCATAAAACACGCTCTCCACGAGATGAGCCTACGTGGATTCCAGGTCCAGTTATGTTGGATTCCTGCTCACATCGGTGTCTGTGGCAATGAAGACGCCGATGCTGCAGCTAAGGATGCTATTTTAATGATCCTCGCCAATCACCCACCTTCCGTTAGGTGATTGGCTGTCCTTACTCAAGCCTTCTAGTCTTTGCACGTGGCAATCTCATTGGGATGCTCTACCCTGCAATAATAAACTCTGTGCAATCAAACCTTCTGTCCGTCCTTGACCCTCGTCTTCCAGGTCTCACAGGTGTGAGGAAGTTTAACTAACTAGACTTAGGATAGGCCATTCCCGGCTGACTCACGGTTATTTGATGTCCACTCCCCGCACTCTGCCCCCTACCTGCTCCTCCTGTCATTCCCCTCTAACTGTCCGCCACGTCTTTGACTGCCCAGATACTGCCCGTCTGCGTACGGCTTGTTTTGGTACTAAATCATTCACTGACCTTTTATCCGATTCTCCGTCATTTTCCTTCCCCCCCATCGTCCGTTTTTTGCGTCGCCTTAAGCTCCTTTCAGTAATCTGATCTAATCCTTCGGGCCAGACCTATGAGAGTTCCGTATGGAGCTCAGTGGTCTGGTTAATCTGCTCTACATAACTAACTAACTAACTAACTAATATCCCATAAGCTGGAACCTGCAAATCTTTTCATCAATATAATAATGCTGCATCGATTCAGCACTGTATTTCTTTTATTGCGTAGGTGCCTCTTTGACTGTAGTTAGCTTAATTTCACAAGGAATATTTTCCTATATTGATTCTCTTTTCAATTGACCCAATTCATACTACAAATCAAAGGGGAACTAATGACAACTTTCCCCCCCTACTAACATTGATTTTGCTCCGCTAAATTCACCTAGGTGTCATTCAAATCGTCTTCCATACTGTAGTGTAAGACTAACTCGTCGCTGGTGCATGTGTTGGTCACCCTTGAGTAGAAAAAAACTTAACATTTACATTAAAATTTCCACTGAAAGGGGAAAACTCCTAAGCTTGCATCCAAAGCCAGCAACATAACCCTGGTTTGTAACCCACTTAATTACAGTGAAAGCTAGTGGCAACCCACTCATTTACAATGAAAACACAAGCTAAGTTATTGTTATGTAAAGGAGATGTTGTGTGTAGCACTATTTAAATGGGACATTTGTGAGTATTGGAACACTGTAAATTAAAATGTGGCTTAACTCTACGGACAGCAGGGTATCCTGGGACTTGATGTGGGGATCCTTGGGTGTAGCTTCTTGAGGATCAGGATTCTTGCTGTGGGTTCTTCACTCCCTCGACTCTCGCCTGGCTGACTCAGTACAGTACCTGTAATGTGAGGAAGCGGCAGAATCAAAGTGATCACACAAAATTCATACCTGCAACAACTTATTGTTGACTCCCTCTATCATCAGTCTCTCCACTATTTAACCTGACTTACGCCCCAGACCTCATTCAACGATGGTCTTCCTGAGTTTCTCCCAGATGCTGGCTAGCAATATGCCTTGTTGCTATTAACGACAGCATCCAGACTCTCTGCAGTGTCTACTCATGTAAACGTGAATTTCTGAGCACCTGTGGCCGCATTCACCTGAGCCTAACCCACGCCCCTGGTGACTTCTGCCACCACCATCTGAGTAACTACATCTCCTGAGGGGCCGGACTTGGCGCCACGGACGTTCTCATTACTACCCCGACACTCTGCCCAAGTTTAAGCAGGATCGAGCTTCCTCTGACTTTTTCTCTCTGCCCCCTCCAACTTTTCCTATGGTCCTCCCTTGCCATCTCGGCCATGGCTGCTACGTGATCCCTCGCTTATTTAGCCTTCTTCCTATCCAGTGCTCGTCCCTCCCTTTCCCTCTTCTCCTTGACCTCATCCTCCCCTCACTGACTCAGATAGCCTTTCAAAACTTCCCTTGAAAAGCAAAATCCAAATGCTTCTTCATGTAACTCCTAAGTGACGACAACGTACCAATTGAAATAGCTTTGTAAGGAACAAGGACAACAAATTATGAACCCTGCCCTATCATCAGCCTACTTGGTGACGAATGACGAACAACAAAGGCAAGTTTAAGATAGCTCAGTTACGTTACTTTGAGAACAGGTTAACTGAAGGAGGTAATAAACGAAGGATTGTCAAAAGACAACAGATTTTTAACCCAAAAACGGCGACCGTCCTCGGTTTTTCTGGTACACTGCGACCGTCCTCAACAGATCCAGAGCATAAAAGAAACCATAGAAAATACCTCAGTGGCACTCGAAACAAAGCAATTTGTGATTAGGTGAGATAATTCCCCTCCATTACCTGCTACCACTTCTACATATGTGTCCCCCCCCCCCCTTTTCCCTGCCTCCTCAATTATCATCTATTTTTCCTCTTATTTCCTCTTTTATCGGGTAATTTTCGGCGCGAATTTCACCCTCCCAGTCTCTTTAACACGGGTGAGGCAGCTAGAGATCCTTGCAACACAGAGACTTCTACTCAGACTCGCCAGTATCGCTTGTGAGTTCAGAGAGGGAGGATATACGTGCCCCCAACTCTCGCGTCATGAATACGTCTTTTTCACCCCCCAAATGCTATTCCCACTTCTTTTATTGCTCTTAAATGTTCATATGTTCATATTAAAAGCAAAATAGGCACATATGGATAAGTAGGTACTGTAATAATTATATATGTTACATATGACGATTTTCGTCAGAATAGAACCAAATACCTTCGCTTGGCTTGGCGGGAGGGTTTGAACTACCATGGCTTCGCAGTTTATGAGTGAGAGGGGTAGAACAACAAAGGAAAACAAATTCTCGCTCAACACACAACTGACCCATATGCCAGTTGTCATAAGTCCTATTTTTATTTGTAGTATGAATTGGGTCAATTGAAAAGAGAATCAATATAGGATAATATTCCTTGTGAAGTTAAACCAACTACAAGTCATAGGGGGCACCTATGACATGCGTCTTTCCCTCATATCTAAGTCTGTCCCTCATATCTAGGTCTCTTCCCCATATTTATGTCTCTCCTTTACATCTAAAACTCTCGCCCACATCTACGTCTCACCCTCACTTCTCAATCTCCTTTCCAACCCACATCTCACACAGCACATCGTCTATTTCCATACTTACCAACACGAACACGTCTTATTGTACCACTGTTTCATCACCGTTAAAGTCTCCCCATTTTTAATCTAAGTACTGTACAGCTTTTAACCCGGCAAGTGCGCCAATGGCCTGTGACAAACGTAGTTTTATGCGAATTAATTACATTCAATTCTGACAGAATTTGTTATATTCGCCATATATAACATTATTTCTTATTAATATGTGTTTATTATATTTATATGATGAATATATAAACCTTGAAGAGTGATAAAATAAGTAGGGAAAGCATTTGAGTGGTGAAAAAAAAAATGTTCGCCGCCCAGTCGTATCCTCAGGTGGGATGCGGCGAGACATACACCCTACCTCTACAAGGTCTCTCTCTATACTGAGGCGAGCGGGTGAAGTCTCAAGAGTTATAAGGTCTCTTATGTAACTCACTTGTGCTATGTATCGCAGGGAGAAATCCGCGCAAAAAATAACCAATAAATGATGAAAATAAGAGGAAAAGTAGGTGATAATTGAAGAGGGGGGAGAAACATATGTGTTATGCCCTGATTTTATTCAGGATTAACTATCGGTACAGGTGAGTTCTACGAGACTGGGTTATTGGATTTCATACAAATACACAAAGGGAATCAATAGAGGACATAATATAATCTCGGAAGATGGTTTGTAATACAGCTTTATTCTTAATTAACACTTACTGTATGCAGAATAGAAATAAAATCATTCACACGAAATAGTATGGGCAATAGTGGGCATTAATGTTGTTGGACTTTTTATAATCTTCAGCACTTATCGCGGGTTTGGATGGAGTGCACTTCCCACTTCTAACTATCAGGTATTCTCTTCTGATATAGGGCCTAGAATACTCTGAAGGATTCACTCTTAGCTCAGGTAATTAATTCTATATTATCTTGATAAGGTCCTGTGTGACTCACTGATAATGATACAAAATTTAGTGATATACCGGTATATATATATCTCCAAGAATAATACGTAAAGGAGGTATAGTGGCTAGCTTCAACTCGTATGATATAATTACTTGTCTTGATAGATATAAGACAGATATCAGTTAGGGCGATTTAGGTTTTGTTAACAATCACAAATACTCATTTAGAATTGATTTCACTCGAGCCGTAGTACCAATAGTTAAGACTTACTTACTTCGGCAATATTAAACCTGATGGCAAGAATTATTATGTGAGTAGGGTCGCCGAGTATTAACTTCACTGATATACTTTAACACACGTTAGCATAGTAATCACTTTGATTATAGAATAGTATGGATTATGAGGCACAGGGAAAACACTCTATCGTAGAATATAGTATCGAGGCACTGATACTAATTAAGAATTAAGCACTGTTGAGGTATCTTCTGCTTATCTTGAGGCACAACATTAGGGGTTAACAGCTGCTGCTCCTTGGGCCGTCCAATGTGTCCGGCAGTGAGAAGAAGGTTACAGATGGGTTAATGGGTGTGGGGTCTTAACACTCCACGAGCGGCTAGGTCGGTGATTTCAACTACCTGCCAAGCGGGTAGTTTTACCCTAAATGAGCTTATTTCCGTGCTCTTTTTTCATGCATAAACAAGAGCCAGAGCGTAATACAAGTATGTATCCATGAAAGGGCGATAATTGAGCTTTCCAATGACACCAGAACCATCCTTCTACGACCACTGGTTCTCTTGCAACGATCGTGCAACACGAAGGAAAAATCCCTAAAATACGGTAATTTCCTTACATAATTCCCTGTGTAGCGAGGCAATGGATGTGGATGTGTGTGGAGGGGAGGCCAGTTGCGGCGCGGGAGCCGTGCCGAAAGGTCAGAGTCAACCTACGCTCCTCCCACCGCTCGGACTCTCTCTCAGAGCCAATTATGTGCTCAAAATTGCTACCGACTTAAGGCGGGCCCCACTCTTTAGGCAGGTGTTCTCTAGACCTCCTTAAGTCGGGCCCCGCCAAAGAGGGGTTAAATATGGTTCCGTAACTATGTGGAGTACAGTTGGTCACCATTTCGAACTAACGCAAGTATTCTGAGCCTGTAGCTGTAAGCAAATACTTGACTATTCTGACCTTTAATTAACCGGTGATGAAGTTCCGATATGTTACTCTTGAATGGGGTTTTAAATGTAATGTTTCAGGCAGAGGCCGGATTAACAAGACATCGGACAAACGCAAGATAGTCTATCTATCTATCTATCTATTGCCTGACGCCGCGATCCCCGAAGGGGTGGCCACGAACGAACCGCGCCCATGCACCTCTGTCCCCAGTCAGTCGATGCCCCTCCTCCCAACCAGCACCGCCTTCATTCATATACTTCCTCACTCCATCCTTCCACCTCTCCTTCGGTGCACCTCTCCCTCTCTGTCCTTCCACCTCGCTCTCGTACACCCTCTTAGTCAATCTCTCGCTTTCCATACGTTCCATATGGCCGAACCATCTCAAGTTGTTCCTTTTCACACTTTCCAGCACATCTACCACCACACCACACCTCCTTACTTCCTCATTCGTCTGTCTATCCCTCCATGTAACTCCGCACGCACTTCTCAAGTAACTCATTTCCACTGCTCTCACTCTTGGTCTAAGTCTCTTCCCGAACGTCCATGCTTCGCTTCCGTAAGTTAGTGTCGGGATTACCACACTATCATGCAAGGACTTCTTCACTTCCATACTGACCACCCTATTTCTTGTTACTGCTTTCAACGTTCCTACAACCCTCTTCCCCTGTTGCACCCTCTCCCGCACCTCCTCATCCACAGTCCCATCTTTACTCAACACAGCCCAGATACTTAAAAGAGCTGACGATCTCCATAGCCTGACCATTCAACTTCACCTCACACTCTGTGACTTCACCCCTTTCGAATACCATAACCTTGCTCTTCCCCGCATTTACCTTCAAATTCCGTTTTTCGCACACTGTTCCAAACTTTCTTGACAGTCGCTAACCTTTGAAAGAGGTTCAAGGAACTCGGGCGGTATTTAAACCTTCCAGTTACCAATCCTGTACGGGAGGCCGCAGACAATTGGTACCTAGGAATTATATATGCAAAGTGCTCACTAAGAGTTTCTCACATAATCCCTTCTAACACAAAAGATCTTTCTGTCCTAGATCTATGTGAGTCAAGTGTTTGGTATAATCTATTTAGTTAAGGTACCGGTCGGAAGGGAAGCCTGCTACGACCAAGATTTTAACTATGATAGAAAACGTACTCGTATGGGTAACTATTGGATCCTGGGATGCCAGAATTAATGGGTTACACACGGAGCTACTGTGCACTCTATAACTGGTTATAAACTAAAGTAGCAGAGGACATACCACTATTAGTTTGTAATACAGTTAATGTTTGTATATAACTAGGTTGTCTATGTTTCCAATATTACCCAACAGGATGCCGTAAATAATATTGAATTCACAAAAGGTTTAGCTATAGCTCACAGATAGATTAAAGACTACGGGATGCCGTTTATCAGTAACTATTCTAGAGGTGGGGAGTATAACTAGACTTTCTACAGAGTGGGAGGCCGGTGATTGAAAGCTAATTATTAACTGCCGAGTTTGGTCCTGGCGGCAGCATTTATAGGGCTGGTCAAGGGGGGGGGGGGGGGGTTGAACTGGGTTATTACTGGATGTCAGAGTTATGAAGGGATTTATTTGTTCTGCTGAACTTAGGGGGGGGGGGGCATCAAGGGGGTCTTAGTACTTTCAACATGT
The DNA here is from genome assembly GCA_032716605.1 of Paralithodes platypus. NCBI lineage: Eukaryota > Metazoa > Arthropoda > Malacostraca > Decapoda > Lithodidae > Paralithodes > Paralithodes platypus. The sequence continues at coordinate 39,073,755 of CM064551.1, forward strand.
GGGTCTCTATCATAGGTGTTCTTCTTTAGACATTTAGTTCTAACAAGAGTTAGTAGTATCGTCTTGGAGAGTGATATATCGTCAAGGGGGAACTACTTTGTGTGGCACGATACAGGCCAATGCTGGGTGGTATTGTCAGCGTTAAACACAAGTTTTATTTCTCTCCTTTAGCTGGAAAGCTATTACGAGTATAGAAATTAGTTTAGGTATGGTTTTGGGGTATTGCTAATGGTCAGGAAGTATAGCAGACTTGAATCAAAATAGGGGTTGGTTCATAATCAGATCACAACTCACCTGGTGTTTGGCAAGAATGGTGGTGGGTCAAGGTCATTACTATGCGTGGCTGGCGTGCTTGGGGTTTTGTGGGTCCCTTGTGGTATGGGGGGGCCGCACCTTCATGATATGGGGCATCTAGTTTCCTAGGTTAATTTGGTCTGTTAAAGGATTCTACTTTCGATCTATGGATACTCTTGGCTGAGGTTGATAGGATTTTATACTTAATACTGCTGAGGTTGACTGTGGGTGGTGGTGGGGGTTGATTACCTTCAGTGTCAAGGTCAAGGGGGTAGCAGTCTTTGTAGGGATCAAGAGGTTGTTGTCCTAGCCTCGCACGGCCCGTCATTCTCGGGTCGGGGTTAGATGGTAGAGGGGTTGTTATTTCTAGTGGATAGCATGTGATGGACAACATAGTATGGCCAGGAAATATACTGGTCGGGGGGGGGGGGGCCTTGATCAATCCTTTATAATAAGAATATTTAAGGGAAAAAGGAATTCTTGGGTTGAACTGAGGGAGCCTCGAGCGAGGCTACCGGGAGCAGGCCACAGGTATGTGGCTGGTCTGATTTTTATGGGAAAGGAGGATAGCCTACAGGGTGATAAAAAGGGAAGACATGTACATGGGTGTTGGTGTAGGTGTAGAGATGGTGGTAGCGAGAGTCCTAAGGTATAAGATATATGTATCTAGGTACTGGAGTTCTTATTACTCGTACTTGGCTACATACCTATACACTTAAATTATAATTAAATCATGACATAGGGAAATAGTTATACATATATAATTATAATAGAAAGGAATAACGAACATTGTAAAGTGGGGTTCTTACTTCTTACATACATATAGAACTTAACCTTAACAGAGGCATAGGGGTGAGGTTTCCCTATTTGTGGAACAGGGGCAGGTGTGTGGCTTGTCTGATTTTTATGGGAAAGGGGGATACAGCGGGATAAAAAAGGAAGGCGTGTATATGGGTGTACGGTGATAGTTTGATCGATCGATCAGATAACAACGTGTATGGTGGAGGTATTCCTCATCTCTGGGAGACGTGGTTATTGTAAAGTCTCGTAGTTTACAAGCTCTTTACTTAGTTGGTTTAAGACTCTGTAATTGTTCTCTTGTTCTTTTTTGGTGTTTAGTTTACATCTTCAATACGGTTATGGTTGCATAGATTTTATTTAGGTTAGGTATCCTACATTTGAGACAGGTTATAATTGCATGGTTTTTGTTTACATGGGGTATAGTTATTTTGTGTAGGTTATTGGTATATGTTTATTTAAAAAGGTTGAGAGAATAGGATTTAGGTTAGGTATCCTACATTTGAGACAGGTTATAATTGCATGGTTTTTGTTTACATGTGGTGGTTGGGTTTTCTCTGGGTGTTGGTGTCTCGGGTGTAGGGATATGTTGTTTTCGGGGTATTTTAATATGGATGAGTGGTAGGAAGTACTAGAGGGGAATAATCTCCCCTAATGACATATTCCTTTGTTTTGAGAGGCCCTGGGGCATTTTTGAATGTTTTTTTCATGGTGTTGCTTCCGTGAGGCCTATCACATTTGCTATACACATATTTATGTGAGTTCTATCGCACTTCTCGGGTTAATTCAGCCATCATAAAAAAACACCCACCTCTTAAATTCCCCCATATGTTTCTCATAAGCCTTCTATAAAGGTCTTCCCCCATCCACCCCCAAGATACCTCCCAACACTAAACCTCTCTCCCCTTCCTTAATTCTTCGCCCACCCCATAATTTTCTCCCACCAATATCATGTATTTCCCCAGCTTTGATGTTTCTTTTTACCTCTCACTTTCTCTCCCACCTCTCTTCGTCTCTGTACCCCCTCAAAGTTTACCCTGCTCATATACACACCCTGTTTTACTTCACTCCCCCTTTTATATATTTCACCCGCTTCCCATGTCTCTCTTACTCTTATATATTTCACCCGCTTCCCATGTCTCTCTAACCTCAGGCCCTACCTTACAATATCACCCTCTCACTCCCACCCCCAACTTTTGAAGTCTCTCTTCCATCTATTAAATCTATCCCCCACCTTTTAAGTATCTTCTTGAGTCTCTCGACCACTCCCAAGACTCTCGCCAACCCCAAAATTCACTCACCCATCTCAAAATAACTTCCCCATCCTTGAATCTCTTCCCCATTCTTAAGTCTCTTCCCCATCCCGAATATAGGTTTGAGTCCCGGAGGGAAGAATGAAAACCTAATATTAAGTAGTGGCCCCTCCATCATTGACGATATGCCTATTAGTATAATGGGGAGCGGACAAAAACTCACCGGACAAAAACTCACCGGACAAAAGCTCACCGGACAAAAACTCACCGGACAAAAACTCACCGATTAAAATACAAAGGGGACAAAAACTCACCGACTTGGACAAATTATATGACACCTGATTCGAATGCAAACGAACGAGGAATAAACCTCACCAGATTAATGTTGGTCGAACTTTAGAAACATTATGAAACTTTTTCGAAACATGCTATGAAATTTGATCCGTTAGTGTAATAGTGTGTGTTCTGCGGTTCATGTATCAGTAGCCATGGAGATCATCACAAACAACAAGGGTGGCCAAAAGCTGTGTTATCAGGGATATATGTACGTCAGAAAAATATCTAAACGTGATTGGATCCGATGGCAGTGTTCACGACAATCAAGCTTGAAGTGCAAAGGAGCCTTAACTACAGATAGCAATGTGAGGACTTAACTTAAAATTAATGTGTCAATGTGAGGACTTTACTTAAAATTATACATACTTTCCTGTCTATAGTGCCTGCTTGTAGCTGTGTGTTGGTGCGCCCAGTGTCAATGAGGTGTCAAATCATCCCTGAACATGAATTTTTATCTTTGGTTCTGGCTAAAACTAGACGATTTTATGGAGTTTTAAGCCCGACCTGTGTTATTCATAAAGTAAATTCAGATCGTATTTACCCCTTTGAGCCCTGAAGGTAGAATATAAGCAAAAGAAAATCGCGTAATGGCAACCAAAATAGGATGAAAATTACGTCATCGTGCTGAAGGGGTTAATAATTTTCATTTTCTTGAGGTACACTCGGATACCATAGTCTCTAGCCCACTCATACAACTTTGTGGACTTAACTATTTATAATTATGGAAGTATATCTCTGGAGGGGGGGGGGGTAAGGTGTCATTCTGAATTTTTTCCATTAATTTTATTCGTTGTTCTAGATTCAGAGTTCGAGTTCGTTTGTCGAGCACAACCATGAACCAGATGAGGATGTAGTTGCTGTTACAAAACTTAGAACAACCCTAAAAAGGCAGGCAAGAGAGACTAGGAGTCGACCAAACCAGCTGCTTGCCCAGGGATTGCAGTCAGCAAGTGATGAAGTTCACGCCAACATAGGTCAGTTGGATACATGCAGACGTGATCTTCGACGGCAGAGGCGAGGTGCGTTACCGAAGGAACCTCCAAACTTTCGTGAACTAGTTATTACAGCTGACTGGAAATCTACATCAGGTGAACATCCACAACGATTCTTGCTGCATGATAGTGGTCCTAATGCTGGTAACAGAGTGGTTGTGTACGCCACTGATGAGTGTTTGAGATTGTTATGCCGGGCTCGTACATGGTTTATGGATGGGAACTTTTCTATGGCACTGCTCATTTTTCAGCAACTATACATTATCAGAGCCCCATTAGGAGAAACTGCAGTTACCTGTGTGTATGCATTCTTGCCAGGAAAGACACAAAATGTATATGAAGAATTGCTTCAAAGTATTTTAATAAATGGTTGTGAGAGGCTAGGATACATACCAGATCCCACACAAGTTGTATTAGATTTCGAAAAAGCTACCATGCAAGCTGTTAGTAGTATTCTAGGCCCTCATGTAACAACTCAAGGATGTTTCTATCACTTGACGCAAAGTACCTGGCGCAAGATACAAGAATTAGGTCTTGTCAATCACTACCGTGAGAATGATGCATGCAAATTGTTTTGTGGAATGATATATGGGTTAGCATTTCTCCCATTAGAAAAGGTACAGGAAGGTATGCAATTTCTACAGGACAACACCCCTGAGGAACTTGTAGACCTACTTTCATACTTCGACAGGACATATGTTACAGGTGCATTTCGTCATATCCGACTTCCTCCAAATAATGGAAGCATAGAATCAATGCCAGTCAACATTAGGCGACTTCCACCTTCCTTTCCACCTGTCACATGGAATGTACATAGTAATACACTGAATGGTGAGGCTCGAACGAATAACATGAGTGAAACTTGGAATAACTCATTTAAGCAGCTAGTTGGTCATTCCCATCCATCATTCTACACAGTTATTGATAACATTAGGAAGGATGAAACCCTAGTCAAAACAATTATGCTGCAAAATCAAAGAGGCCAACCTCCAAAGAAAAGAGTCAAAAGACAGTATGTGAATCTTCAGAAGCGTCTAAAGAACCTATGTGAAGATTTGGTTGCCGGCAAACAATCTATAGAGGAATTCCTTCGAGCTGTAGGACAATGTATCCGTTTTTAAATGTAGCCTAATGGCATCTAGAACGAAGAGAGTTTGTACTCCTATTATTTTATCAGTCAAATAATTTTCAAATAAAGAGATTTTGTTTTAGTTCAGTGTTTTTTACCTTTTTTATAAATTATTTTTATAAATTATTTTTTATAAATTACAAATAACAAACTTGTTTTATCTTGGTGAGTTTTTGTCCTCTTTTGCATTTACTCGGTGAGTTTTTGTCCGGTGAGTTTTTGTCCGGTTAGTTTTTGTCCTACACTCGAGTTTCCCTCCTCCCAGGGTTTATATATCAGGGCTGCCCGGTGTTGCCTGGGCTGGTGGTTGGTGGATTTGCTGTTATCTGGGCTTTCTAGAAAAGTGGGAGGGGAGTTTTAGCTTTACATGTGGAGCACTATGGTGGGGCTCACTTAATTGAGTAAGGAGGAAGTAGACGTAAAATGTTTTAGGGATGGAGCTAACAGGCTTTCAAGTTGGCAAGATGGTGGAGGTGTGGGGGAAGTTGGAGTCGGGGTGTTGCCTTGGTTGGGAGTTGTCCCGTTAATCTTTGGGGGCAGCTGGGCATGGGGGTTGTTGCGGATTCGTTGCCTGGGTAATTCGTTCCTTACTTCCCGTGTCCTAGATCAGAAAAACAGAGTTAATATGTACATCTAACATATAAAGGCATGTGATGGAAGTGGTGTTGGCAAGAGGTTCTCCACCCCGGTTGTTTTCGTGGTCAGTGGGGGCGGGGTGCCCTGCTCGTTAAGGCTAGCTGGCTAGGTGCCTGAATTTATAAGTAAGTTACTTTACTGTGGAGGCAGCCCTATAACGGTGGTATAAGACGAGAGGGGTTGGACAGCTCCTCCCTTATCTTATGTCTCTGGGGCAATGTGAAATGGTAATAAAAAACGCATCTAAACCTACCCGTATATGCGTTTAGTTGGTTGCTAGGCAGAATTTCCCTGGTGGTCCTTTCGTCGTGGTCGAGGGGGCGGAGCACGTCGTTATTCCGGGGTCGGCGGGGGGGGGGGGGGGGGGGGGGACAAGTGGGGGTCCCTCCGTGACCTGACGTGGCTGTTCCCCTGTTGAACACCTGCATGACCCTGTGTCTTAAGGAGTTTTGTTCAGGGGAGAGTTAGAAGTTATGGATTTGTTTCTTATTTTTGAGATAGTTTGGATCTAACACTTTTGGTCGAGATGGGTTATGCATTACTCTGGGTTGGGGCTTTCTGGAACGTGGAGGTGAAAAAGGGGAAGTGAAGAGGGGGGGGGGGGGTTTGTCAGGCGGCCTGACCCTTTTGTTAATTGCTTTGTGATGGTCAAGCGAATCTGGTTTGAGCCGGAAATGTCAGAAAACTAGGTGAGGCGAGTTTAAGCCTAGGAGGTACAGGGGGGTGCAAGAAAGGGGATACAGTCATCGTCAAAAGCATACCTCCTAGCACAACAATTCTGTCGTGTATCTTAACTTCTTCAATCTGAATGGCGGAACATAACTCTGGCCTAACTACATCTATACTTAGTTACTGGAAGGGAACAACTGGGCATGGGGCCACGAAGTAGAGTAATATGTATTGTATACTAGAAGATTGTGATTGACAAGACGTATAACATGTGTGGAAAGAAATGGAAGAGAGAAACACAAATCGTGGATAAAGATAGTTATCCATAATGAATACATGCACAAATGACGGTATTATAGCCGTCGTCATATTAAGGTGAGGGGGCCTGGTTGTTACATACTTGACAACATACACAACAAAGGGATTACCGCTTCGTCGTATTAATATTGGTATGGTGGGATATGGTTGTGACATAATTAAATACACACGTAATTAATACATCCAACATGTCAAGGACCACCACTGTCATAATATGCGTATTGGAGGACTTGATTGTTAACATCATACGTACGTGACACGTGTGGGTGACATTGGTCTTACCTAATAATATATCTACAACAATTTCACAATAAAGAAGAACTGACAGGATCAGTCCATATTCTGTTCCTGGTGCATTTCAATAATAATATAGATCCCAGTGAAAATATGTGGCTGCATACGTATAGTTAGTAGACAGAACAAAAACGTGAGGCGTATTACCTAATAATATATCTACAACAATTTCACAATAAAAGAAGAACTGACAGGATCATTCCATATTTCGTTCCTGGTGCATTTCAATAATAATATAGGTCCTAGTGAACATATATGGCTGCATACGTATAGTTAGTAGACAGAACAAAAACGTGAGGCTATGGGTATATAGTTGCAAAAATTGGAGAAAGACAAGATAGGTGTTTTTCCTTCTTATAAGTTTTATTAAATTAGTTTGCTAAATTTGGGGAAAGGAAAAAGATACGAAGTGGCTTTCTTGTATCCCTCTCGGGAGGGCGGTTGCATAGTTAATAGATAGTCGCAGTGGAGCCCCAGCTCAACTGTGTCACTAACGGACGGAATACAACTAAGTGTAACTAACTAAGTGTAGAAGTTAGATACAGTCATTATTCTAGGTATTTTACATAGTGTAAATGGAGGGTATTCAGAATGGTTGTGAATACACAACTCTTGGTGGGGGGCTTGTCGTTGTCTTGGGTCGGCCAGTTTGGGGTTCGTTGTCCCCTTGTGGGGATGGGGCAGTAATCCCTCCTGGCTGGAAGCTGTGGCCTTGGCTCGGGGATTATCATGGTGTCTTCCTTTCTTCTTCTTCCTCTGCCTTTCATCCCTTTTCTCTCTCTTTCGTTTGGCTTTTTCTATTGGGGCGATGCGACAATTTTCGCTCCTGGTCGTGACCTCTCGCTTTGGTCCTGATGTTGTTGTGGGGGGCGGGGTTGCTTCCTCCTTTGCTGCTTTGGGTGTGTGTCTGTCTGTCTCTCTCGCTCTTGTTTCTCTTGGTTTCTCTTGTTTGTTTGCTGGTGTTCTTGGTGTTTGTTTGTTTCTCCTGTATTTCAATTATATATATTTATAAAATTTAAAATAAAATTTGTGAGCTGTATTACCAGCTAGACTAATCATGTATCACAGCCTGTGACCTTCACACATAGTCCGGCGGAGGGTCTAGAGGTCCTGAGCTCTCCATCATCCCCACTCTTTTTCACCATTAAAATTAAGCTTAACTTAGTAGTACATAGACCAACTAGACCCGCCGGCGAAAAGACATACAGGAATGTCCTGGTTTATCCAAGACACATATAGTTACTGTTACGTTAGAGTAGGAAAGGGAGTACACAGCTCAGTGTTAGCCGTTTTCAAGTGGTGGGTGAGGATGCCCATCTAAAGTCTGTCTGATGACGTGGGCCCTGCTCATTACCCAGGATCGTTACCCTGAAAAATCTCTATATGCCATGAGGTCCGTTATTTCCTCGTGAGGTTAGTACCTGTACTAATGACCCGTAAGGCTCTTTGTTGATGGAGCTGAGGGAAACAACGTCTTGACTGGATTAGTGCCGGCGAAGAGCCTAAGACCTGACCTGGATGACCGCTGTTAATAACTGGGGTCGTTAACTTAGTAGTAACATTAATATTATTCGCTGGCTTGAACCAAAACTGTGGCATATGGAACAATCTTCAAACCTTTTCACTCAGTTCTCACTACGCTGAAAGAACTAGTTCATCATCGTCAGCTCAGACCTCCTGTTAATCAAGGCCAAAAGAGAGGGAACTGAGCCTCCTAACTCCTGATTCCAACCATTCCGGCGCGAGGTAAAACTTGCAAAATGACACAAAGACAGAATTTTGTCTAGAGACGAGGTTGGAATGAGCTGTCGGGATGATGGGCGAGGTTTGAAAACTTGCCCTCTTGACCCTTTTCCCTTCCACCTGTGGTATTGGGGGTAGCCTTGTAAGGCCTTAACCTTGCGATTCTAAAAGGAGACGGATTATTGTTCATCGTGACTAGAGACAGGCGTGTTTGTTATACAACTAGCTCAAATACTTAACCACTGAAGGTACTGAAAAGTTGGGTTGAGCCATTTCGAATGCTACAATGACCGAAAAGGGATGTCTGGGAGATTAAGAAATGTAATTACTGCTTTTACCCATAACACTTTCGTCCTACGGATATGACCATATGGAATATTGAGCCTCTCACTGCCAGAGTCAGAGAGGTCTCCAGGTTGTCCCTTGTATTTCCGTGGTAGCATGAGACCGGAAGGTCTTGCTTAGAGTTTCCACTGGTAGCCTCCCACCTGAGCCGGTCAGACCTAGGTGGGGGTGCGCCCGGCGTGATCCAGCTCCAGTAGCTTTACCTTTTGTGAGCTATCTGATACCGGAGTGTAGCGTACGGAGGTCGAAACATGTGTCTGTAGTGACCTCAGCCGTACAAACGTCACTTGTGGAAGTGATGGTTCTGCTGACATCTCCTTGGAGATGCTCCGCTTGATTGTTCCTTTAATACTGTGCCCTATCGCCGGGATAGGTCGTTCGTGCATTTGTTAATTGCTAGTGGGCGGTATGGTGAATGAATGCTCAGCTCTTCGGCTTGAGCAAAATTTACTTCTGACACTTTAGCAAAACCCCGAGACCTCGCTGACTCTTGCGTGTGAGTGTAGCAAATCGCATACCCATTTTCCATTTGGAACGTAATTGATTTCTCCCCCTCCCGCCGGGAGGAAATTAAATATGAAAGAAAACTCGAAGGATTATAAGCTTGTGCTTGATGACTAAATGATCTCGGTTAGGGAACTCCTTCCCGACTTAGGCCTTGATGGTTTGACCAATCCAGCCTGGTATTGTTGAAGCATTTGCGTCTACCCATACCATAGGTGGGAAAGAAGTGGCCATGTTATAACATAGTGCCACTTTTCTCCCTTCACCTCGACTAACATTAAGTTGTAAAATAGCGGAGGACCTTTTTGGAGTTCCTTCCGCTGGCAATAGAGGAAAATTTGTCCTTTTACAAATTTGTCTGTCCTTTTACAATTAGCCTCTTTACTTCCAACTTAATCAATAGTTGAGTACAGTTTGGGACAGCCGACCAGGAACCACTAGGTCCCCCTCGTGGTGTGTGAGACTGTGGGGAACCATAACTTATTTCTAACGAAATCCGCTGGGGTCCCCCACACTCTAACCGAGAGTAAGATTGGTTGGGTTCCTGCTCCGCTCCCTCCACTGACTATCCGTGTGGGAACAAGCCGTAATTCTAACCATTAGCTTTATCAACCTACTGTAGGTATCGTGCCTGATGTAACATGAGATTAACATACATTTTTTGTATCATATCTTCTGACTGAGTCGCCACCAGCCAGTCGTCCATGTAACATTACAGCTTGAGATCCAGATTTAGCACTGGTATGAGAGCAGACCGGACTAAGTTCTTGTGCATATTCTCCCGTGAAGTTCCTCCTACTGGGGGTCTCTGAGAGACGTAAGTCTCTTGTTTGATCCTCCAGTAACTGAATGTTTTGGAACTCCATGTGTACCAGGACTTGCTCAAAGGTGTCTGTCAGGCTTTAATAGCACCTCCACCCTTGCGGCGGAAGTGCGAGCCTGCCGTGAATCACAATGTGTCCCCTGATGAGTGACTTGCGACTAGCGCAGACACGGTCGAACAGATCTTGTTGAATTAGGACCCTGTCCGTCTATGGTACGAGAAAACGTTAGGACGTAAGAACGGGACATTGTGGATAGACCGGGACAAAGATATACCTGCTAGATGTCTGGTGGTCTATTGACTTTACCTCAAATTTGTTAGGAATGTTCCTAGTTTGACATAAAGCCGGGTGGTTGGAGTCCACCGCCCGGCGGCTCCTTAGGTTACCACTGCCACTGTCCACGTTCACCGGGGCTAGGCCCGGTGACGTCCGACATGACCCAGTTGCTTAACTGGGTTTGTCCAGTGTAACTACTCTCGGATCCACTCACCTGCGATAGGCCCCAGGAGAGAGAGAGTTGAGTAAAAAATTTGGTTACTTATAGGTGGGGTTAGACGACTGACTGTTGCCGACAGGAGTCGAGCCTTGACCTGATTAGTTATACCCTTTCAACCTGTCCTGTGTTATGTCTCCTATGAAGCCTACCCTGTTAGTTCATATGAGGTGGTGGTAAGTTGTTACGCATATAGTAAATAGCTTGCCTAGTCTCAGGGTCCAGTACGGAAGCCATCAACACCGGAGACAGGAGTACCCGGCGGCCAATGCTGTCGGGTAAACCTTTTACCATAAGCATCCTCAGGTGTTGACGTGCCCGTACGGCTACCAACAAGGCTCTCCGTATGTCACTTAGAGATCTTACAGGATGGGGTAACAAAAGGCGTTGGAATAAGTCTATTGTCTCATCAATACTCTGATCCGCCTTAGAGTCTACAGGTCTCGAGATGGCTTGGGCTGTCTGGCGGCTTAGTAAAAATTGGGAAAACATTTTAAAAGCATTATTTCTCAATTTGAAATCTCTATCCAAGTTAGCCAGATGGGGAATAGTAAAGTAGTCCTGGAAGTCCCTTTGTGATAATTGGGGGGACGATAGGAATTCAAAAATGGCCGGGGGGACCCCTTCGGCTTGATTATTCATCAATGTGAACTCAATGTGGTTGGCTGGAGGAATATTACGGGAGGGTTGTGACATTACCGTTAAAGCAAACTGTTGCGCCTCTACCTCCCAGTTCACCCATGGACCGAAACCGACCTGCCCCAAGTGCACCTCTGGGTTACTCGACGGTTGTTGCGCCGGGGTTGTAACCAACTCCGGTTCCCTTTCATTGGGTGATTGATCAACGTGTCCGCCGTAAGGTCGGAAGCAATCTGGACAGCATAGTGCAGATGAGGGTGGAGGTACAGTCTGGGAAGGTACATATACAAAATACTCATAATAGCATGCATCGAGGATAGCCTTGATAGAAGTATTTAGTAGTTTACCCTGCTTGTCTCTAGCTCTGTTAGTCTCAATTACCCACTCACTAGGGACCGGGATCTCTCCCGATGAGGTCGTGCGTGCTGCGCTCGGGAATTTTGCTCTAACTGGAACCCAGATATTGTCTGGGTCCGGCCGAAAGGGTACAGACGCAATTGTCTGTAACTGTTTATCGAGAGAGGGAGGAGACATGGTTGTGGTGGCACAAGCCTTGGAATCTGTCCATGCAGCGGGCACTGTAGTGCCACTCGCCGGAGAACATGAGTGTGTGACATTAACAGGGGGGCAAGAAAAATCTGGCAGTACCTCTAGTTTGAAGGGTTTTAGTGGCAACACGAACAAACCCATCGGGGTAGCTCCTGGCATAGTCGTGGGAGTATCTCTAGATTTCTTAGGAACCTGACATTGTTTCATAACTCTATGTAGAATGTCATGAAGATCCCTGGCAGTAACACATTTATGAGATCTCTTTAAGGATCTAGATTTTACCATTGATCCTTTCTGACTTTGACCTGAAAGCACCGAGTGTGTGTGAGTTACCTCCAGTGCCCCCGGTATGATCTCACTATCTGATTTTAGTCTGAGCCTACGCCTAGCGAGCTTACGTTGGTCTCTTACCTCAGGTTCTGATGACTGGGGTTCATAAGTCCTATCCTTGTGAGGACCTTGCATAGGTGGTGTCTGTGAATGTGGTAGACCTCCACTTACCTGAGGCTCTTCCGAGGTGTTATGTTCACCCGCCGTATGAGCGTGTTGATCTATTGACACATGGAGCAAGAATATCTTTATGACTTGGTAAGGGACGATTAATCGTCGGAAACACCAAGTGTACCTTCTTACGGTCTACACCTAAAACCTCAGACATGTCCCTGGGAGTGGACTCAGCTCCGACCGTCTCCGTCCCAGAGCTGCCTGACAGAGATTCCGGCACGTCTGGGACCGAGACCGAAGGGAGTGGCTGCGACCCCGGCGGTAGCCGTTGTCGCGGCTGCGTCTCCTCCTTGCGGGCACCAACATGAACATCCGCCGTGATATCATAGTGGGTAGCACTCGCCGTGTCGTATTTATGTCTCTTGTGAGAACTCGAAGTTTGCACTGTAGTCTGATGGGACTGCTGCCGGGGCGATCTGGATCTGGACCTCGTCTGGGCCCTTGGAGAAACCGAACGAGCCCTCTTATGGCGGCTGGGGGGGTTACCTCATTTGACTCACTACTACTGTTCTAGACTAATTCTTGTACAAAGCGTTGAGATTTAGTAATATCTAAGGGAGCTGACTTAGAGGGAGAGTAATTCTGAGGAGGTGAATAAAGCAACAGTGTTTCCCACAGATTTGCATCATCGCAAATTAATTCTTTATCTGCAACGCCCTTGGCAAAGGCGGTGAAACTGTCCTTAATTTCGACTAGTGCCACTAGGCACGAGAGGTCTTGCTGACTAAACCATTCCGCACATAGATCAGAGCATACCGGGCACTTCTGGGAGGTCTAGAGACACTTTGACCTATCTAAGCATTTTACAAATTTTATACAGAGTCGATGTGCAATGACCGGAACTAGTGAGCAAGTGGGTGTAGCGCAAATGTTAACTAGCGACATAATGGAGAGAAACGCCCCCCCCCCACCAGGTTCTGCTCCTTGCCTGCTGACCTGTGCTGCGACTGATGTGCTGTGATCTGGAAATAGAAAATTTCCAGGAATCAATGCTCATTCGGATAAACCAAGAGGTTTTACACATAATAACATCCCCCAAATGCGCCGGAAAATTAGCTGTAGACCAACCGCTACTCTAACCTTTCGCCGTACTTGTAAATGAAAAACCTTGATGGTTTTTTCATCTTATGAACTGCTTACCTGTGACAGAGTAACAGGCCCAAAATAACCTTTGATAATTAACTATCTGATCGTCTATCTGACCTGAGGGATAGTTAATAACCTCACTGGACTGTTCCGCCGGGCGTTAAAAATAATTCATGCCGCGTGAGGCGAACGGTCTGGGCAAGTTCGTTCGGCCAGGCCGAGCTACTTCCTTCTTAGGAATCAGCATTTCTGCTGGAAGTCAATTGGTACTGCACACCACGCCGGGTTATTGGTAAAATTCTAGGTTGCCTGCAAGGCATGTGCCCGGTATCAATACACAGAAAGATCGCCGGGAGAAAAAACCAACCAAATGGAGGAGGCCGACTTATATGGGAAAATCGGCAACCCCCACACAACCCACCAAATCCGTCAGGACGTCTCCTGACACCCTATCAACATGTATCATATCACCACATGAAAGACAGGGTTACATCTTAGGGCTACACATTGTATTAATTACACATTAAAATAATACACCTAGCCAACTAAGATTACCGAGGCTGGCCACGTGGCTCGTAGTAAATAATATTGAAAATATTACTCTTACCTCCGAAGAAAGCATCAGCGAGCGACAAAACACACCCCACGGCCTAGGGGAGGAGCAGACCCCGACTCCAGAAAGTTCCACACCACGTGTGACAACTCTTAGACTACAGTGTCTGCTAAGATAACAAAATAATGCAACTGCCTCATAGCGATGGCCTGAAGCATTGTCCTGTGGATAAAAGCCTCCTAACTAATCAGATAATAGCAAGGCTAAGGCGCAGAAATACAAACACAATACATAAGTGGCGCGGGCCCACGGGGCTACATGGCGCCTATACAATAATACCCTAATTTATCACTTCCCTGCAGGTATACCAATGGGGCTGCCTGTTCTAGCTAGTCTAAACCTATTCTATTACAACTCGGATATATACAAATGAGCAAAAGACTCACTAGAGTTGAGCGAACGAAGAATACAGCAGAGCACAGGCAGCACACATCTGGACACGATGCGCGCAGGGAAGGGAAGGAAGTATGGCGTCGCTGGAAGCAGCGTCTCGGCTAGAATCCACATAAGACATCCACGAGCTGGAAAGCCTTAATATAACAAATTTTAAATTAATATTATTTTTTTATTTTTTTACGAAGTTTTTTCGTAGTGAGTACCCAATCATAAAGACGATTCCATAAGAGAATTAGCATTACACTTATGATGTAGGACTCTTTCCCCTGCGGCGGGTGTTTCAAACATGCGAACCGCGGGTGCTTGAAAGGGGACTATTATACTAATAGGCATATTGTCAATGATGGAGGGGCCACTAATAAATACCTTTCCTCCACTCACAAGTCTCTTCCATACTTCTAAATCTGTCCTCACCTCATGTTTCTCTCCTTAGTAGACTAATCACATTTCTTCCCATCCATAATTACCCTCCCCCATCTTCCTTGTCTTGTTCCCACTTTAAACCTCTTTCCACTTCACATATCTCCCTCACTTCAATTTTCCTCCTCTCATTTATCTCCTCCACTGTTTCAGTTTCTCCCCCCCCCCCCACCCTCACCTCATATGTCTCTCCCGTCTCCCTTGTTCAATACATCGTCCCACCTCTCGTTTCTCTTACACACCCCAGTCCTTAATTTAAAAGTCCATCCTCTCTCTTCTATCCTTTAGTTTCTCATTAGATTTAATCTGCAACCCGCACTCATCTATTTACCCTTGCATCTTTTCAGCTTCCCTCATCTACTAAGTATCTCCCTACTCCAAACTGCCCATTCAACATTAAATCAATCCCATATTCCAAACTGACCCCCACCCCATTCCGAATTTTCTCCACACTCCAACTTAACCTAAGAAGTGCGCATGGGGGTAATTAGAAACGTCCCCCTGTGCTGACGTATTTGAGCTGTTTCCATCACTAAAATATTAATTTTACCATAAATAGCATTAATACTTATCCATACGTGCCTATTATGGGTTGATTATAAAGGTATTAACCTGAAACAACAATAAAACGAGTGAAAACAGCGTTTGGATGGTCAAAATCGGAGATATAGGCCGCGAGTTATATAATGTATGGGTGAGGCAACCTGCTTTCCCGCCAATTTCCCCCAAGGCCACTGAGACACAGTCGATCGATATTCTCTCTCTCTCTCTTGCACTCGTTTGCTAACACTGATGACAATGCCCTGCTTGCAACTCGCTAATGTTAGCACGAAAATATACCTCAGAATAAGGGAATAACAGGAAAAATAGGTGATAACTGAAGGAGGGGAGGAAAGTGGGGAAGGAGGGGAGGCAGAGGAGTGATATTTTGCATGGCCCAGGGGCCCAAAAAAATAAAAAAATAAAAAAATCATGTTTTTTTTTGTTTTTTCGATGTTTAAAGTTGATTTTTTTTTTTCTCTGACTCTTAAGAGTCTTCCCGCAGTCCGCCGGGGAAACTCTTAAGAGTCTCCCTGCAGTTCCCGGGTTAAGTATCTCCCCCACTTTTAAAGGTGTCTTCTAAATCGCTAAGTTCTCTCCCATCCCTAAGTCTGTCCTAAATACTGAAGTCTTTTCTACATCCTTAAACGTCTCCCCCATACTAATCTCTCTCACACCCATAAATCTCTCCCCTACCATTAAGACTAATATCCCCAATTTCATCGCTCTCCCCCAGACATGGGCATGATTTGATTATTAATAAAAACAATCATAATCCAAGGCTGTGATTACATAATCATAATCAAATCATAATCAAAATTTAAGCAACAAGTGTAATCATAATAAAATCATAATAAAAAATTAAGCTGCAGCTTTAATCATAATCAAATCATAATTATTAAGGTAAAAAGGCCGCCAGCCAATCAACGCGCTCCCTTTAACCTTCCCTTTAAACCAGCTGAGTTTGACACTCTGAACATGCCACACCTTCCCGGCCGACCAATCAGAAGCCTCTGTTTTCGGAGCTGACAGCTACGTGTACAGCTACACGTTTAAACTCGTTCTCGCTCTCTCCACAGGCCGTTTCCTCTCGTTGCAATAGGTCTAATGCATCAGTGCCAGCTCTATACTCCCGTAAGCCACTAAAAGATATTCGCAACCAGCTTCCAGGAACCTATTATGGAGAGAAAAGAGTTGAAGTGAAGGAAAGAAATATTCAACCGCGCGGCCAAAACATCGACTGGCCGAGCGGGCGGCTCAGCCAATCACAGCGCCGGAAAGCGGGAGGCGGGGCTATATCAAGGGGGTGGGGGAGGCTGCAGGGTTCATTCACCTCTCGGACTCCACTGGGCTAACTTATTGCAACCCACATTCTATCCCTCGCTTGGGCACCCATGGAAACTTGGATCCACTTTCCAGCCCACACCACTTGTTCCAGTAAAGTCCACCTCGGGCCTAGCATCACTCTCCCCTACTAGGCGGATACACCTTCAGTATCTGGCCGCCTGTCGTCACATCACTGGCTTGCACACCTACAGCCAAGCGATTTAAGAGGGACGACAAATAGTAGATGGGAGCGAAGATTTCCAGTTGAGCTATTGGCCGGCTCTGAGGTGGTAAAGATGTTCCAGTAGATACCTAAGACTGTCTTATATTTTTAAAGGACCCATATTGGGCCCGAACCAGATCTCGAGAGAGAGAGAAAAAAAATGCTTGACAAACCCAGTGGTTCCAACCAATAATAATTGATGTGTTCTTATAGGACAAAATAAAGAGAAAGATACTAGACTTATGTAAATAAATAAAATTATGATGTGTTAAGAGAATAATAGTTATTCTTGATAGAGAAGGCTCCATGCCGATTACCTATCAATAGTATAGGATCTTGTAGGGCAGCAACTAGATATTAACATTAAAGTAAGAGGGGATAATTCATAAATAGATAAGCAACTATAGGGCTCAGGGGAATAAAGAATAGTTGCAATTAGATCAGCTTTAGTTTGAGAAATAGGTAAGGAGGACACTAGTCCATATGATCAACTATATCTTTTTGTTATAAAGGAAACATTATAAATCATATTGTTTAAAGAAATATTCCGTCGGTTCCGTGGTAAGCGTTACAAGTATTAAGTCCAGGATAATATTGTAATCATAAAATATATGTAGAGGATTAAGCGGTGAATATTGTTCATGTAGGTGTTTTGGAGATACTGATCACATCAAGCCATTTGTTGAGATATATTATTGGAATAGGTGGTATGCGTGGCATACGGACTTATTGGTAGTAGGGTTAAGAAAATATAATTATAATCTAAGAGTGTTCTAGATAGGGAGATCGAGGTCATGTGTAGTAACGCCCTGGTTTTTTTAGTAGATAATATTATATAGGGTTAAGAGAATATATAATATAAGAGTGCCATATTTATTAGTGGCCCCTCTATCATTGACGATATGCCTATTAATATAATAGCCTCCTTTCAAGCGCCCGCGGTAGCCAGTTTGAAACTCCCGCCGCGGGGAATCAGGAGTACTACATAAGTGTAACACTACTTCTCTTATGGAATCGTCTTATGATTGGGGTACACACTACGAAAACAATTCGTAAAAAATAAAAGAGAAAAAATAAACTCAAAACTTGTTTTGCTATAGCTTTCCATCTCGTGGATTTCTTGCGCGTGGATTCTAGCCCAGACCGTGGCAAGAGAGACGCCATTCCGCCTTCCCTTCCCCGCGACCCTCCCAGTCGGACGTGCGCGCCAGTGCTCCGGCCAGATTCTTCGTTCGCTGACTTCTAGTGAGTCCTTACTCATTTGTATTTATCTGAGTTGTATGTGAACAGGTTTAGATCAGCTAGCACTGACTGCCAATTGGTATGCTCACAGGGAAGTGTTAAAATAGGGTACGTTAGACAGGCGCCATCAGGTCTCCAGATCCCGCACCTCATGTTTCTTCTTGTATGTATTCTGCGCCTTAGTTTTGCCTTTAGCTACTAGTTAGGAGGCTACTTTATCCGCAGGATTATGCAGCAGGCCATCTCTATGAGGCAGTTGCATTTAATTGTTCTGAGCAGGCGCCCTAGTCCAAGAGTTGTCACACGTGGTGTGAGGCTTTCTAGGGTACAAGCCTGCGTTGCCCCATCTTTCGTGGGCACCCCCTCCGTTACTTCACCAGTGTGGTTTGCTGTGTCATCAAGAGGCTCGAGGACACCCTGCCCCTAGAAGAGCTGCCCCTAGGACCTACGATCTACGTTGGCCAGCCTTGCACTCTCTTCTCCAGACCTCCAAACATTCCCTAAAGTTCTGGGTGTCTTTTCGTTGTGTTATTGTTGTTGAGGTATAGGTTAAAATATGTGAATCGTGTTGTGTTAATTAATCTGAGATCTGTGCCCAAGATCTTTAATTACGTATTGCATTCATCCTTCAGAATCATTATATAAAGACTTAGTTAAGGTCTGTGTTTAAGACCTAGTGTTCATAATTTATTTATTTTCTCTAGAACGTCCCACGCATGCGTCATATACATTTGTTTTAATTAACTTACCTTGCACATTCACAGATTTTCCTAATATATGTATTCTGTTGTATATTTTGTAAGTTGAGGTCGACGTGTATTTCGTGTGTAATTACCCTTCTTGAGTCATCACTGATTACCTACTGTAGAACCTACGCCCAATTTAATAATTAATTTACCCCAGTATCCTCATTGAGAAGTGCTGTTATTCTATCAACACATTTATTTCCCGAGTTCCCCCATGTTTACTCTCTTACTTAAACTCCATTGTAATTATTTAATGAATTAGTATTTACGTTCATTTGATTACTGATGTAAGTAATTCTGATTCTTCATGCTTGGGAATTCCAACATTGCATAGATTCTGTTACTTAATTCAACATCACTTACCCTACACCTCGTATTTTGGTGTATGTTTATTTTAAGACTCTGTTAACTCGTTCAGACGTCTTGGTAATACTATTTTGGAGTATTACCTTAGTACAACTTCGTCGTGTACGCCACTTTCAATTCATAATTAATATTGAATTAATTATTAATTATACTGTCATTCCTTGATAGTTTCAGAGCTTTCATTATCTAAGCTCATTTAGTCAATTATAATCTGTTCTTAAATCCAATTAATAGATACCCTTCTGTATTCCATTCCTAATTATATATTCAAATTATATCTGAATTCCTCGGCTCGTTTAGTTATTCTTACATACGATCGTTGATGTGAATATAAGATATTCATTAGAAATTACATAATTTAGTCCACCCACTTAATCTTTTGTGAAATAAATTAAATCATCTCTTGCCCCCAATTTCAGAGTAACATTATTTAAATTACCATTCTAGTTGCATTAACTTTGAGATTAATTTCAGCCACCTCAGTCCAGTAGGTGACCTGACCTCCCACAGGTTAAGTAGGAAGGTCACTTGAGTATACCGCGATTACCTAGCCGGCTCGCCACTACCAGTCGTGTGACTCAGCCTCCACACCTGAGTTATTATTTACTCTCTCCACTCTCCCAGCCTCTCTTATTTGAGATTGTGTTCTAGTGCTTTCACTGTTGTTTTATTCACGGAAGACACTCGACTCACATCACGCTTATTATTAAGGTTGATTCTATAAGTTACGTGTATTATTTAGTTGCAGATTATTCACCTGGTTATAACCTCAGTTGAAGAGCGATTGCTCCCCATTCATGTTCTATCATTGATATGCCTGGTAATCCTTGCCTGATATTCCAATAATTATCTAGGTGAAGCTACAATCTGAGTTTCAGGTATTAGATCTAATTGAATAAACAGGTGTTATAATTGTTATGTGTGTTGTTATTGAGTACTGTAGTACCTAATTGAATACTTATTTGTGAGAGTAAGACTGTGTTAGATTTGACCCTGTTGAGTTATTTACGGTCTATAAGTCCAGATCTGGATTTTAGTAAAGACTATATCACGAGCTGTAAATATTATAGCCCGGCATAACATTAATGTCTTGTCAAGTTGCAAATTTGATTTTAATAGAACATTTTGACACTAATTGTAGTTTCTTTATTCATGCAGAGTTTAGTAATATTTACCAGAACGTCCCCGACTTCCCAAATTGACGAATTCCTTGTACGTGACGATATATTGTGTGCGATTAGTTTGTTTGGGAAACAGATTAACTTGGTCATGTAGTAATGTACACCCTATGTGGTGGATTGTGTTCTTTTATTTATAAATTATTATTTTACTTAAGCGTTGTTTCCCCATAGCGATTTTGATTAGTTGTTTTGTCTTTTTACTGTGTTCGTATACGTTTTGGTTTGTTTATTTTGCAAGTTTTACATTATAATTTATACCATTTGGGAAGAGTCAATCAAAGAGTAGATGTGGAAATTTACAGCCAATTTGCTCTAGCCCTTCTTGAGTTACAGAGGATAGAATTCACGATTTCTCGCCTACTTACAGCGAATAGACTATAGTATGCAGCCCGTACTTGGTGGGAAGCAACGTCGGTAATTATAGGGAAAAGGCTCGCACCCTCATTGTTAATGTTTTTTCCTCCAGATTTGAAGAAATTAGTGTTTTCATGGTTTTAGTTATATTTCCAAGCGATACAAGATGGGTTGAGGGGGGCTCTGAGAAGGAGCGCTGAGAGTGATTGGATTGCGATATTGGGTTTTATAAATGTGATCAAAATTATTATCCCACAGTGTATTATACATGAGTACAGTATAAGGGTTCCATAGACCTATATTATCCCTTATATATTATTATTAATAATAAGGCGAGCCTTTTCTAAAGAATTATCGAGCTGATTTTTCCATTTTTATCCTATTTAACCCTACATTTTCCCTGATCTTCATAGCCCTCCCCAACAGAGGGGGGCCGTGTTTAGCCTATAGATTGTTAGATAATGGGTAAATACTAATTTACTGCAGTCCTTGCTGTACAACACCGTATATCAAAGACAAAAATATAAAGAAAAATATATGTGGTATGTGTTAAAACTCTTGGCTGCCACACAGCAAAAATGGACTAAATTCTATCTTAACTAAACCTAATTATAGCTTTATTAGGAAAGACACTCATGGTGATGTCCCTAAGCATGGTGTGGGAATGTATTTGCATGTAAATTTCTGGAAATACATTATACTTAACCTCTTCTGTACCGACGACGTCTTTATAATTTTATTCTAGTTACATTTAGACGATCTTGTGCAGTTTAAGAAGGATTTGTGGTAGTAAGAATGGTTAAGTGAAATAGTTCGAAGCCTGTCAATTCTCCCTACCAGAAATTCACCGGAGACCTCTGGTGGACGCTTCCGAAGAAGCGCCAGAGCTACGTCTGTCGACATAAACAATACTCAACACCTAGGCTATGCAAAGTTTATCACGATTTCTTACGATTCTGCATGTTTTTACTATATAGGACTACTAGATGGATGTGGTGATGGGCTGGTCTATCAGAGTGAGAACTGAGCGATCTCTGCCATACCCATAGCTTACTCTGACTGTTCCTTTTACTTATATATTTTCTAGATCTCAAGTGACGGCGTCTCTTCCGTGGCTTGACCTTCCAATCTACCAAGATTGGAAGCCAAAGCGTCACATTTTTCCTTTGCCCCTCAACTTTCTCTTCATAATTGGTGAGGGGCACAGGGCCCTGGGTGGGGCTTTGATTTCCCGGGCGTTTCCGCACCCTCCTCAGCTCCCCACCATGGAGTGGCTTCGGTCGCCCAGGCTTTATTGTGGTCGGCAGGGAGGGTTCTGTGGGGGCGCTCGGTTATGGCCTTGGCCTTGCTTGGGGCCTTGGGGCTGTTCGGCCAGGCAGCTTGGGGAACAACAACAACAACAACTAGATGGCTACACTAAGTGCTTATATAGTATGGTAGTTGTGGGGGTAATGTTTCAGCTATAGAAAGTACGACATATAGCTTATAATTAAGAATGATTGATGGAGAGGGAGGGTGAAGAACTGTGGAATATCACCATTTACAGGGCCCAGGTCGCTTACCGTACAAAACAAAGTGTCTGGCGCGGCAACTCCAAGAACTTCTGGTAGGGAGAATTGCTGGATGCCCATTTTGAACTGAATAAAATTGTCTAATAATAGCCACAGTAAAGTTTAAAGGACGGCGCTGGTACAGAAGGGGTTAATTCAAACCACTGGTGGTGATAGAGTATGTGATGTAAGTGCTCTGCCACCTTTCCCTCATTCTGACCATTCATTAGTATTTTTTTTTTTTTTCACTTATAGATCTGAAACACATGCCATAAATCGTGATCAATTTCTTTGGTTCAAGGGTAATTACTGTATAGTGACATTCGGTCTTCATTAGCAGAGATAGATTGGGATTCTTAATTTTTGTACAGAGACACTGAGAAACAGTACACATTTTTACAATCAACTCTTAAATAAATAGTAAAGCATCCTATACCCAAAGCACAGTTTGCAATACTGGTAATCAAAATCTCGCCAACACGCCATGGAGAAGAAAAAAAAAAAAAAACATCTCCATGATCA
Organism: Paralithodes platypus; assembly: GCA_032716605.1. Lineage (NCBI taxonomy): Eukaryota > Metazoa > Arthropoda > Malacostraca > Decapoda > Lithodidae > Paralithodes > Paralithodes platypus. Next base: position 39,096,640 of record CM064551.1, read on the forward strand.
ACTCATTAAAACAGGGAACGGGCTTGGCTAAATTAAAAGTAAACTATACTAATTCACAGGAGGAAATATATCCGGTTTTACAGCATGAAATATAACTAAGAATTAAATAATAGTGAAATCTACTTTCATAAAAGAGGATATCAATAATTAAACATTTGATATAATTCCTTGTACGGATGCATCATATTGATATATTTGCTATGTCTAAAGCATTTTGTAATAATTTTGCTATGAACAATGGATATTTTGTAAGCAACTTCTTTTTCATAGGGCTTGGTTTACAAACTGTCTATACTTATGTATTGCTTCATATCAAACTATCTTCCATTGGTTATTACTATAGTCTCACTGCATTCCTAGCCTGTCAACATGATACGCCAGTTACTATTCTTGATATGAGAGTACTGTTACAATATTCCAGTACTTCACATTACAAGTTTACAACCACACATATATATATATATATATATATATATATATATATATATATATACAGTATATACTGTATATATAAATATCTGGCTTCAATATTAAAGGAATCAGTATGAGTAAGACACTTAATTATAAGGTGCGCACATGTTCTCTTGATAGCTTCCAAGTTGATGGCAGTGTTTATGCAACTTATCAACGTGGAAATACAACAGGTGGTCCTCCTAGCAGCAGGCTGGTGTGGGGGAGATAAGAGCACCCGGATGTGAGTACTGTACCGACAACATCACATTGGTATGGGTAGAGGACCGTCAGCAACATGGTGGTGACCAGAGGACCTTACAACCGTCACACCCTTTCCTACATCCTCCTGGCCCTTGGTGAGCTAGTGGACGCTATATCAGACAGTTCCTTCACAGGATATCGCTGGTTGAATTGGCAAATGTCTCACTCCCTAGACTGGAACAAGACCTCACGGGCTTCACTGTTCATTGTAAAGCGGTGAATGTTAAGGCTCTCAGCCTATGCCCGAGAGGAAGTAAGTTGGAATATAGAAAAAAAATAAAATAAAATGGGCGCCATTATCGTTTGGTATATCCTTGTGGTATAATCATAATATGGTATGATTTTTTTGGACTTCAGTAGTGCCTTTGCCAGAATCCTACATGAGAGATTGATGAGGCAGGCAAAACACACGGAATAGAAGGGTCCTTATTATATTGGAATGGGTTAATAACTGTCAACTGTATTTTATTGGTATGATTAGATATTATATGGATTATAATGTTCAGATTGGGCGTCCCTGTTATACAAATTTATTGTGAAAAGTAAGCTACCCTTTCATTAAAAAAAGGAAAGTATACAACCAATGTGTCCTCCCTGTACTAATTTATGGATCAGAATCTTGAAGTATAAAAAGTGTCTAGACCGTAACCTTAGGATTACCCAAAGAGGAATGGAGAGGATAATGTTGGGCATAATTTGGAGAGACAAGAAGAGAGCTTCTTGGATAAGAGAACAAACAAAAGTAGAAGATATGATCATCACTATATTAAAAAAAAAAAAAAAAAAAAAACGATCCTGGGCAGGTTATATATTTAGAAGAGACGATAACAGATGGACAACTAAAGCAACAAAATAGGAACCTAGATATGGAGCTAGAGGAAGGGGTAGACAGAGAGCCAGATGGAGGGTTGAGATCCAAAAGTATGCTGGGGTGGGATTTAACAGGCTAACATCTGACCAGTTAGAGTGGAAAGGTTTGGAGAGGCCTTTGCTCTACAGTAGACTAACTCAGGTTGACGATGATGATGATTATAGATTAGATATGCAGAAGATTCTCTGGAGGTAATCCAACGATGACTAAAATTATCTACATTATTAGGAATTCATCATAATTGGGCCTTCCAATATTGTCTAGATAATTCTGTCTACGACTGTACAGAAGCGGTCAGAAAAAGCTCTGGAATATATGAAGGAATTATAAGGATACGCAAAGGGAAGCATCCTGAAACTTCGAGTTACTGGGCTTCCCCCGAGGGCGTTCACAGCGTCCCTATGTCCAAGAGAAGTGTCAACGTATTCATGACTGAGACGGTACTGTAATATTTGATGTGTACTGTACATCTTTAACATTATTTGTATTATTTTTCAGTACGATAAGGCAACTGTGGGATTATATGATTATTCATAGTAATAAATTCATTATTAATTCAGTTTAATTTTACACTTTTTTGAAGAGGTATAATATATGTCTAAATTTTGTCTATTATATAAATATTTATTGCTAGGCTGTCAGTCAATACTGAGTGGCCATCAAAAGTATAAATATTGTTGCTAATCTGTGTTCGAATTAAGTGAAACATAGGAACTTACAATAATGGATAAGTTGTATTTAAAAGATTTCTTGAAGGTGTTTGTAATAATCATTCTAGGTGAATATTAAGGTGCAATCTGTCTACAGTTTGGGCTGGGTCGGTGTCGGGAGAGGTGCAACTGAGCCTTGCTGAGCCCTACGTCTACGAGATGGGAAACTTCTGCAGCGTCATAGATGGGTATGATCAATATCAAAAGCGTAGCCTTACTAATCTGCTTAGCTATATTTATAGAGGTATAGGGTCTACGAAGAAGTAAATAATGACAAGTCATGTGGTAAAATTAACTTGGGCTTCAGTATACCCTTTAACGGAGTCCCACATGAGTGATTGATGATTAAGGCGAAACGCAAGGACTAGGAGGGTTACTATTATAGTGGATTAGGTAATGGTTGATTTGTAGGAAACAAAGAGTTAACAAATCATATTTACCAAGTAAAGCTGAGGTGCTATTAAAAGTGGAGTCACCCAGGGATCTGTATTGGGTCCCCTGTTGCTTGTTATTTAAATTACCTATATTTTGATGTCACAGGGAAGATCAATAAATTTGCAGATGATACCCAAGATGGAAAATTTAATAGATTCGGATTGTGATTTTGAGTATCTCCTAAACTCCTAAAGGATCTAGATACTTTACATGAATGGTCGGTATATTGGTAGACGCTGTTCAATATTCCTATATGCAAGGTACGGTACTAAAGAGAGGGAGTCTGAATGAAGATGTAATATATAAAGTAGCCACTATGGAAACAGGCAAATTAGACTGTGAAAAAGATCTAGATGTGTTTATTTACAAGGATCTGAAGCCTAGAAGAAAATATATAGTTGTTTCTGTTTCTCGTCGGGATCTACTGTATGTGTGCAAGTAAAATTAGTATGAATGAATTGCGAGTGTGGTTTCTTCTACTCATCAGTTGACTAGTCAGATAAGTTAACCACTACATAAGAAACTACACGCAATTCAATCATGTGCATTATATTTTCATGCATAAGATCACGGAGACGAACAGAGCTTATGTGGGCAACTGTACAAGAGTTGGAAACAATATACACAGGGTTCTCAGATTTATCTCTAGGAGTGCTGATGTTATTTTAATACTTTGATCCACAATATACAAATCGATCATATGAGGAGAAAAACCCTTGCTTGCATTCGTTATAAAGACATAGAGTTAGAAGATAATATATGATATGGGTGTTTGAATGAATGAAGGAGATTAATAAGGGTGACAGTATGAAGTATTAACATCGAATAACTGCGAGGTAACCCGTACAAATGGCTTCAAAATATGTGGAATAGGTTGCCTAGTGCATATATATATATATATATATATATATATATATATATATATATATATATATATTCTTTAATACATACGAGGTTGAAAGAAATGGCAATTTCTGCGTTGGAAATTTTATTATTCAAAGTTTCCAGGTCTCTGATGAGTTTTCGCTGGGTGGCAGGAAGTAGATGAATGAGATTAGCAAAATTCATGGTGGTACAGGGTTACATTAATGTACATGATGATACAGGATATACGACGCGTTTCACTGGACAACCAGCATTATCAAGTAAGGATAGAATGATATAAAGTTTTTATTTTTTTTAAAGTTTATTGCGAGATAGAGGGTCTCACTAGTGACGAAAGAAGAGGTTGAAGTCCAAGGTAAAGTGGTGAGTAGGAAGAGTTGTAGAGATGAAAGATGGTGGGCTAAACCACCTTGCTATTTTTTCTTTGGTTGTTGGGAGTAAACGTTGAGCATCTTGGTCTTCTTAAGCTTTTGTCTCTGCTTTTTCGGCTTAGGACTGGAGAGGTGGTAGGAAGGCTGGTTGGAAGGCTCGGGGGAGATTGCTGGAGTTGTTGGTGGATCTTGAGCAGGGGCAGGGTTCCTCTTCTTAGGTGTCTTGTTGGTAGAGTTGATGTAGGATGGTTGGTAGGTTGGTTCCCCAAAGAATCCAGGTGATGGTGTTCCTGGAGTTCTTGGAGGCGACTTTTCCTTGGTAGCTGTTGTTGTTGTTGTTGTTGTTGTTGTAGAGGAGTGTTCCTTTTTGCTTATGCTAAGACTGAGAGGTCTCGGCACAAGCAGCTGCTGTTTTGGATCACTCCTCGCCTCCAGCGGTGTTGCTTCTGGAGCTCGGTGTTGTTGTCTCTTGGAGGGCTTCTTCTTCCTTGTCAACGACCTCTTAGTGATTGCTGAGGTCGTGGAGAGAGCCTCCTCAGGGATGGTGATTGTCGGCAGCTTGTTGAATGACAGCAGATGGGGGATCAGCTGGCAAAGTTGTTGTTTATCTGTACCAGCGATGCCTACGGCTGACTGGATACAGGCGTAGATTTTTGCCCTCAGTACAGCTTCCCCTTCTGCAGTCGTTGTTGTTGTTGGTGCCTTTGGTGGAGTATTATGTGGAGAGAATGAGGAGCCCTTGACTGGGGCTCCTTCAGGGCCTGTGATGTTGATGGCTTCTCTTCCCTGACTCCCGGAGTAGATGGAAAACTCCACTGCTTCACCATTCCCCAACGAGGCTCTCTTGCTGCTCTTGTTGTTGTTGATGATATTTGTGTGGTGGCAGAAGATATCCTCGTTGTTGGATGTTGTGACAAAACCAAAGCCTGCTTTGAAATTAAACCACTTGACCCTACCAATGGTTGTGGTAGTGCTGGTGGCCATGGTAGAGGTGGTCAAGACTGGAGAGGCAGGTGTTTGCAGGCAGGAGTGAGCAGGAGCAGTGGTCTTTCACCCCTGTAATTCCACCGGAACTGAGAGCCAAGAGAACGGTTATCTTATTCAGAGTGGATGATATAATCTTTGCCCACTCGGAAGGAGAGATTACTCAGGAGGTGGGCAGCGCTAACCAATGGATTGGAGATGGAATAGAAAATGTGTACATATTTACAAACGGTAATAACATGAAAAATACCTTCAAGCAAACATCCATGGCATCTAACGCCACAGAGAGAGGCCTACTAATGTTCAATTTTAGCATCCCAAACACTCAAATCAAGAAGGAAGAGTACATACCACTACTCACCTGCTATAACTTTTATGCTATAGAGAATCATACAAAGAAAAATTGCCCAAAGGGAAATTCTTATAAGGTATGCTCAGATTGCAGTGGTACCGGACACACATGGAATGACTATAGTTCTGCCATCAAGAAGTGTTTGAACTGTAATGGATTGCAGTGGTACCGGACACACATGGAATGACTGTAGTTCTGCCATCAAGAAGTGTTTGAACTGTAATGGATTGCAGTGGTACCGGACACACATGGAATGACTGTAGTTCTGCCATCAAGAAGTGTTTGAACTATAATGGATTGCAGTGGTACCGGACACACATGGAATGACTGTAGTTCTGCCATTAAGAAGTGTTTGAACTGTAATGGATTGCAGTGGTACCGGACACACATGGAATGACTGTAGTTCTGCCTTCAAGAAGTGTTTAAACTGTAATGGATTGCAGTGGTACCGGACACACATGGAATGACTGTAGTTCTGCCATCAAGAAGTGTTTGAACTGTAATGGATTGCAGTGGTACCGGACACACATGGAATGACTGTAGTTCTGCCATCAAGAAGTGTTTGAACTGTAATGGATTGCAGTGGTACCGGACACACATGGAATGACTGTAGTTCTGCCATCAAGAAGTGTTTGAACTGTAATGGATTGCAGTGGTACCGGACACACATGGAATGACTGTAGTTCTGCCATCAAGAAGTGTTTGAACTGTAATGGATTGCAGTGGTACCGGACACACATGGAATGACTGTAGTTCTGCCATCAAGAAGTGTTTGAACTGTAATGGATTGCAGTGGTACCGGACACACATGGAATAACTGTAGTTCTGCCATCAAGAAGTGTTTGAACTGTAATGGATTGCAGTGGTACCGGACACACATGGAATGACTGTAGTTCTGCCATCAAGAAGTGTTTGAACTGTAATGGATTGCAGTGGTACCGGATACACATGGAATGACTGTAGTTCTGCCATCAAGAAGTGTTTGAACTGTAATGGATTGCAGTGGTACCGGACACACATGGAATGACTGTAGTTCTGCCATCAAGAAGTGTTTGAACTGTAATGGATTGCAGTGGTACCGGACACACATGGAATGACTGTAGTTCTGCCATCAAGAAGTGTTTGAACTGTAATGGATTGCAGTGGTACCGGACACACATGGAATGACTGTAGTTCTGCCATCAAGAAGTGTTTGAACTGTAATGGATTGCAGTGGTACCGGACACACATGGAATGACTGTAGTTCTGCCATCAAGAAGTGTTTGAACTGTAATGGATTGCAGTGGTACCGGACACACATGGAATGACTGTAGTTCTGCCATCAAGAAGTGTTTGAACTGTAATGGATTGCAGTGGTACCGGACACACATGGAATGACTAGTTCTGCCATCAAGAAGTGTTTGAACTGTAATGGATTGCAGTGGTACCGGACACACATGGAATGACTGTAGTTCTGCCATCAAGAAGTGTTTGGACTGTAATGGATTGCAGTGGTACCGGACACACATGGAATGACTGTAGTTCTGCCATCAAGAAGTGTTTGAACTGTAATGGATTGCAGTGGTACCGGACACACATGGAATGACTGTAGTTCTGCCATCAAGAAGTGTTTGAACTGTAATGGATTGCAGTGGTACCGGACACACATGGAATGACTGTAGTTCTGCCATCAAGAAGTGTTTGAACTGTAATGGATTGCAGTGGTACCGGACACACATGGAATGACTGTAGTTCTGCCATCAAGAAGTGTTTGAACTGTAATGGATTGCAGTGGTACCGGACACACATGGAATTACTGTAGTTCTGCCATCAAGAAGTGTTTGAACTGTAATGGATTGCAGTGGTACCGGACACACATGGAATGACTGTAGTTCTGCCATCAAGAAGTGTTTGAACTGTAATGGATTGCAGTGGTACCGGACACATATGGAATGACTGTAGTTCTGCCATCAAGAAGTGTTTGAACTGTAATGGATTGCAGTGGTACCGGACACACATGGAATGACTGTAGTTCTGCCATCAAGAAGTGTTTGAACTGTAATGGATTGCAGTGGTACCGGACACACATGGAATGACTGTAGTTCTGCCATCAAGAAGTGTTTGAACTGTAATGGATTGCAGTGGTACCGGACACACATGGAATGACTGTAGTTCTGCCATCAAGAAGTGTTTGAACTGTAATGGATTGCAGTGGTACCGGACACACATGGAATGACTGTAGTTCTGCCATCAAGAAGTGTTTGAACTGTAATGGATTGCAGTGGTATCGGACACACATGGAATGACTGTAGTTCTGCCATCAAGAAGTGTTTGAACTGTAATGGATTGCAGTGGTACCGGACACACATGGAATGACTGTAGTTCTGCCATCAAGAAGTGTTTGAACTGTAATGGATTGCAGTGGTACCGGACACACATGGAATGACTGTAGTTCTGCCATCAAGAAGTGTTTGAACTGTAATGGATTGCAGTGGTACCGGACACACATGGAATGACTGTAGTTCTGCCATCAAGAAGTGTTTGAACTGTAATGGATTGCAGTGGTACCGGACACATGGAATGACTGTAGTTCTGCCATCAAGAAGTGTTTGAACTGTAATGGATTGCAGTGGTACCGGACACACATGGAATGACTGTAGTTCTGCCATCAAGAAGTGTTTGAACTGTAATGGATTGCAGTGGTACCGGACACACATGGAATGACTATAGTTCTGCCATCAAGAAGTGTTTGAACTGTAATGGATTGCAGTGGTACCGGACACACATGGAATGACTGTAGTTCTGCCATCAAGAAGTGTTTGAACTGTAATGGATTGCAGTGGTACCGGACACACATGGAATGACTGTAGTTCTGCCATCAAGAAGTGTTTGAACTGTAATGGATTGCAGTGGTACCGGACACACATGGAATGACTGTAGTTCTGCCATCAAGAAGTGTTTGAACTGTAATGGATTGCAGTGGTACCGGACACACATGGAATGACTGTAGTTCTGCCATCAAGAAGTGTTTGGACTGTAATGGATTGCAGTGGTACCGGACACACATGGAATGACTAGTTCTGCCATCAAGAAGTGTTTGAACTGTAATGGATTGCAGTGGTACCGGACACACATGGAATGACTGTAGTTCTGCCATCAAGAAGTGTTTGAACTGTAATGGATTGCAGTGGTACCGGACACACATGGAATGACTGTAGTTCTGCCATCAAGAAGTGTTTGAACTGTAATGGATTGCAGTGGTACCGGACACACATGGAATGACTGTAGTTCTGCCATCAAGAAGTGTTTGAACTGTAATGGATTGCAGTGGTACCGGACACACATGGAATGACTGTAGTTCTGCCATCAAGAAGTGTTTGAACTGTAATGGATTGCAGTGGTATCGGACACACATGGAATGACTGTAGTTCTGCCATCAAGAAGTGTTTGAACTGTAATGGATTGCAGTGGTACCGGACACACATGGAATGACTGTAGTTCTGCCATCAAGAAGTGTTTGAACTGTAATGGATTGCAGTGGTACCGGACACACATGGAATGACTGTAGTTCTGCCATCAAGAAGTGTTTGAACTGTAATGGATTGCAGTGGTACCGGACACACATGGAATGACTGTAGTTCTGCCATCAAGAAGTGTTTGAACTGTAATGGATTGCAGTGGTACCGGACACACATGGAATGACTGTAGTTCTGCCATCAAGAAGTGTTTGAACTGTAATGGATTGCAGTGGTACCGGACACACATGGAATGACTGTAGTTCTGCCATCAAGAAGTGTTTGAACTGTAATGGATTGCAGTGATACCGGACACACATGGAATAACTGTAGTTCTGCCATCAACTAGTGTTTGAACTGTAATGGATTGCAGTGGTACCGGACACACATGGAATGACTGTAGTTCTGCTATCAAGAAGTGTTTGAACTGTAATGGATTGCAGTGGTACCGGATACACATGGAATGACTGTAGTTCTGCCATCAAGAAGTGTTTGAACTGTAATGGATTGCAGTGGTACCGGACACACATGGAATGACTGTAGTTCTGCCATCAAGAAGTGTTTGAACTGTAATGGATTGCAGTGGTACCGGACACACATGGAATGACTGTAGTTCTGCCATCAAGAAGTGTTTGAACTGTAATGGATTGCAGTGGTACCGGACACACATGGAATGACTGTAGTTCTGCCATCAAGAAGTGTTTGAACTGTAATGGATTGCAGTGGTACCGGACACACATGGAATGACTGTAGTTCTGCCATCAAGAAGTGTTTGAACTGTAATGGATTGCAGTGGTACCGGACACACATGGAATGACTGTAGTTCTGCCATCAAGAAGTGTTTGAACTGTAATGGATTGCAGTGGTACCGGACACACATGGAATGATTAGTTCTGCCATCAAGAAGTGTTTGAACTGTAATGGATTGCAGTGGTACCGGACACACATGGAATGACTGTAGTTCTGCCATCAAGAAGTGTTTGAACTGTAATGGATTGCAGTGGTACCGGACACACATGGAATGACTGTAGTTCTGCCATCAAGAAGTGTTTGAACTGTAATGGATTGCAGTGGTACCGGACACACATGGAATGACTGTAGTTCTGCCATCAAGAAGTGTTTGAACTGTAATGGATTGCAGTGGTACCGGACACACATGGAATGACTGTAGTTCTGCCATCAAGAAGTGTTTGAACTGTAATGGATTGCAGTGGTACCGGACACACATGGAATGACTGTAGTTCTGCCATCAAGAAGTGTTTGAACTGTAATGGATTGCAGTGGTACCAGACACACATGGAATGACTGTAGTTCTGCCATCAAGAAGTGTTTGAACTGTAATGGATTGCAGTGGTACCGGACACACATGGAATGACTGTAGTTCTGCCATCAAGAAGTGTTTGAACTGTAATGGATTGCAGTGGTACCGGACATATATGGAATGACTGTAGTTCTGCCATCAAGAAGTGTTTGAACTGTAATGGATTGCAGTGGTACCGGACACACATGGAATGACTGTAGTTCTGCCATCAAGAAGTGTTTGAACTGTAATGGATTGCAGTGGTACCGGACACACATGGAATGACTGTAGTTCTGCCATCAAGAAGTGTTTGAACTGTAATGGATTGCAGTGGTACCGGACACACATGGAATGACTGTAGTTCTGCCATCAAGAAGTGTTTGAACTGTAATGGATTGCAGTGGTACCGGACACATGGAATGACTGTAGTTCTGCCATCAAGAAGTGTTTGAACTGTAATGGATTGCAGTGGTATCGGACACACGTGGAATGACTGTAGTTCTGCCATCAAGAAGTGTTTGAACTGTAATGGATTGCAGTGGTACCGGACACACATGGAATGACTGTAGTTCTGCCATCAAGAAGTGTTTGAACTGTAATGGATTGCAGTGGTACCGGACACACATGGAATGACTGTAGTTCTGCCATCAAGAAGTGTTTGAACTGTAATGGATTGCAGTGGTACCGGACACACATGGAATGACTGTAGTTCTGCCATCAAGAAGTGTTTGAACTGTAATGGATTGCAGTGGTACCGGACACACATGGAATGACTGTAGTTCTGCCATCAAGAAGTGTTTGAACTGTAATGGATTGCAGTGGTACCGGACACACATGGAATGACTGTAGTTCTGCCATCAAGAAGTGTTTGAACTGTAATGGATTGCAGTGGTACCGGACACACATGGAATGACTGTAGTTCTGCCATCAAGAAGTGTTTGAACTGTAATGGATTGCAGTGGTACCGGACACACATGGAATGACTGTAGTTCTGCCATCAAGAAGTGTTTGAACTGTAATGGATTGCAGTGGTACCGGACACACATGGAATGACTGTAGTTCTGCCATCAAGAAGTGTTTGAACTGTAATGGATTGCAGTGGTACCGGACACACATGGAATGACTGTAGTTCTGCCATCAAGAAGTGTTTGAACTGTAATGGATTGCAGTGGTACCGGACACACATGGAATGACTGTAGTTCTGCCATCAAGAAGTGTTTGAACTGTAATGGATTGCAGTGGTACCGGACACACATGGAATGACTAGTTCTGCCATCAAGAAGTGTTTGAACTGTAATGGATTGCAGTGGTACCGGACACACATGGAATGACTGTAGTTCTGCCATCAAGAAGTGTTTGAACTGTAATGGATTGCAGTGGTACCGGACACACATGGAATGACTGTAGTTCTGCCATCAAGAAGTGTTTGAACTGTAATGGATTGCAGTGGTACCGGACACACATGGAATGACTGTAGTTCTGCCATCAAGAAGTGTTTGAACTGTAATGGATTGCAGTGGTACCGGACACACATGGAATGACTGTAGTTCTGCCATCAAGAAGTGTTTGAACTGTAATGGATTGCAGTGGTACCGGACACACATGGAATGACTGTAGTTCTGCCATCAGGAAGTGTTTGAACTTGCAGTGGTACCGGACACACATGGAATGACTGTAGTTCTGCCATCAAGAAGTGTTTGAACTGTAATGGATTGCAGTGGTACCGGACACACATGGAATGACTGTAGTTCTGCCATCAAGAAGTGTTTGAACTGTAATGGATTGCAGTGGTACCGGACACACATGGAATGACTGTAGTTCTGCCATCAAGAAGTGTTTGAACTGTAATGGATTGCAGTGGTACCGGACACACATGGAATGACTGTAGTTCTGCCATCAAGAAGTGTTTGAACTGTAATGGATTGCAGTGGTACCGGACACACATGGAATGACTGTAGTTCTGCCATCAAGAAGTGTTTGAACTGTAATGGATCTCATAAAACAACAGCCATGTCATGCCCGGTAAGGAAGGAGGCCATAAAGAACAAGAGAGAGAAGCACACCTTAACTAGAGCTAACCCCAACATTACTTACAGCCAAGCAACAACCAAAGGCTGGGCACAGGCCAAGAGCTCCACTAGCACTGACACCACCAAAATAGCCATTTTAATAATGCATTATGCTCATCAATGTAATATGGCTCAACCTGGAACCTTTAACAAAGTTATGAATGAATTTTTAAAGAAAAATAATCTCCCACAAGTAATATTGCCAGACAACCCACCATCCGAAATCATACTGAAAAAGACCACCCCACATCATGAGGCCCCAGATGAAAGTACAACAGAACATTCAAACCCACAAAAATCACAAAATCAAGAAGCAATGAATGAACAAGAACAAACCCAAGAGCAAGCGACAAATGACAATATAAGTTTTAGCAATGAGCCAACATTAACAGCTGCTGACATAGGGCTGAGGATAATCACGTCAAAATCGATTGGTTGGCCAAGAGATAACATAACCAAAGAGGTCCTTATTGATAGTCTGGAAAGAGGGAAAATGAAATGGATCTACACAAACCAACAATATGATGAAGATGATGTGTACACGGCAATAACCAATGATAAGATCAAACTAAGCAGCTGCTTCCGTCTAGTTGAGGACTCGGCATTAAAAAAACTTCGAGTAGGACTACAAATTGAACTATCACCACCACCAAGAGAGGACAAATCCCAAGGGAGTAAACACAGAAGGCACTCAAACAGGGAAAGTCTATAAATACACCACCTCATAAATATATTTAGTAAAGTCAATGGATACAATTAAGATAATCTCTCACAACGTACTTCATTGGCCAAATCGATCAAAACAGCTAACAAATCTATATCTAAAAGAAGACCCACATGTGATTATAATCAACGGTCATGGCTGTAAAAATAGTTCAGATATAGCAATAAAAGGTTTTTACACATATTTTAGAAATTCATCAGAAGAACTGCACGATGGCTCTGCAATGCTAATAAAGCAAAACATAAAACATAAAATAGATGAAAATTTTACTTCAGACATAATAAGTCTAAGCATAGAAACATCACTCGGAATTATTAACATATCAACAACCTATCTACCCCCAAGAAGACCATTTTTGCCATATCCAGATTTTCATAGACTTGCATCATACAATAATGCCTCATACATCATAGGTGATTTGAATGCCAAACATAACATACTAGGACACAACACAAATAATGCTGTTGGTACTGGAATCGCTAGATTTATCAATGACCAGAAACTTAACCATGTTGGACCAAATTTCCCACCTTTTATCAGAGGAATTACACAAACAGACCCAGACATAGTTTTAACAAATAATAATTGCAGACATAAGCTCTCTATAGAACCAGGCCCGCTAACAACCTCAGACCACATCCCACTAATTTTAAAAATAACTGCAAGACCATTAACTATCCCTACAACTGAAAGATACGATTTGAAAAGAGTTAATTGGGAACAATTTAGAGATATAATTACTGAAACAACAAATGAGCAAGATACACAGATGAGAGAAGATATGGCTATAGAAGAAATAGACAGACAACTTGAAAACTGGTACAAAGCTATAAAGAAAGGATTGGATGGGACAGCACGAATAACCAAAAATAAAATAATCTGCAAACCCATCATAAGTCCAGAAATAAGAAACATCCAAAATAGATACAGACAATTATCACAAGTAGCTAATTTATATGGGTGGAGTATGGTTGACTATCGCTTGTATAGAACATTCCAGACTGAATTAGCAGTAGAGGTTGAGAGAATACACAACCAACACGAGCAATCACAAATGACACAGTTAACTGAAAATTATAAAGACCCAAAGGAATTCTGGAGAATTATTAAAAATCTTAATTCGACACCAAACACAACCCCCAACTATATTTTAGATAATAATGGAGTGAAAGTGTTCGACAATAAGGCAAAGGAAGTAATATTTCGTAATGTGTGGCAGGAGGTATATAAGATAGGCGAGGAGGAGAATGAACAATTTGATGAGCAACAAGAACAAATAGTACATGAGTATCTAAGACATAACAAAGAGAGAACTTTACCCTATGAAAACATTGACATACCACGTTATGATAACCAGAATATCACAATGAGCAGTATTAAGATAGAGGAGGTGGAGAGACATATAAAAAACTTAAAAGACAAAGCACCAGGAATCAGCAATATCAATAAGAAAATATTAACAGAGCTACCATATCACATGGTGCAACATTTAACTTCCATATTTAACAAGACACTGTCACTAGGTTACTTCCCCGACAAGTTCAAGGTTGCTATGCTTCACCTAATTCTAAAACCAAATAAATGTCCAAGAGATCCTCTATCATACCGCCCAATATCATTGCTAGAAGTACCGGGCAAACTATTTGAGAAATGTTTATTCACAAGACTTCAAGACCACCTATACAATAACCTTATACCACATGAACAGCACGGATTCAGAGCAGGCCGAAGTACCACAACAGCAATAGCAATAGTCTACGAAAAAATAGCTCAAGCACTAGCAAAGAAACATCAATGCCACATAGTACTTCGAGACGTGAGCAAGGCGTTCGATAAAGTTTGGTACAAGGGATTGAAATATAAAATACTAAAACTGGGTCTGCCAAGACACCTTGAAGCTACACTGTGCGACTTCCTTATGGACAGAACAGCACGAATAAGAATGGGTGAAGTACTGGGACCAGAGTTTGAGCTGAAGAGTGGAGTTCCACAAGGATGTATTCTATCCCCCATCCTCTACTCTATATATACTGCAGACATACCACAACCAGCAAATGATTGTCTCAATATACTATACGCAGACGACATTACACAGGTGATAACTTACAGAGGCAAATCAAAACTCATGATGGCAGAGAGGGTGGCAAGTGAAATAAACAAAATTAACATCTTTGAAAACAAATGGAAAATAAAAACTAACACCAATAAATTTACCATTATACCAATTGCCAAAAACATCACCGAAGACATAATATTAAATGGTGATCTGCTGGAACAAGACAATCAAGGAAAATTGCTGGGACTAAAAATATCAAAACAAGGCATTACAAAGCATGTCAAAGAAATAAAAAATAAAACAAACTGGGCTCTAACAAAACTGTACAAATTAAATTTATTACCAACAAAAATCAAACTGCATCTCGTAAAAGCATACATACTCCCATTATTAGAAGACCCAGCAATTCCCTTGATTTGCCTTACCAGGACACAAACATTGATTTTACAAACAATTCAAAATAAAGCATTGAGATTTGCATACAACGAGCATTATCCATATACAAGAAATACAGAGGAACTCCACCACCTCAGCAACGTGTCACCAATTAATGTCAGATTGTACCACAGAGCAAGAAACACCTGGGAAAGATTGAACAGAGTGCAAGATCCTAATTACTTAATGTTAATTGAAGAAGACAACAATCGTGAACATGCCTGGTTTCCTAAATCGATGAACAGGGTACAAAATGAGCCTCTCCCAATATTTACAAGAAATAACCCCTAGCTCTATTAAATAAGTCTTACTAAACTTGACACAAACCTATCTTGACAACACCGAATATGACACTACCAGGGGCTCTGCGGGCGAGTGGTGATGGTAGAGCACCCCACACCATAACCTGTCATCCCATGACAATACCGTTTGGAGTGCCAGTATTGAACCCCTCGAGGGGGATCTCTCAGCGCCTCATCAAATCAAAACCCACAGCACCACTTATTGATACAGTCACTGGCGATGCTCCCCAGCTGGTGCACTGCTAGGGGCCAAGTACTGATCAACATACCAGGCATACTCGAACATTTTGACATTATTGTTGAAATACTTTATACTTTATACTGATTTTTACCATGGAATTTTGATGTGTTTTTAACCTTAGAGTGATTTGGATGACTGGAGATCGCTTGTGTTTTGGTGCTAGTGGAGCTCTTGCCTGGGGCCCACCTGGGTGGACCACAGACAGGAGATCCACTGGCGGCGACCAGAGTGGAAGTGTGGATGCGATCTCAGGCACATGGTTGGGTGGGTGAGTGAGGGATCACATTGTCGGGATGTGCATGGTGGAACTCTTGCCTGGGGCCTACTACAGTGGGCCCCAGACAGGGGACCCACCGGGATGTAACGGCTCCGACCGGGGGAGGAAGTCAGTGTGGCTGAGGGGGGATGATTGTTTTTTAAGAATAGCAGAGCTAATCAATGGTGATGGTGTTCAAAAATAAATTAAAATAAATTAAATCAATAACTTGAGCCTGTCAGGTGGCCTTAACATTTTTGAAGTCTTTAAATTAGCAACCCTAGAAATATATGTTGTTCATGGCATGGATGTTTGTACATAATTGAAAGTAAATATGAAAAACAGCAAAGTGGAAGCACAAAGAAGGAAGAAATGAAAATTCTCAAATCAAATGAAGGAACAACGCAAGGAGATCCAGTGGCAATGGCAATGTACGCACTGGCACTATCAATTCTGCAGCAGAAAATAAAACATGAGGTAACCCGAGTGAAACAAGTGGCGTATGCAGATGACCTCACAGGTGCAGGAAAAATAGGGGACCTCAAAGAATGGTGGCGGAGAGTACAATCGGTAGGCGAAGTCATTGGGTACCATCCGAATGCTAGTAAATCTGTACTAATAGTGAAAGAAAACAAGTATGAAGAAGCGGTGCGGACTTTTGATGGGACAGGAGTGAAGATTACAAAGGAGGGTCAACGCCATTTGGGAGCAGTAATAGTCACAGAAGAATGCAAGAGAGACTATGTGCGAAAAAAGGTAGCAGAGTGGGTAAAGGAAGTGAAAACCCTGGCAGACATTGCGAAATCTGAACCACATGCTGCATATACTGCCTTCACATATGGTGTTAAGCACAGATGGACCTTTCTTATGAGAACAGTGCCTGGCATTAGACAGATGCTCCAACCGCTTGAAGAAGCAATCAGAGGAACATTCATACCGGCCCTAACAGAGATGGAAGGCGTCACGCAAGAGCTAAGAGATCTATTAGCTCTTCCGCCAAGGTTCGGAGGTATGGGGATCATAAACCCAGTGGAGGCGGCACTACATGAGAACCAAAATTCCCTTAAACTTACTACGTCTCTGACAGAAAAAGTACGGGAGCAAAATGAAAATGATGAGGTGGACGAAGAGGAACAACGAAATGCAAGACAGGAAATTACAAAGAGCAGAGAAGAGAGACAGAAATATAGCCTAGAACAAATTAAGACCAGATGTAGGGAAGAACTGAAAATGAGAGTTGAGATGGCACAAGACACGGGGGCTTCAAATTGGCTCACATCATTACCAATAAAGGAGAAAGGCTTCAGCTTAAATAAACAAGAATTCAATGATGCCGTAGCCTTGAGGTATGGGTGGCCAGTTTCGAACCTGCCGCTGAAATGTGCATGTGGTGAAATAAACAACTCAGACCACTGTATGACTTGTAAGAAAGGAGGATTCATCTGTATCCGGCATGATGAAGTACGAGACATCACTGCACAAATGCTGGACGAGGTGTGCCATGATGTCAGAATCGAACCGGAACTTCTGCCTATGGACGGACAGCGCTTGGCCCACAATACTGCAAATACTTCAAATGAAGCAAGAGTGGACGTAAGTGCTCGAGGTTTTTGGACGAGGGGACAACGGGCTTTTTTCGACATCAGAATCTTCAACCCAAGAGCACAAACATATCGTGAGCGAGGACACAAGGCGGCATACTTGAGAAACGAAAGTGAGAAAAAACGCGCTTATGAAGAAAGAATTTTGAACAGGGATCAAGGAAGCTTTACTCCTCTGGTCTTCTCATCGTCGGGAGGTATGGGACCTTCTGCAAGTGTCTTCTATGCCAGATTAGCTGAACAAATATCGGAGAAAAAGCGCCAGCATAGAAGCCAAGTCATAACTTGGATGAGATGCCGGCTCTCTTTCTCTCTTCTCAGGTCTGCACTCCTATGTCTCAGGGGTACAAGGTCCTCCCCGCTACAGAGGACAAGAGTGAGAGACTTGGACTTTGAAATGGTTGTGGCGGAGGGACGAATTGGGGAACAACTAGGTTGATTGTAGGGAGGTACTGGTACAATAAGATAAACTACAATGTAACTAGAATAAGATAGATTGTACACCACTTTGTAACTGTCACCTTAATAAAAAAAAAAAAAAAAAAAAAAAATATATATATATATATATATATATATATATATATATATAGAAGGAAAC
Organism: Paralithodes platypus; assembly: GCA_032716605.1. Lineage (NCBI taxonomy): Eukaryota > Metazoa > Arthropoda > Malacostraca > Decapoda > Lithodidae > Paralithodes > Paralithodes platypus. The sequence goes on from CM064551.1 coordinate 39,115,038, forward strand.
ATGCTTACATTACTGAAATGTTTGTGGACATGCAGTAATGCAAGTAATGGTCACTCTTCTGTAAATCTAAAATGGCTTACTTAAGAATGGGAAAGGGGTGGGACCTTCTATTTTTTTTTTTTTTTTTTTTTTTTCAACTCTGTAAATTGCTAACTGAATAAATATTATTATTATTATTATTATAGTCACACATAAACTTGGCTCTGGTAAGGCAGAGGGTCAGGTCAGGTGAAGGTATCGAGGGATAAGCCTTTACAGCGGCACCTCATATCTACTTTCTGAAGAGTGTTGAGAGGGAAGAAGGGGTGTTGGAGATAGAGAAAGCTGTTGGAGTGGCTTTGTTATGTGTGTTAGTCTGTATACATCGTTGAGGTGTCTCCCGACTGTGTTTGAACATGTGAAACACGCTAGGACATACTATCAGTCTATCACACCCGCTAAATATGTCCACCTTGGCTGGGATCGAACCCAGGTCAAGCAGATTCATACGTCTCCACTCGACCGCCGCGGCTCTTAGCTGGTGCTGTGCTCGGAGGTTGAGAATTCAGTGGACGCAGCAACACACAACCATTCGATGGACACACTGGTTCTTCAGTCGGCGGACACACTGGTGCCTTGCTCGGCGGACGTAGCAAATGTGTTTTGGAAATAGGACTTTTCAAAAGAGTGGGTACCCTGTCAAACAATCTCTCCATCCAGTCATGTACCCTTTTCCTGTGTCTCTTTATGATGGTGGGCTTCTGGAGAAGAGGGGCTACAGGTACCTGACTGGACTTATGTACTTTCTTCCCCGGGATGTCAGGTAAAGGGGTAATTTACGGCAGCTAGACCGGCAGTACAGGTAAAGACGGTCCTTGTTTTCTGTGGTGTGATGAGCACGGCTGAATTGGAGGGGTGACTGCGTTGGTGTTGCTGTATTTAGGTCCTTTCTTCTCTGGGGTATCAGGTAGAGGTGAAATTTATGCAAGTGGAGCTAGTAGCACAGGTAGGGATTCTCCTCGTTCTCTGTGGTGGTGCAAAGAGCACGGTTGGGTAGTAAGGGTGGCAGCGTTGACGTTGAGTAGTCTTGAGTTCGTAGGTCGGCTGAGTGATGAGATGATGATTCGGATACTTGCAAGTTATCAAATTTCGTAGAATGCAACATAACAATTATTTTTGTTTATTATTATTATTAACTGTGGGTACCTTCAATGGATTTCATTCTACTTAAGCATTTCTCTTCTCATAATCTGCTCTCAGATCGCCAGTATGGCTTCCTTAAGGGTCGCTCTACTGGTGATCTTCTTTCATATCTTACTAACTCCTGCTCATCCTCCTTTCGGGACTTCGGTGAGACTTTTTCTATTGCACTAGACATATCGAAAGCCTTCGATAGAGACTGGCACAAATGTTTAATTTCTAAACTACCCCCCTTCGGTTTCTATCCCTCCATCTGTGCCTTTGTCTCTAATTTCCTTTCCGGCTGTTCCATAGCTGCGGTTGTGGACGGCCATCGCTCACTTCTTCATCCTATAAACTCTGGTGTTCCTCAGGGCTCTGTCCTATCTCCTATTCTCTTTCAAATTTTTATAAATGATCTTCTTAACTGTACCTCAATTCCCATCCATTCATAGGCAGACGACTCAACCTTACACTACTCCATTAGTTTTTCAGAACGCCCCAGCCAGCAATCCCTCAACGACAAACGTAATGAAGCCATAGAACACTTAAATTCTGATCTAACTACTATCTCCAATTGGGGCAGAGAAAACCTTGTTACCTTTAATGCTTCCAAAACCCAATTTCTCCATCTATCTACCCGTCCGGAACTCCCAACTTCCCTTATTCTTCAACATTACAAAATCAATCCTTCATCTTCTCTCAATATTCTTGGTGTCTCTTTTTCTTCTGCTCTCATTTGGAAGGACCATATTACCAGTCTTGCTAAGGCAGCCTTTTAGAAGCTGGGTATGCTCAACTGCCTTAGGGGGTTCTTTACCCCTGCACAGCTTCTTGCACTGTACAGGGGCATAGTGCGTCCTTGTATTGAATATTGTTCACATGTGTGGGGAGGTTTCTCTCACACCTCTCTCCTAGACAAAGTTGAAAGGAAGGCCTTTCGTATCATTAACTCCCGTCCACCCACCAACTCTCTGCAATCTCTCTCTCTCCGCCGCAATGTTGCATCTCTCTCGCTATTCTATCGCTACTATAATAATCAGTGTTCCTCAGAGCTATCGCAGTGTATACCACCTCCTTTACGTAGGGCACGCGGTACCCGTCTTGCAACACAATCCCACCCCTACTCTGTGCAACTCTCCAACCCAAGAGTGAAACGTTACTCTCAAACTTTCTTCTTTTATAACAGCTGAGCTCTGGAACTCTCTCCCAGAATCAGTCTTTCCCTCTTCCTATGACTTAAATTGATTCAAACTCCGTGTGTCCTGGCATTTTGGCTCGAACGTCCCTTGATTTTGGCCCAGTCACTCTTTCAACTATGGGGGAGGCACTCGCTATAGGCAGTTCTGCCTTTTGCCTCCCTCACTCACATAGAAAAAAAAAAAAAAAAAATTGGGATGGACTTATCTGAGGTCGCAAGTGTAAGATAAGGACATACTCATGTGGTTAGGGGTGGTGGTGTTCCACAAACACTATATTGAGGATAAATGTTTGGAGTGAACACTTCGAGAAAATACTGTGTTAGACTACACTATGTTATATATTATATATTGTGGTGGAGTGGTCTTGCCACTGGCCTGGTAATCCAAAGGTCCCGGGTTCAAATCCCGATGTATCAATGGGAAGATATTATTGGGATGGAATTTGTGCTGTACCTGGTATCAGTGCATTACCACAAGCCCACCGAAACGTCAATAAAATACCCTCATTGTTCCCTGATTAAATAGCACTGTATGAATATTCCCATATTCAAAATATGCTATAGGGGTGCAATGCCTGGTGAGTTATCTGCTCAACAGGTGGTGTTGTGTGTGTGTAAGTGTGAGAGTCCGAGTGTAGGGGGTGAGACAGTGAAGCACGGGAACGAGGTGGCTTCAGAGATGGGGTCGTTTCGGGCCATGAGTGAGCACCGTGCCTCATGTGAAGGCAAGATGGCAGGTGCTCGTTGTACTCTACGTGCTTCACATGTCTCACTCCCTAGACTGGAACAAGACCTCACAGGCTTCACTGTTCATTGTAAAGCGGTGTATGTTAAGGCTCTCAGCCTATGCCCGATAGGAAGTAAGTTGGAATATAGAAAAAAAAAAAAAAAAAAAAATGTGAGTTTATTTTTTTTGTTATATTAACTCATATTTTTATAATTTGACACATTTCACGATAAGCACAATTAAATTAAAATATGGCCAATCGCATAAAATATCACAATTATGACTATTTTACTTGATTTGATTGCATTGTAGAATCTGTCTGGGCGACGTAAAAAGAATAATGTTGGTTTACTGTCCGATTCTTGAGTTACGAGCACTGGCGACAAGGACCTGGTGAGTACGAGCTTCCCCCGGCTAGTACTACCCGACCCACTGGACTCCCCCGACCTCCGCTACATCACCCCAGGGGGATACATGGTGGGCTGGACGCTATATTCACAGGGCAGGTCAGTAACAAGGTTTAGCATTTTAATTTAGAAATTGAATCCTTTATTAATCCTGAATTATCAGAATGATACGTCACGTACTAGGGTTTAATCAGTGGATGATAGATATTTCGGTACCTAACCACCTCGCTACCAAATAATGAAATCGCTAAAACAAAATCGACCCCCCACTGGACGAGTTGTAATTTGATACTCACACCAATGGCCTCCTAACCCATATGCACCAGAGATGCAGTTGACTAGTGCCGAATTTACAATGTGAATGTTAGTACGTGATCAGCATGATCGAGCTGATTGCACTGGTTACAGACTACATTCACAACCACAACCATTCCAACAGTACAATAACACTCCACATGCACCCCTACATACTATACACAACAATGGGTGGTTGGGATAGAAACCCTACCCCGAAATAAGCTAGAGAAGTGAACGAATTGCGTAGATGGAAGAGATTCATTCTTGGCCACCCCATCGAAGATCAAGTCGTCTGGCAATAAGTAGATAAACCATAAAACTTCATAAAACGTAACGAACATAATATACAGTGCCATAATTATCTAACATAATATACAGTGCCATAATTATCGAACATAATATACAGTGCCATAATTATCTAACATAATATACAGTGCCATAATTATCTAACATAATATACAGTGCCATAATTATCTAACATAATATACAGTGCCATAATTATCTAACATAATATACAGTGCCATAATTATCTAACATAATATACAGTGCCATAATTATCTAACATAATATACAGTGCCATAATTATCTAACATAATATACAGTGCCATAATTATCGAACATAATATACAGTGCCATAATATCTAACATAATATACAGTGCCATAATTATCTAACATAATATACAGTGCCATAATTATCTAACATAATATACAGTGCCATAATTATCTAACATAATATACAGTGCCATAATTATCTAACATAATATACAGTGCCATAATTATCGAACATAATATACAGTGCCATAATTATCTAACATAATATACAGTGCCATAATTATCTAACATAATATACAGTGCCATAATTATCGAACATAATATACAGTGCCATAATTATCTAACATAATATACAGTGCCATAATTATCTAACATAATATACAGTGCCATAATTATCGAACATAATATACAGTGCCATAATTATCGAACATAATATACAGTGCCATAGTTATCTAACATAATATACAGTGCCATAATTATCTAACATAATATACAGTGCCATAATTGTCTAACAGCAACCTATCTTAACCTAAATTAGACTAGGTTTTGTTGATTGTGTTTCCTAATAGCCCTTTATTGTGAAAAGAAAAGAACATAGAAAGGGGCCGTTCAGATGGCCATAACCCTGATCAGTCTTTTATTATCATCCATTTGTGCTATACGAGTATGTTTTACTCCCGTGAATGTTAAAAAACTAACTAACCTAATATAGACATACTTCGGGTTGCTAATGTTTGACAAAATATTGTTATATCTATTGTTGATGTTGTTGTCTTTACTGTTGATGTTTGTTGTTATTGTTATATCTATTGTTGATAATGTTGTCTTTATTGTTGATGTTCTTGTTTTTGTTATATCCATTGTTGATGATGGTGTCTTTATTGTTGATGTTCTTGTTATTGTTATATCTATTGTTGATGGTGTTGTCTTTATTGTTGATGTTCTTGTTATTATATCTATTGTTGATGGTGTTGTCTTTATTGTTGATGTTCTTGTTATTATATCTATTGTTGATGGTGTTGTCTTTATTGTTGATGTTCTTGTTATTGTTATATCTATTGTTAATATTGTTATTGATATTGTTGATGTTGTTATTGATATTGTTGTTTTTATTGTTGATGTTGTTATTGTTATCTTTATGTTGACGTTGTTATCTTTATTGCTGAAGGTGTTGTTATTGTTATCTTTATTGTTGACGTTGTTATCTTTATTGCTGATGATGTTGTTATTGTTATCTTTATTGTTGACGTTGTTATCTTTATTGCTGATGGTGTTGTAGTTGTTATCTTTATTGTTGACGTTGTTATCTTTATTGCTGATGGTGTTGTTATTGTTATCTTTATGTTGACGTTGTTATCTTTATTGCTGATGGTGTTGTTATTGTTATCTTTATTGTTGACGTTGTTATCTTTATTGCTGATGGTGTTGTTATTGTTATCTTTATTGTTGACGTTGTTATCTTTATTGCTGATGGTGTTGTTATTGTTATCTTTATTGTTGACGTTGTTATCTTTATTGCTGATGGTGTTGTAGTTGTTGTCTTTATTGTTGATGGTTTTGTAGTTGTTGTCTTTATTGTTGATGGTTTTGTTACTGTTGTCTTTATTGTTGATGTTTTTGTTTTCATGGTCTGTATTGTTGATGTTGTTATTGTTATTATTGTTGTCTTTATTGTTAATGTTGTTATTGTTGTCTGTATTGTTGATGTTGTTATATGTGTCTTTAATGTTAATGATGTTATTGTCTTTATTGTTGATGATTTTGTTATATATTATCGTTATTGTTGATGTCATTGTTATCTGTATTGTTAATGTTGATGTTACTGTTACTTTTATTGTTGATGATGTTATTGTTGATGTTGTTATTGTTCTCTTTATTGTCGATGTTGTTATTGTTGTCTTTATGTTGATGTTGTTATTGTTGTCTTTATTGTTGATGTTGTTATTGTTATCTCTTGTTGATGTTGTTATAGATTGTCTTTATTGTTGATGTTGTTATTGTTATCTCTTGTTGATGTTGTTATTGTTGTCTTTATTGTTGATGCTGTTATTGTTATCTCTTGTTGATGTTGTTATTGTTGTCTTTATTGTTGATGTTGTTATTGTTATCTCTTGTTGATGTTGTTATTGTTGTCTTTATTGTTGATGTTGTTATTGTTATCTCTTGATGTTGTTGTTATTGTTGTCTTTATTATTGATGTTGTTATTGTTGTCTTGATTGTTAACAATATTGCTATCGTTGTCTTTATTGTTGATGTTTTTGTTTTATATTATCGTTATTGTTTATGTCATTGTTATCTGTATTGTTAATGTTGTTTTTACTGTTACTTTTATTGTTAATGTTATTGTTATCTTAATTGTTGATGTTGTTATTCATAATGCTCGAAAGAATATCAACTTGAAAAGGGAAGCTGGAGAATGTTGTATCGGAAAAAAATATACTTGGGGAAATGACCCCGAAAATAAAATAATTTACAGAATACGAAAAATGGCACAAAACCCACATCTACCTTCTTAAAGAGCAAAACTTTGTATATTTTCATAGTTCAAGAACCGTAGATTAGACCACATTAGGGTTTGTTTGGATAAATTAAGTTAGTGAAATATTTAATGTAATAATATGTAATGTAATTGTTATGCCCTGTTTTACTACAGGATTAACTTGGGTAATGTGGGTTCTAACTGACTGGGTATATAAGGCTGCATGCACAATACAAGGTATGAGGAATAGAGAACACAAAAGAAACACACGGTAACAAGACACACGATCACGTTTATTGATATACCACTTCAGAATACTCGTGCAAGACAATATGATAGAATTGAACAACACTAGCATAAGTGGATCTGGATGGAGCCTAGTCTCCCACTTCCAACGTTCAGGTATTAATCTTCTGATCACTGGCTTATTTAACAGGTTTATACTAGAGACCATCAATGTTACTTATAGATTCATATTCACTGTTAGATTTATTACTGGTAGCTCTGGTGCACAAGTAATAGTTCACAGACTAGATTAGACACGCGTATTTTAGAGCACGGGAATTCTAGTAACCTCAGGGGGTACTGATCTAAGTTTTATATTCTTATGGCAGAAATACGTAGAACACAAATCAGTGGGCGAACGTTAGATATCACTAGGGTTTTACTCCTATGTAATAATATCTGGATAAAGGTAATTACGAGAGTTAATGTCGACTGTTAATTAATAAACACTGATACGCTTAGCACTTCCCAACTGGAATGATTATATATGAATTACACTGGGCAAAGATATAGCCACTTCGTAGAAATATTAATAAGTGAATCTCTAAACAGCACTGTAACAATGTAGTACTGATAGAGTGAATCTTGGGTAGTATCTGATTGGTCTGGTCCTGGTTATCTTGCGTCCATGATGTTGGGGGCTAACGACTGGTTCCGCGGCCGTCCAGGGTATCCATATGTATGAAGGTCTCAAATACGTGGACAGGTCCTTCTATCCAAATCTGCCACGGACTCTGCCAGCTCTGGAACTCACTTCTCAGTAAATAGCAAGGATAGAGCTCAAGGTTAACTCTGGTGACCAACCTGGATTGGTGTCTATCTTTCAACTGATTTTACTGGGGGCTGGAGCTGGGTTTATAGGCTCGGTTTGGGGCCCTGTAGGCCATAGGGATCTCGAGTCTTATGGACTTATTTGAGCTCTCAATAGATATGGGGACTAGGTAAGGTGGTGATTACTGTTGTGGCACATGGCTATAGGAAGCCTTCATATTTTAATATAACTGAGCCTTAGTAAGAGGTACTATTTTGGCTATACTGGAAGTATTGAGGGGAGAGAGACTGGATCTACTTTGCGAGGAGGATGGGGACAGCTGTGATAGGAGCGTCTCTCTTAGATTGTTCAATCTTCATTCTATGGTATAGCTGAGGTGCTAATTTAGTGATCAGAGTATGCAAGAAAGGTAAATGGTTTATTGTGAGTTAATAGAGGTTAGTAAAGGTGTTAGTCATGCATGGTTAGTTCATTGATAGGAAGAATTCCTGTGCTACCTGGCAATGACCCGGGAGTCAAAACAGGGGTCAGGTATACCTCCGCAGGGGTGGGGGTCTCCCTCCTCGGGTGGGTAAAAAGGGGTAGCTGGGCGCCCTCTCTCTGTGATGGTCGTCCGGCGGCTGTGGCTAGGGGCTTGCCATATCACCAGTGTTTGTAATAACCCTCTGTGTATGAGACAGATGTGGGTGTCCTTAATACCAAAACCGAAGGTGCCTTGGCTAGCTGGTTTTACTCGGTTGGTTGTTAATTGTATGGTTTGCTAGATGTGGTGGAGACTGGGTTACTAACTCTGCCACATTATCTGGAAGTATGGCAATAGAAGTTAGTTACTGGTGAGGCGGCTAGCCTCGCACCGACGACCATTGGGTGCAGGGTTGTGAATAGGTTGTAAGAGAATAGATGGCATGCAAGGGGTTAGTAAAGTTCTAATGTTTTTCTGGCCTACTAAGGGAAGGCAGGCTGGATAGGAGTATATATATAAAAGGTTGGAGAGCGTTAGCAACGGAAAAATCAAGGATCTTCAAGAGGTATGAGAGAGAGGCTAGGTCGGACAAGAGTCGAGAAGCGCGGGGTATTTTAATGAGAGGGGAGGAGTTCAGGGGGGCTATAGGGAAATTTGACCCTAAGGTCTCTGGGCGTGGGGGTGGCATTAGGCTGCAGTTGATATTGGAGTTTGAAAAGGCAGTGAAAGTACGTTAGCCAAATGCTACCGGGGAATGCAACTATGGGGTGGTATATGAGTCTGGAAAATATAGAATTATGTGGACTGTGGGGCTGGGGGGGGAGAAGGAGGTGAACTGTAGGTGTGTGCGTGACTGTGGGTAAAGTGGGGAAAAAACATGGTGTATTATTCTTCGTCAGTACGAGGGGTTATGGATACTATTAGTTGGCACAATCTTTTGCACGTCTAGTTGTCCCTGGGAACTGCATTTTCTATGAAATATATACCAAGAAAAGCGGCAGTTCGTAGGGGTACTTAGTTATTGTTTCGAGGTACTTATGACAGATACTGGTAACAAGGTTATCTTACAATCTCTGGTTGGGGTAAGAGGTGTAGGACACGAAGCAAATTGGCGTAGTGTGGACTGTGGATACGAAGGAGGTAAGTGGAAGACGTATGACAATTGTGGAAAAGTAAATGGAAAAAGTTGAACACAATGGCGGATAAAGATACTTAACCTAAGGATTGAATACATAGATTTTATGGTCGATGAGTCTTCAGAAACTTAGTCTGGCAAGACAAGATATGTTAGGGAATGTTAATATTAATACTTAAACTAAGGATTAAATACATAGATTTATGGGGGCGATGGGTCTTCAGAAACTTAGTCTGGCAAGACAAGATAGGTTAGGGAATGTTAATATTAATACGTAACCTAAGGATTGAATACATCGATGATCGACGACATTATAGTCGTCGTCCTAATAAGGTGATGAAACCTGGTTGATCTGCACTTGGCACAATACGACACAAGGACAGTGCCGTTATGTCGTATCAATACTGGTGGCAGTTAATATTATAGAGACACTTAGTTACTAGAGGAACAATGCAAGGGGGCGACTGATCACGGGTTACATATATCTATACTCGTCATGGGAAATGATATACGAGGTCTAGGGACAGGCGTGGGTGTTTTAACTTCTAAGATATATAACATCTACTTCTCGGATGTAAGAACATACATAGATATATGGCTGTCTGATTTGTTGGCATTGGCTCAACTTAGGGACAGGGCATGGATGTTTTTAATATGAATGTATATTCCTGTTCATCATCATTGTAGTTAGAAGTGTAGGACACGAGGGGGTAGTGTACGTGAAATGTGGAAAATGGTCAGTTTAGAAGGGGTAGGTAGGTGCGGCCTGGAGCTGCTTAGCCCTGCGGGCTTGGGCCTGTCTGAATTGGTTGGCTCAGTCAGCTGGTCCTTTCGTTCTGTGGACCTTTCTTTCGGGTGTTTCTGTGTGGTGTTCGCTCGTGGCTTCTGTGGTGGGCTTCTCGTTCTGGGGCATTTTACTTCCCTCTCCTTCATTATAGGCTCGTCCCCGAGCCTCAAGGGTGAAGTAAAAAGAAGCATAGTTATGGTGGGTCATTTTGAGGGTGTTTAGAAGGTTCCACCAAGCAAGAGAGCGACGGTCAGGTTTCTTTTGTAGGTCAATGTATACCTGTAAGAATGTGTCCTCTATGTTGTGACGGGCAGTTGCCCGGGCTTGATGTGGGCGTTGTAGACGTAAGTGTCCAGTGGGGGGTTTTACTTTAACCTTTCGTATGAATGGTTTGTAGTTTTCCCCCGTGGGGGTCGGAGTGAGGTGTGTGGGATTGACAGGAGGTCTGTTTAGTGTGGTGAATGGGTTACTAACCGAAGGGGAGGGATTACCGCGCAAAAACGGGGCTGGGGATGAAGGGGGAATATGAGTCTAGGGTTTTTTGGGGTTGTCTTGGGCGGTGTTGTAGGCTGGGAAATTATAGTGAGGCAATGCGCAAGATCGGTTTAGGTAAGGTGGGTGAAGGAGGTGTGTGAGAAGGAGGGGGTGTGTGTTGTGTGGCTTGGGTCTTTAGTGTCAGAACGGGGTGTTATTTTTGTATAACTGTCTTTAAATCTGATGGGTCTGTTGATTATTCTACCTCTGGCGGTCCTGGTGGGAAGGTAGATGTTTGTCGTGGGACTTGAGTTGCTCGACGATGTTTTATTTTGAGGGGAAGAACGTTTTACAGGTGAAGGGCATCTATTGGGGGCGAGGTCGGGGGTTATTTGAGAGGTAGATGCGTGTGGAGGATTTTGCTGGGTGAGGGTGGTAGGCGGAATGGAAGAGGATTTGGTGGGGGTATGTATGGGGGTTCTCTCAGGGGTGACTTTGGGGGGGGATTTTTTTTTTTAGGGGGGTTGGTTGGGTGTTCGATGAGATGAGGAGGTTGGTTGATGTGTGGGTGGGGTTGCAGGGATAGTGGAGGGGAAGGGGGTGGATGTGGGGGGGGGGGGGGCTAGATGGGTGGGTAGGGAGTGTAGATTTAAGTTGGAGGGAAATGGCAGCCTGTCGGTGAGGACGAAGATTGCTGTCATCCCGACTAGCAACAGACTGTTCAGAAAAGAGAGACAAAAACTTAAAACATTTTATCCTGGAATGTGAATAATATAATGAAATTAGGAAAAAATTACTCAGGCCATATATCTAAAAAAAAAACGAGGGAAGAAAATACATAGATGTTGGAAAAGGAGAGAAAATATGATAAAAGTACTTGACGAAAGGACAGATAATTAAGAACACAGGAAAATTAAGAAGAGGTAAAGTGTTTAACAATGTATAAAACAAATTTAAAAGATAGTCAGAAAAGTGTAGGTTAACAAGAAAAGTAGTATGACTAAGGGAACAAAAAATATATATATACAGTATATGGAAAACATGTAAATTTGTAGAATCATGCCCAATCGCTTAGGAATTGAAAACAATCAAAACAACCCTTCCATGGAAACTTTTCCAGTACAATACATCCTCATCATCATCAAGGGGGGGTTTTTAGGGGTGGTGGTGGTGGTTGTGGCTTTGACCCTGGGGGTTCACTTTCACTTTGGAAGGGAGGGGTGGATATACCGTTAGGTCTGTCGTTAGGAATGTGGGTCTGGGTGCGAGCTGGCCTGGGGCCAGTTTTGGAGGGGGTTTAAATGGTTTCGGTCGGGGGTAGTGATAGGGGGGATTTAAAGGTGAAACGGGCAGGTCGAGTCGGGGTTGTTGTTGCGGAAGAGGTTGGTGCTGGGGAGGGGTTGAAATGTGTAGATAGTTGTGGTCGTGAGTGGGGTTGGGGGAAGGGTGAGTAAGGCTGGAGGTTGAGAGTTTACGATGATCGGGTGGTTTGGAGGTTTGGAGTGTGGGGATTTGATAGGGAGATGATGGGGGGGGGGGGGTCTGGGCAGGAAGGGTTGTGGTTTGAGAGGGGTTGAATTTGGACTGATTTTATTTTCGGGAGGGACATGGATGGGATTTCGAGGAGTGGTTGAAGTTGAGAGGTTGATTATGTTGTTTGGGGCGAGAGAGAGTAGTATCTTTGGGGTTAGCCAAGGTGGAAAAAGTTTTGTGGTTGGTTTGGAATGGGCGTGGTATTTTGTCGAGCGGGATCTTTGGGGGTGGAATTTGGGGCGGATGGGGTAATGGTGAAGAGGGGGATAAGGTAGGGGGGAAAGAGGAGGTAGGGGTTATGTACGGGGGTGATTTTTCGTTCTGAATGTGGTCGTGAGAGGTTAGGCTGGCAGGGTGGGAATTGGTGGAGGTTGAAAGTTTAGCTGGGCTAATGATGGTGGGAGACCGACTGGTGAGCAGGTGTTCGGTACGCATGAGGGGGGGGGGGGAAACCACTTTGGTGGGGGTCACGCGTGAGGGGGGAGGGGGGGGTTAACGGCGCATGTGGGAGGATCAGAGTGGTGAGGTGTGAGTGATCTAGGAAACGGAATTTGTTGGTGGGACTGGGGAGGATTGGTGGGGGAAGAGTTAGGCATAGGACATGGGTTATTGGGGGAGGACTGATGTACTGATTCGTGGTTGTTAAAAGTACGAATTTGGGGAATTTTCTTGGTGGCAGTCACGGTCTGTTTAGATGTTATCTGGGATTGGTGAGTTTGTCTGTCATGAGAGGGCGAGTCAAGTGTGGGGTTTTGAAGTTTTCTAGGGGTGTGAATTGTGTGGGGGTGGAAGGGAGCTACTGACGGAAAACTGTCACAAGGGGAATTTTGTTGTTTGCGGAATAGCTGAACATTTCTTGGGGCATGGGGAAAACATTGTTGGGCACATAGTTCGGCATTTTCCCTGGAAACACGTGCACATAAATATTTGTTAGCATGGTTTTTACATATATAAGAGTCTGTCCTGGAAACATGGGAGGATTGAACCTGGACAGATGGGGGTCTGGGTGATTGACAGGTAAATTGTGGGGATGGGGTGAGTAGGTCAGTTTGGAGAGATTGTTGCGGAAGAGATTTGTCTCGGAAAACAATAGAATTTGGTAGGATGGATGAAGGAGACATTGATGGAGATTTTGGTTCTGGTGCTGGATTATGGGGCAGAGGTAGGTTGGTGAGCGGGGGTGTTACTAGAGGTGGATTCAAGAGCGGTTCGGGTAATGTTGGAGAGGGTGACAAGGGAGGGGGGGGGGCGGGGGGGAATAGGAGGTAGGTAGAGCTGTAGCATTCTTGGTTGATGCGGGTGTTTGAAGGCGTTCACCGAGGTTGGGCATGTGGGGAGATGATGGTGGGGGGGATGAGGTTGACAGTTTTGAGGGGGGGACAGTTGATGAATATGAGGAAGTGAGAGGCGTGACAGGTTGTTGAGGGAGTGACGGGGGTGGAGGTTGGTCTTGGGTGACAGGGGCATGTGAGAGAGTGGAGGGGGGGCTCGTTTTCTGACCATTTTTCAGGGGTGAAATTGAAAAAGAATTGGTTACTGTGGGGGTGACCATTTCTGCATGCTGTGGTTTGTTGGCAGGCATAGAAAAAGGATGGGGTTTATGGGGTAACACAATTGATGGAAGATGATCGTTGGTGGATGGCTGGGCAGGGGAAAATTTAGGGATGGTCAGAGAGGATAGAGGCAAGGAAGAGTGCACTGGGGTTGGACTTTCACCGGAAGTCATTTTGGAAGGGTGCACAGAGTTTTCTTTAGGGGGATGGAGGGACTTATCAATGATAGTGTTCAGTGGAGGAATACATTTACTTTCTTGGATAGGGGCTGAAGGGTTGGATAGGGGATTCATCGAACTGAGTTGGCATTTTTCTCCGATGGAGAGCATATGTTCTTCGAATGAGCCGTACGGGTCGAGATGGGCGGTGATGGGGGGTGGGAGGATGTCTAATAATGCGGTGAATAAGAGTTCATTTTGTTGCTCGTCATCTTCAGAGCTATACGTGGTCCTCACGTATCTGTAGAGTTGTATGAGGGTCACATTGATATCCCCTTCATACTTGATCTCGTCGACTTTTTTTATTATTTCGGGGGCGACGAGGGAACCCAAAAGTGGCCCTAAGGTCCGGATCATGAGGGATCGAAACTGGTTCCAGGTAATCTCTGGCGTTACCTGTTTAACAATTTGGGAAACGTCTTTTCCCAACTGCATAATGTGTAATAATGCAACGGCGATTTTGTCGCGGTCATTTTGAAGTGCCACATCTAACACTGGTTTTACTATGTCTAAGTAAGTGGCAATATCATACGTGTTTACATCATACTTGGGAATGTGTGTGAGTGTCATAGCGAGCTGCCATTTTTGCGATGTTGCCATGCTTCTACTGTTCCAAACTTGCAGTGTAATGCAACCTTTTATCCGAATCAAATCCCACCGCTGCCGCCAATGTTATGCCCTGTTTTTCTACAGGATTAACTTGGGTAATGTGGGTTCTAACTGACTGGGTATATAAGGCTGCATGCACAATACAAGGTATGAGGAATAGAGAACACAAAAGAAACACACGGTAACAAGACACACGATCACGTTTATTGATATACCACTTCAGAATACTCGTGCAAGACAATATGATAGAATTGAACAACACTAGCATAAGTGGATCTGGATGGAGCCTAGTCTCCCACTTCCAACGTTCAGGTATTAATCTTCTGATCACTGGCTTATTTAACAGGTTTATACTAGAGACCATCAATGTTACTTATAGATTCATATTCACTGTTAGATTTATTACTGGTAGCTCTGGTGCACAAGTAATAGTTCACAGACTAGATTAGACACGCGTATTTTAGAGCACGGGAATTCTAGTAACCTCAGGGGGTACTGATCTAAGTTTTATATTCTTATGGCAGAAATACGTAGAACACAAATCAGTGGGCGAACGTTAGATATCACTAGGGTTTTACTCCTATGTAATAATATCTGGATAAAGGTAATTACGAGAGTTAATGTCGCCTGTTAATTAATAAACACTGATACGCTTAGCACTTCCCAACTGGAATGGTTATATATGAATTACACTGGGCAAAGATATAGCCACTTCGTAGAAATATTAATAAGTGAATCTCTAAACAGCACTGTAACAATGTAGTACTGATAGAGTGAATCTTGGGTAGTATCTGATTGGTCTGGTCCTGGTTATCTTGCGTCCATGATGTTGGGGGCTAACGACTGGTTCCGCGGCCGTCCAGGGTGTCCATATGTATGAAGGTCTCAAATACGTGGACAGGTCCTTCTATCCAAATCTGCCACGGAGTCTGCCAGCTCTGGAACTCACTTCTCAGTAAATAGCAAGGATAGAGCTCAAGGTTAACTCTGGTGACCAACCTGGATTGGTGTCTATCTTTCAACTGATTTTACTGGGGGCTGGAGCTGGGTTTATAGGCTCGGTTTGGGGCCCTGTAGGCCATAGGGATCTCGAGTCTTATGGACTTATTTGAGCTCTCAATAGATACGGGGACTAGGTAAGGTGGTGATTACTGTTGTGGCACATGGCTATAGGAAGCCTTCATATTTTAATATAACTGAGCCTTAGTAAGAGGTACTATTTTGGCTATACTGGAAGTATTGAGGGGAGAGAGACTGGATCTACTTTGCGAGGAGGATGGGGACAGCTGTGATAGGAGCGTCTCTCTTAGATTGTTCAATCTTCATTCTATGGTATAGCTGAGGTGCTAATTTAGTGATCAGAGTATGCAAGAAAGGTAAATGGTTTATTGTGAGTTAATAGAGGTTAGTAAAGGTGTTAGTCATGCATGGTTAGTTCATTGATAGGAAGAATTCCTGTGCTACCTGGCAATGACCCGGGAGTCAAAACAGGGGTCAGGTATACCTCCGCAGGGGTGGGGGTCTCCCTCCTCGGGTGGGTAAAAAGGGGGTGATGGTCGTCCGGCGGCTGTGGCTAGGGGCTTGCCATATCACCAGTGTTTGTAATAACCCTCTGTGTATGAGACAGATGTGGGTGTCCTTAATACCAAAACCGAAGGTGCCTTGGCTAGCTGGTTTTACTCGGTTGGTTGTTAATTGTATGGTTTGCTGGATGTGGTGGAGACTGGGTTACTAACTCTGCCACATTTATCTGGAAGTATGGCAATAGAAGTTAGTTACTGGTGAGGCGGCTAGCCTCGCACCGACGACCATTGGGTGCAGGGTTGTGAATAGGTTGTAAGAGAATAGATGGCATGCAAGGGGTTAGTAAAGCTCTAATGTTGTTCTGGCCTACTAAGGGAAGGCAGGCTGGATAGGAGTATATATATAAAAGGTTGGAGAGTGTTAGCAACGGAAAAATCAAGGATCTTCAAGAGGTATGAGAGAGAGGCTAGGTCGGACAAGAGTCGAGAAGCGCGGGGTATTTTAATGAGAGGGGAGGAGTTCAGGGGGGCTATAGGGAAATTTGACCCTAAGGTCTCTGGGCGTGGGGGTGGCATTAGGCTGCAGTTGATATTGGAGTTTGAAAAGGCAGTGAAAGTACGTTAGCCAAATGCTACCGGGGAATGCAACTATGGGGTGGTATATGAGTCTGGAAAATATAGAATTATGTGGACTGTGGGGCTGGGGGGGGGAGAAGGAGGTGAACTGTAGGTGTGTGCGTGACTGTGGGTAAAGTGGGGAAAAACATGGTGTATTATTCTTCGTCAGTACGAGGGGTTATGGATACT
This sequence comes from Paralithodes platypus, assembly GCA_032716605.1. Lineage (NCBI taxonomy): Eukaryota > Metazoa > Arthropoda > Malacostraca > Decapoda > Lithodidae > Paralithodes > Paralithodes platypus. The sequence goes on from CM064551.1 coordinate 39,132,020, forward strand.
ATTAGTTGGCACGAGCTTTTGCACGTCTAGTTGTCCCTGGGAACTGCGTTTTCTATGAAATATATACCAAGAAAAGCGGCAGTTCGTAGGGGTACTTAGTTATTGTTTCGAGGTACTTATGACAGATACTGGTAACAAGGTTATCTATACAATCTCTGGTTGGGGTAAGAGGTGTAGGACACGAAGCAAATTGGCGTAGTGTGGACTGTGGATACGAAGGAGGTAAGTGGAAGACGTATGACAATTGTGGAAAAGTAAATGGAAAAAGGTGAACACAATGGCGGATAAAGATACTTAACCTAAGGATTGAATACATAGATTTATGGGGCGATGGGTCTTCAGAAACTTAGTCTGGCAAGACAAGATGTTAGGGAATGTTAATATTAATACTTAACCTAAGGATTGAATACATAGATTTTATGGGGGCGATGGGTCTTCAGAAACTTAGTCTGGCAAGACAAGGTATTTTAGGGTAGGTTAATATTAATAACTAACCTAAGGATTGAATACATAAATTTATGGGGGCGATTGGTCTTCAGAAACTTAGTCTGGCAAGACAAGGTATTTTAGGGTATGTTGATATTAATATCCTAACTTAGGGACAGGGCATGGGTGTATTATAATATGAATGTATATTCTTGTTCATCATCGTGTAGGTAGAATCGGGCGGGTAAGAGGTGTAGGACACGAAGTAAAATGGCGTAGTGTGGACTGTGGATACGAAGGAGGTAAGTGGAAGACGTATGACAATTGTGGAAAAGTAAATGGAAAAAGGTGAACACAATGGCGGATAAAGATACTTAACCTAAGGATTGAATACATAGATTTTATGGGCGATGAGTCTTCAGAAACTTAGTCTGGCAAGACAAGATATGTTAGGGAATGTTAATATTAATACTTAAACTAAGGATTAAATACATAGATTTATGGGGGCGATGGGTCTTCAGAAACTTAGTCTGGCAAGACAAGATAGGTTAGGGAATGTTAATATTAATACGTAACCTAAGGATTGAATACATCGATGAATGACGACATTATAGTCGTCGTCCTAATAAGGTGATGAAACCTGGTTGATCTGCACTTGGCACAATACGACACAAGGACAGTGCCGCTATGTCGTATCAATACTGGTGGCAGTTAATATTATAGAGACACTTAGTTACTAGAGGAACAATGCAAGGGGGCGACTGATCACGGGTTACATATATCTATACTCGTCATGGGAAATGATATACGAGGTCTAGGGACAGGCGTGGGTGTTTTAACTTCTAAGATATATAACATCTACTTCTCGGATGTAAGAACATACATAGATATATGGCTGTCTGATTTGTTGGTATTGGCTCAACTTAGGGACAGGGCATGGGTGTTTTTAATATGAATGTATATTCCTGTTCATCATCATTGTAGTTAGAAGTGTAGGACACGAGGGGGTAGTGTACGTGAGGTGTGGAAAATGGTCAGTTTAGAAGGGGTAGGTAGGTGCGGCCTGGAGCTGCTTAGCCCTGCAGGCTTGGGCCTGTCTGAATTGGTTGGCTCGGTCAGCTGGTCCTTTCGTTCTGTGGACCTTTCTTTCGGGTGTTTCTGTGTGGTGTTCGCTCGTGGCTTCTGTGGTGGGCTTCTCGTTCTGGGGCATTTTAGTAATAATAGAATGCCATTGGTATCTATACTCTGTTCCAAATAAGTAGGCCAGCTATCGTGAGCCCTAACCTCTGTAACTCAAAAAGGGTTTGAGCATTTGTGCTATAAATTTCCTCGCCTATTGCCTGGCAGATCTTTCCAAAATGGTAGAACTATTAGCTCAATTACTCTAGTCGTTTGTGAGTTATAGAAGTTAATATTCAAGAGTTTTGGCCTACATGATTGGAATAGTGTATAGTCTAGTTTGAAGATTTTTTGTTTGTTTTTGTTTTTGTTTTTGTTTTTTCTGTGCCAAATTATTTTCTGAACAGTTTTCTTTAGGTAAGTGTGCTTGGAAATATATGTGTTTGTTTATGTTTATGATTATCTGCGTTATACTGTGTACTCGCTCGACTAGACTTTACCCGACATCTACTTAAAACGTAATCAAATGTATCTGTGTGATAACATGCAAGCAATAACAAAATACTCTCCTAATAGTCCACGCGATCCTACATTTTGTTGAAGCCTTGTTTACTGTTGGTATGTGGTATGTTGGGTGTGGTGTCCCGAGTTCGAATCCCGGGAGGACCATATGCTTTCATTAGTTTATTCAAGTACATTGGGGTTTGTAATTGATGATTAATGTTAAGAACGGGGTGTTACTTATACAGTATATATATATAAACACAATAGATGACCAGTACAAAAGTAATGCGATTCGTATCTATCTATCTAGCTATTCTTAAATGACCGTAACACAGGGAGAATTTATATACTGTATTTGTGAATATAAAGGGGGAAGTGAAGACGCGAGCTAGACAATGTGTACGCTGTTGTTCCAATTAGTATGTAAAATCAGGATGAAAATACGCGGGCACGAACAAGATAATTGTTAGATTAAGGAGAGGCAGACCGTTTTTCTGGACCCCCTTCTCCCTAATGTTTAGCCCCACTAGCTTTGAGATTATAAGACGTTCGGCCCATTATTTGGCGATTTTAACATCTTTCGCCCCATTTCGTTGTGAATTTTAAGACCTTTCGTGTCATTTAGGTGTTGATTATTTCCTGGCGAGCGATAGCGAGCCTGCAATTTTAAGAGGAACCGGCCTTCGGCTGGGACACTTTTCTACCGAAAAATGTACAAATTTATCTTGAAGGGGGTCTAGGGGGTGTTTTTCTAAGCTTGATGGAGGTCTAGGGAGGAAACTAAACAAATATACGAATAAATGAATTAATAGACCAAACAAACGGCCAGTCTCCCCTTAATATATTTAGTATCAGCATGTGTGATAGATAGATTTTAACACTATATTCAGTTTTTTTCTAGCTAGCGGTAAATTGCCATGTCCCATCTTTATTTTTATAGAAATACTGTGTCGTTCATTATGAAAACTTGGCATTATTACGACACGGAGACATAGTAGGTTCATATTATTACGACACGGAGACATAGTAGGTTCATATTATTACGACACGGAGACATAGTAGGTTCATATTATTACGACACGGAGACATAGTAGGTTCATATTATTACGACACGGAGACATAGTAGGTTCATATTATTACGACACGGAGACATAGTAGGTTCATATTATTACGACACGGAGACATAGTAGGTTCATATTATTACGACACGGAGACATAGTAGGTTCATATTATTACGACACGGAGACATAGTAGGTTCATATTATTACGACACGGAGACATAGTAGGTTCATATTAATACGACACGGAGACATAGTAGGTTCATATTTTCCCATTAAGTATTGATAATTAATTTGCTAAGGAATTCAGTTTTTCGTCAGCAGAAATAAAGCCGACTATAAATACAGTATACTTTTGAGGATTATGTCGCGTTTTGGCAGTCTATTCTGGCAATGATTAGACGATTTTATTCCAATTCAGTAGACGTTGTGGGAGCTAAAGAGTTAACTGATATCGTATTTACCCCTTTTATTCATAGTTATGCTTCCTAAATTGCATAAAATCGTCTAATGTTTGCCAGAATAAACTGTTAAAGCACGTCATAATCCTCAAGGGGTTAATATATTTTATGGGTAGTACTTTAATTGATATCACATACTAATTGGAGACCCACGTATGAAGTGTCCCCTTTGCGAAGCTATCTATCTAAATGGATCTATTAAGACACCGGGGCTCAGAAAGTGCTGGGAGCTGATTGGTAAAGAAGGAAAATGTAAAATATAACTTGTTCGAGGAGTATTGTATGTATGTATATACTCAGGCACATACCCCATTGCTGGGGGTGTCCGACACGGGACAGAGCCCAAACAGAAACATGATTTAAAGTTCCTATTCTGAGGATCCGGGACCACTTTAGCGTTCCCTCGCCCGTTTATCTATCTCGTCGAGTAGGAGAATTTTATAAGGGGAGGAGGATTCCTAGCCACCTGCCCTAGCCATCTTCTCAGTAGGAGAATGCTCTGCAGTAAAAGAGATGAAGCCCAGTGAGTGTTTCGGTTTCAACAATAGTATTGGCTTATCAACCGGTTTACACCGGTTTACACCCTCACAAATGAAGTTGCTAGGGAGCCTGGGAGGAGGTCAACATAGACAAACATATTTAATATAATTTATCCTATTGGTCAGGACTCGAGACAAATTATCTGTATGTAAATAAATTATACATCTAATGCAAGCCAATGCAATTCTTTTATTGGTCCCCATAGAATGAGCTCAGATCTGAACTGGTTCCGTGATGGTGAGGACGGCGGGTTGGTGGTGTTGTTTGAACCTGACTCTGGTGGTGAAGGAGGGAACCATAACACCAAGATGCCAACAGCCAGTGTAGTGTTGTCACCACTGACACAACCCATGGCCACCAACGTCAGACTGGACCGAAATAATTACACCTTGGAGTTTGGTGTCCAGGGGCAGGCAGAGTCGATACCACCAGGGTATACCTCTGAGGTTATTATGGTACCTGGTACAAGAGGTATTACCAACAATATTATAGGTGAGTCCATACTACCAGGATACACCTCTGAGGTTATTATGGTACCTAATACAATATGTAGTACCAAACAATAAATAAATTATATTATAGGTGAATCCACCAGTGAAAACGAGCTCATCCTACCAGGGTACACCTCAGAGGTCCTTTTGGTACTTGGTACAAGAGGCTTCACCAATATTAATTATAGGTGAGAACGAGTCAAATTAATTGATAAGGAAATATATTCAATGGAAGGAGTGATTTCTTATTGTCTCCGTCAACTAATGCTTTACTATTTTATCTGTCTGTCGACCTTTTTGTGTGTGTTTGTCTATAAGGTATATTGATGCATATAAATAAATATAAACAGAATTAGTAGCTCTAAGAAAACGAAAAGGGTTTGTTTAAACCTAGGAAGTGACGCTGGTGAGTCATGGGTGTGTCATTCCTTTTATTGGTTAGAACTGTCAACTTTCAAACAATTCAACCAGCTCAAAAATCTGTGTAAAAGGTTAGGGACCAAAGACAGCAGGAATAGCTGATTCCAACCCTGTTCCTTTGATTTGGAACCTCACTCAGTAACATCTCCCCATTTTTTATGTTTACAGTTGAAAAGGATTTCCATGATGTACTATGATTGTGTTATGAAATGCCTTGTATTCAATAAACAAAACACAAGCAATCCTTTGAATTAACAATTCGAATTGGGATCACCTGATTTTCATAATCCATACACACACCCTTTTCACTCAAACACCTCCCGCCATCCCCCCGCTCAGTACCTGACAGTTTCACCCACCATACCCTGTCTCTACCCCACACACCAGATCTCCAGCTAGTTACTCCTCAAGGTTCATTATGTTTCTGGACACTATTTTGTTAAATTGCCTCCTGGCTTCGAGATTCGCTAGGTGTCATATTTGTGAAAGTCCTCCCGCTCAGATGTGTCTCTGCCGTGCCTCTTGGTGTTGTTAGTGATAATGGTGACAGGGTAAGCAGTGTGTGCTCCATTTGGGGTTGTATTTAACTAATGTGGTGTGTGGGAAGAGACTGACCAATTTGTCCCTGTTTAGCTCTATAGCCATTACAATAAGAGCTACACAGCTACTACTACTATTTATTCAGCATTTGCTAAGTTGTAGTGTATTGTCAGCGTGGGGTGAGGCTGTGAGGACCTACACTGGGACGACCAAGATGGAGGACCCATCAGCAGAGTACCTGAGCTACTATACTGACAATGGGGCGGCACACTACTACAACCCTCTACCTTACACCAACTTCAGGGATGCTCTCATGTCGGTCTATAACCATTCCCTCGACCATAACATTCCCATCAGGTCTGTTTTGGGGGGTTTTGTCATTACCACGTTTCAGGTTCCTTTTGTCGTTCTACATTGTTATCTGCTGTTTATGTGCTAGATATGTGTATATAGTTGTACAGTCATGGATACTTAAACACTTTTTTTACATTATAACAAAACAATGAACATTGGCTTGTGAAACCCACTTATGCATTCTCTGTGGCTAAAATAGTGTTTCATGATAAGTTTATGAGATTGCCATAATTGTTCCTTCAATAATACACAGATAGTCCTGGCCATAACTGATGTGTTTATGTGAATCTGCTCTCATTTGTAAACAGCCCATCCCATTTATCAGTTTTGACAATAACAAATGTGTCTTGGTAACAGCATGTCATCAATGTTTACAGACGACTGCAGCTGGATTCCTGGTGGTACCATAAGGGGGCGGGTGCAGGAGTGAAGAACTGGACGGCCATACCCTTGTTACTCCCTGGTGGAATTGAGGGTCTGTACGAGGAAACTGGCTGGCCCATCATCGCTCACAACAGATACTTTAGCAGTGATACAGACTACGCTCAACAGAATGGAGGTGAGAAGGAGGGAGGGAGTTTTCATTCTATTTACCGGTACTTCATTTTCAAGTCCGAGCGTAGGAGTCCAGGTATTATACTTGTTGGGAATAGACACGAAGGTTACCCTGCAACTCTCACAACCACTACACCGCCCATTAGGGTAGTGCAGTTGCCCTCCACATGACACCCACCAGGATTCTTCACACCATACCTTAACGGGAGGCCATGTAGTAGACCAGAACGTCCTGGGCAACCTACCCCATCAACCTGCCAAACATTCCCATTACTTTTGGCTCTGTACCATTGATATCTTTGCGACTTGAGCCGCCCATGCTAGCCAGCCACCGAGCCTCCTAGAGGTTCATATGCTGATAAACAGATAGACTTGCTGGCCCCATGCTCATTCAAATACTTTCAACCAATTATACTACATTCTATATGTCCACCATATTTCTTCCACTTGGGGGAACTCATGTAGTACTAGTGTAATAACAACCACATGATCATTTATTAGACATGTCAGTCGGAATATGGTGGTTACTGAAGCAAAGCATAAATTAATCCTCACTCTTTCCCCTCACTATATTAGAAATAAAGCCCATGGATGCAGTTACCAGCTCTGTACTAAAGCCTTCCAATCACTAGCTCCCTTTTCTACACTTCCATTTATCTTAATCTAATATTCCATCAAACAGCAAAGGAAAGTTTTCCCTATTTACGTTTGCTCACCAAATAACGGAAGCTTTTATTTATCTTTCTGTTAATCTCTATTTTACATTCTTTGTAAGTATTAAGTGCTTATTATCAAACAAGAGGGTATACATCAATCGTATAATGCAGCATCAGTAAATTAAAGATATTAAAAACAAAAACATTGGTTTATTTACTTAATTCCAATTAAATGCCTTCTTGCACTTTTTCTTTGTTGAAGGACCGTACCCATTCACCATAGATGAGGAGCAGGAGAAGGCCCTGCCCCTTGACCGATCTTTCTGGGACGACTTGATGGATGAAGCTATGGCATGGGGCCTCGCCACATATGAACAGGACTGGCTCGACCGCCAGTATATGTTCACCAGGTCAGTATTAGTATGAACAGTTTTATAATATGTTCACTAGATCAATAAGTATACTTGCTCAATTTATGATTATCTTGCATTCCATTCGAAAGTTCTTTATCACAATTCTTTGGTAGGCTGGGGAACTCTTGGTGTATGCAATGCAGGAGGGCTTCCCGCATCAGCTAATCACACAAAAACAGTTCGAGAGCAGAGCAAAACGTAATGTACCTGACGTAAAAGAGTTGCAGCCAGTAACTAATGTATTACTGTGATAGGAAAGATCTAGGTTTTAATAAGAGGAATAGAGAGTATAAGTGTAATTCACTTGGCTGAGTGCCTTGTGTAACTGATTCTAAGCTGATAACCCAGATGTATGAGGCCTAATGTGCTTCCGTGCTGACTCCCTGCCTAGGCAAACTCTTTCGTCTCTGTCTATCCTCTAACGTCTTCCCTTCATGCTGGAAGTTTGCTCACATTCAACCTGTCCCAAAGAAGGGTGACCGCTCTCAACCCTCCAACTATCGTCCAATTGCTCTTATCTCTTGTCTTTCTAAAGTTTTTGAAACTATTCTTGCTTCCAAATTTCTTGAGCATTTCTCTTCTCATAATCTGCTCTCAGATCGCCAGTATGGCTTCCTTAAGGGTCGCTCTACTGGTGATCTTCTTTCATATCTTACTAACTCGTGGTCATCCTCCTTTCGGGACTTCGGTGAGACTTTTTCTATTGCACTAGACATATCGAAAGCTTTAGATAGAGTCTGGCATAAATCTTTAATTTCTAAACTACCCTCCTTCGGTTTCTATCCCTCCATCTGTGCCTTTGTCTCTAATTTCCTTTCCGGCCGTTCCATAGCCGCGGTTGTGGACGGCCATTGTTCACTTCCTCACCCTATAAACTCCGGTGTTCCTCAGGGCTCTGTCCTATCTCCTATTCTCTTTCTAATTTTTATAAATGATCTCCTTAACTGTACCTTAATTCCCATCCATTCATACGCAGACGACTCAACCTTACACTACTCCATTAGTTTTTCAGAACGCCCCAGCCAGCAATCCCTCAAAGACAAACGTAATGAAGCCATAGAACTCTTAAATTCTGATCTAAATACTATTTCCAATTGGGGCAGAGAAAACCTTGTTAACTTTAATGCTTCCAAAACCCAATTTCTCCATCTATCTACCCGTCAGGATCTCCCAGCGGACTATCCCTTATTCTTCAACAATACAAAAATCAATCCTTCAGCTTCTCTCAATATTCTTGGTGTCTCTTTTTCTTCTGCTCTCATTTGGAAGGACCATATTACCAGTCTTGCTAAGGCAGCCTCCCAGAAGCTGGGTGTGCTCAACCGCCTTAGGGGGTTCTTTTCCCCTGCACAGCTTCTTGCTCTGTACAGGGGCATAGTGCGCCCTTGTATTGAGCATTGTTCACATGTGTGGGGAGGTTCCTCTCACACCGCTCTCCTAGACAAAGTTGAAAGGAAGGCCTTTCGTATCATTAACTCCCGTCCACTCACCAACTCTCTGCAATCTCTCTCTCTCCGCCGCAATGTTGCATCTCTTTCGCTATTGTATCGCTACTATAAAAATCAGTGTTCCTCAGAGCTATCCCAGTGCATACCACCTCCTTTACGTAGGGCACGTGGTACCCGTCTTGCAACTCAATCCCACCCCTACTCTGTGCAACTCTCCAACCCAAGAGTGAAATGTTACTCTCAAACTTTCTTCTACTCAACAGCTGAGCTCTGGAACTCTCTCCCAGAATCAGTCTTTCCCTCTTCCTATAACTTAAATTGCTTCAAACTCAGTGTGTCCAGGCATTTTGGCTCGAACGTCCCTTGATTTTGGCCCTGTCACTCTTTCAACTATGGGGGAGGCACTTGCTATAGGCAGTTATGCCTTTTGCCTCCCTCAATCACATAGAAAAAAAAAAAAAAAAAAAATGTATGAGAACGAATTTAACTAGCACAACCAAGGTCCTGTGAGAGAAAGAGAAATTCAGATAATACTGTGAGTCCCCCATCAACCAAACCTGTAGTACTTCCTTGGTGAGACTGTCTACTGCTATTACTACACTGTAGTAGTAGTCATTGTTGTTGTTGTTGTTGTTGTTGTTCCCCAAGCTGCCTGGCCGAACAGCCCCAAGTCCCCGAGCAAGGCCAAGGCCATAACCGAGCGCCCCCACAGAACCCTCCCTGCCGACCACAATAAAGCCTGGGTGACCGAAGCCACTCCATGGCGGGGAGCTGAGGAGGGTGCGGAAACGCCCGGGAAACCAAAGCCCCACCCAGGGCCCTGTGCCCCTCAGTAATTATGCAGAGAAAGTTGAGGGGCAAAGGAAAAATGTGACGCTTTGGCTTTCAATCTTGGTAGATTGGGAGGTCAATCCACGGAAGAGACGCCGTCACTTGAGATCTAGAAAATATATAAGTAAAAGGAACAGTCAGAGTAAGCTATGGGTATGGCAGAGATCGCTCAGTTCTCACTCTGATAGACCAGCCCATCATCACATGACTAGAACCCAATCCTCTCAGCATCAGCTAGGAAAGGCCCTAGAAAGCCGCCTTTGGCAGGGGGATAGCTCCCCTATTTCAACCCTTTCGGGGTTGGGCACCCGCTAGTAGTAGTCGTTGTTGTTGTTGTTGTTTTTCCCCAAGCTGCCTGGCCGAACAGCCCCAAGGCCCCGAGCAAGGCCAAGGCCATAACCGAGCGCCCCCACAGAACCCTCCCTGCCGACCACAATAAAGCCTGGGTGACCGAAGCCACTCCATGGCGGGGAGCTGAGGAGGGTGCAGAAACGCCCGGGAAACCAAAGCCCCACCCAGGGCCCTGTGCCCCTCAGCAATTATGAAGAGAAAGTTGAGGGGCAAAGGAAAGATGTGACGCTTTGGCTTCCAATCTTGGTAGATTAGGAGGTCAATCCACGCAAGAAACGCCGTCACTTGAGATCTAGAAAATATATAAGTAAAAGGAACAGTCAGAGTAAGCTATGGGTATGGCAGAGATCGCTCAGTTCTCACTCTGATAGACCAGCCCATCACCAAGTAGTAGTCGTTCCCTAGGTTGCCTGGCCGAACAGCCCCGACTACACTGTTAGATAACTGGTTGACTCCGGGGCTTTGATTGATGCTGGTGGTCTTGAAGTTACATGTAGACTGGCAAACACTGTCATGGGGTTTGGGTTCCATATTCGACTTGATTTTTAAGTTTCTTCTGTCTATCGATTCTTCATATTCAGTTTCGTCTTATGCTTGATTTGTTGATATTATTTTTCGAGGAGGCATTCAGCTGAGTCAAGTTAATCATTGGAGAAGACCGATTTACTTTTTTTTCTTTTTCACTTGCTTGGTGTTTGTTTTACAGTGAAGTGGTATCTTCATTCTCTTGGAGCATTGATCCTAGTGTTTGGTTTGTTGGTATATAGGTCAATGGGAAAGCTTAAGCTCAACTTGCAGGTCCACTGGTGCCTTGATGAAGAGCTTCTTCTCGGATGGCTTCGATAAGAGGGGCCAATCAAGAAAGTTGCTGGTAGGGAAATATATGGCAGTTAATTGTCCTCTATAATATTGTAGAGATATTTACCAAGAGTGTTCTGTCGTCTCCAATGGCATCTGTCACTTCTGAGGACATTATATGTATTGGGTTGGTGATAGTGGACCTGTTTATCAGAGGCTTTTGAGAACTTCTTTTCTGCTAGGGTAGGATCCCTTCACATATTACTTGAGTTCTTGCTTTATCGACTCCAATGTCTGGGTTCAATTATTCATGCTCAGTCATCTGATTTTTGTTTTACCAGGTTTCACAAGGTTGGTGGTCAGGATATTATGGATTATGTTGATTAAGTATTCAGGAGAAGCTTTCTTGGTAGGTCAATAATAATTGGTCCTCTTAATAATTGTTTACCCTCTCCTTCTCTTGTAGTGTTCTCTACACCAACGTGACCTTGGGGTTCGTATAGCTGGACAACAAGGACCAAGCTTGGGTTGATCAAGGCTTTGACATCCGGGAATCCTCAACAATTTTATGTTTCCTTCTTTTAATTATCTTCCCCTTTATTCCTTTTTCTCACAGTGCCCTCCACACAAACATATCTCTGGGGTCGACATGGCTGGACGACATGGGTGGTGCTGCAGGTGATCGAGGCCTCAACATCCAGTACTGTATGGCCTTCATCCGTCACCTCCTACACTCACCCTCACTCCCAGCCGTCACACAAATCAGGGTCAGCGACGACTACAATCTGAATCCGGTAACAATTCAAAGTGTGTGTGCATGTGTTTGTAATGATAGGTATTTACACGGGTTTCAGTATTCCTAAATTACTACTCTCGCTGATGATAGTGAGTGCTGGAGTAATACATTTAATGTTGTGTGTCTGTTTAACTTTTAATGATGACTTTAGATGGGCTTCTAAATCCCCCCCCCCCCCAATGTTATTGGTAATGTTATGGTTCAAAACCCCAAATAGTATACCGCACTTCTCAAAAGGGTAGTCAAAAGCATTTTGTCATCAATTCAACTCCTCTTACTACTTCCCTACAATCTCTCTTTACATGCCGCAACATTGCATCTCTCTCTCTTCTACCGCTATTACAATAATCAATGTTCTTCAGAGCTTTCTGAGTGTATACCTCCTCCATTACGGAGAGTGGGTGACACCCGCCTTTCAACACATTCTCACTCCTATATTGTCCAACTCTCTAACTCAAGGGTGAACCGATTTTCCCAGTCATTCTTCTACTCAAAAGTAAGCTCTGGAACTCTCCCTCAATTTGTCTTTCTCTAATCCTATGACTTAAACTACCGAACTTCAAGCTCCATGTGTCCAGACTTGTTGACTCTAACGTATACCTTGAATTTGGCTCTCTATTACTCTTTCAACTTTGGGGGGGGGGATACTTGTTACATGCAGTTTTGCCCTGTGTCTCCTTCATACATATAGAACAAAAAATGCGCACTCTATCTCATTTAATTCCACTATCTTGGAAAATGCTTCAACAAGGAATGGTTGTTCAACTTGGGGCTTGTGTCTTTTAGTGAAACTTAGTGAAGCTGTTTAAGGGGAGTATTTAGTTGAGAACATGAGATACATTAACCCTCTCACTCTCTTGGGCAAATCCTATACTGTAGAATGTAATAATACAAGGTAACCAAACTCCGACTCTCAAATGCCCTGTGACTTCACACACTTCTAAACAAAATAAAATAAAACAAAATAAAATAAAATAAATAAAATCACGCTAGAAATTTAGTAGATTGGCATGTATTATATATTGCTGTTTGGTATGCCAATTCTATATAGATCTTTGGACTTTGAATTGTACAATATGAAGAATACAATAATCACGTCAATATTAGCTATTTCTAGTTGTAGTTTCCCCATATTGTTTAACCCTATCTTACCCGGGGAAGGTCTTTTCAACCCCACCTCCCTCACACACACACACACACACACACACACACCCAGCCCGTAGCCTAGTAGGTAGAGCACTCGTCTCACACACGAGGGGTCGGGGGTTCAATCCCCGGCCGGGCGGAGACAAATTGGGCTTGTCTCCTTTCATGTGTTAGCCTCAGTTCACCTAGCTGTAAATAGGTACCTGGAATAAGTGGACGACGTTGTGACGTCCCATCTGGGGTTGGCAAAAATGGTACAAGGCGAGATGGGTATCATATGGTTCACCTAAGCTGATGGCTACCTAAGCCTTCGGGCGAGACGGTACCGTCTATAGTGAGAATGGTACCATACAGATCCACCCTAAGCCTTCGTTTCCGATGTCGCCAATTGGCTAAATACAGACTACACACACATCCACAGCCATTCCAACAGTACATAAAACACTTAACATGCATTTCACGCAATACATTCCCAGTTAAGGAGGCGCGATAATAATGAGCTTAGCTCGCATTGCGTGGATTCCCCTTGACGAACAAGTAACTAAGTAACACCCACACACATCGTAATAACCCCCCAGACGTGGAATGGAATAATGTTAATCAGTTTACGTGTGTTGTCTAACCAGAACCAGTGGCGTATAGGCGTAATCTCCCTACTGGCTCACGTGCTGGGCCTGGTGCCTTACAAGGATGTGTTCTGGACCTCCAACGTCAACACCGGCGTCATCTTCAACGACTGTGAGCTGGTGCTGCCGGAAGTGGAGCACCCCTTCCAGAGAAACTATAAGTATGGCGGCAGGATCAATACGGCAGGTAGGCAGACATAGTTTTTCATCTCTTCCTTTCACGTGCAAAATGGGTTTGAGTATTAGGAATGTAAGAGGTTGCTTAGCCTCAATATGTATGTCTAAACAGTGTAGGCCTATGTGAAATTGTTTTCCATTATTCATCTTCTCTCGAAGATGTATAGTATTTTCAACACCTTGCATCGTTGCAAAATGCATTTTCTTTGGCATGTGGCAGAACGCTGTGAGGCCTCTGAATTGTAGGATGTTCTATTACTGATTGTAACATTCATGTAGATAGGTATATTTAACCCATAGAAAATCACAAGTTACTTAAAAGCTAAATCAGCAGGACCAATTATGAGACATAGTAACCTGTGGCCTATGTCTTTGTCTCCTCATATATGAGCTGAATTTTGGTAATCATAAAATTATACAACGTAAATAAAACAATGTTTATTTGTCGATGTTTTTGATGATATCTTGAGGTAAAATGTGGCCCCCCTAATGCTAGACTTGCCCTACAGGTAAGACAAGTGAATACCCAGCTACACTACACTACCAGAAGGTTAAGGGGGGATGGTTCACTTTTGGTTGATTTTTTTCATTTATTAATTATTTTGTTTAGTTTCCTCCCTAGACCTCCTCAAAATTAAAGAAGCATCCATTAGATCCCCCTTGTAGATTAATTTGTTAATTTTTCGATGGAAAACTGTCCCGGCCGTTCTTCCAAAATTACAGGCTCACTACCGTTCGCCAGGAAAAAATATCGACACCTAAATAGCACGAAAGGTCTTATTATTGACAAAGAAATGGGGCGAAAGGTCTTAAAATTGACAAACTAATGGGGCAAACATCTTAAAATCAGAACAATAATGGGACTAAACATGAGGGAGAAGGGGGTCCAGAAAAACAACCCATCTACCCTTAAGCAAGTTTGTTTGGTTACCGTATATGATATGTGTTAGATACACCTCTAACTCTTCCAAAATAATACATATTTGTCGAGTTACTTATTTTGGATTTAACAAGCACAATATTATCGAAGATGTTCCTGAGCCAACATCATGAATGTCACGTACTGTATGTAATATACAGTTATATGCCTATTTATTCATCCACAGCAACTATCTGAAACTCACTGCAGGGCCCATGAGATAGTAAGTATTCATTGTAACTGTCTCTCTCTCTCTCTCTCTCTCTCTCTCTCTCTCTCTCTCTCTCTCTCTCTCTCTCTCTCTCTATATATATATATATATATATATATATATATATACTGTATATATACAGTATATATGCATATTGCATATATATACAGTATACTGTATATATATATATATATATATATATATATATATATATATATATATATATATATATATATACATTATATATATATATATATATATATATATATATATATATATATATATATATATATATATATATATATATATATATATATAGATATATATATATATATATATATATAATATATATATATATATATATATATATATATATATATATATATATATATATATATATATATATATATATATATATATATATATATACCGTATAATATACACAATATATTACCAAACCAGTTCCCCAGGCAAACTCTCTTACACGAGCATTACTTTCTACAAGAAAGCTTTCATTCATGTGGTCATAATCTGATAGTAGTGATAACAGATAAGCAGACCTCATACGAAACAACCTCTAGGGCCTCTTCATCTCTGATACACACACTTACAATGGTGCTATATCTGTGTATTCATACATTATGCATAGTATCTTCCATCGTTCTTTAGTTTTTGTTAATACAGTACTGTTGGCAGTATTTCATTATTATTATTATTCATATTTCTATTGATATTATTATTATTATTATTATTATAATTATTATTATTATTATGATTATTATTATTATTATTATCATTATTATTATTATGATCAAACCTATGGCTTTTTTTAACATTTGTAATATAATTGATAATAATGATCAATATCTACAGTACATCTATAACGTTTAAGTTCATTAGCACCACGAATAACTTAGAATTAATGATGAAATAATTTAATGTCTTCTAAATATGTACTGTACCATATTCTAATGGTCAAGGTTCATGCGTAGAGTTGAGTATGGAGTCTTCTGTCTAGCTACAAACGTGAAAAAACTGCACTTCTACTGTATTACTATTATTATAATTATTTATATAATTTCCATATATTAGTACAGTATATTATATTGTTGTTATGTTCACCCTTATCAGCGTCCGGGAAGCCGTGTGTCCCCTGACGAGACTTTGGATGGGATGAACTGTACTTCGGTAGCGGCATGTACGAGAACTTCTGCAGGAACCCCGTGGACCTCAGGGATGGAGCCTTCTGCTATACCAAGGCTTCTTTTGGTTAGTATACCCTTCCATACCACTACATTTCTGTTTCTATTTGTTTTTCTTTCCCGCTTTTCTGTAGGCCTACCAGTTTCCTCTTGTTTCCCGAGGACTGAGGGCAAACAGGTACATAAATGTAGATCCGAGCAGAACCAAGAATTTGAATAAAGAGCGTTCCGTGAATTCCAAATCCAAAACTTTAATTGTTTTCTATGCAAACGCTCGCAGCATACGCAATCAATTTTCAGAGTTAGAGGAACTAGTGTTTACAGAAAATTACGATGTTATTGGCATAACAGAATCTTGGCTCAATACAGAAGACAGAGACTTTTTAGAGTATTCACTTCCCGGTTATGTAATGTTTGAGAAAAGCCGAATTATTAGAAATGGAGGTGGAGTTTTATTTTTTATCAAAGAAAGTCTTAACCCGACCCTCTTGTCAAAACCTCAAATTGTGAACGTCGACATATCCTTTGTGCTAATAAAGAATAATAAAGGTACAAAAATAATACTTGCACTAATATACAGACCTCCAGCTCAATCAGTGCAAACTGACCGAGAAATTGATGAGCAAATTGCAGACTTAAGTAACTCGCAAGATAACGTAATTTTTGGCGACTTCAATTTACCTGTGACCAAGTGGGGAGATAGTATTACTTCACACTCTGGACAAGAACTTTATGCAAACTTGCAAGAGAGTTCGCTATATCAATTTGTTAGATCTCCAACACGTGGAAATAATGTCCTTGACCTTGTACTTCAACAAAAGAAGAATTGATAGAGAATTTGAATGTCGGTGATGAATTCAGTAACAGCGACCATCGTATGATAACTTTCAGTTTAAAGTTTTGAAATGACGGGGTTGGATAGAACGGGGTTGGGAAACACCTGTAGGATTGCCAGCCTACAGGTGAGTAGGAAGGACAAACGGAGACATAAACAACCAAGACACCATTCCATACCAGTCCCCCATGATGAGGAAAAACAAGAAACAGAGGAGTACCCCGCTTTACTTGGGCATTCCCGTTTTCTGTCTCCCAAGGACGGTCACCTAAGTCAGTCACCCTTATTAAAGAATGGAAAGGTCAGCCAATCACCATCCAGGTTTCAAACCCTCCCCACCAATCACCAACTTCCTTGCACCAGCAGCTAGATTTGCAGTACACAGAACAAAATTACTGTTAATGTGTATGCAAATTCCACATCAAAGGCCTGAGTGTTACTGACATAAGTGGGGACATTAGAATCTACAATACAAGATTGTTACGAAGAACTCTGGACCAAACCAGAAACCTAGAGGAAACCAGAGTTATTTCCAGATTCACAAATAACCCACAATTATAATAAAATCAATAGAACTGATATTATATCCTTCCTAGACTTAGTAAGTAAGTCGGAGTATTACATAGAATACTTTAGATGATTAGGTACCTTCTGATAACCACCATGTATTTTTAAGTTAAGTATTTACTTCACTATTGATGTCACAACGATTTCACTATATCCCTTTAACATTGAATTACTCTAAGTTGAAGCTAAGAAAATATCTGAACATGTACTCAACGAAATTGTTGAGAAAGCAAGCACTTCTACCTCGGATAATGCATTCCCCTCCCCCCTCGAGCCTATAACGAGCCCTGTTGTGTGCCTCTGACGTCTGGACGTGGGATTCCTGACGGTACGAAGCAGCCCGGAAGTCTGGCCAGGCGAACCTACGCTCTACGTCGGCCAGAACTTGTTTTCGAACCTCAACCCCCACCCAGCTCCCCCTAAGTGTCTCTGGGTATCTTACGTTGTGATTATTGATGTGAAGATAAGGTAAAATATGTGAATATTTATGGTTAATCTCTGTGCTTGATCTGTGCCTAAGATCCTTCATTTATTGCGTATGCATTAATCCTGTAGTAACCAGATCAAACCTTGTGTAGATCTGTACCCAAGATCTAGTGTTAATTTCTCTACTAAACTCATAATCCACATTCATTCTACACATACGTTACATAATAGTGTCAATCCATAATCAAGCCGAATACTCACAGATTTTCCTTGTGTATGTCCATTCTATTTTATGTGTGTACCAAGTTGAAGCTGAAGTGTATACTGTGAATTAATTCCCTTCCAAGACCCTCACTTTTACCTAGAACCTACGCTCAATTTCATACCTATTTTTGAACTCAGTCTCCCCCCCCCCCCCCTATTACGCCTGAATTTGATGTGCGTTAATAGTGTACTTTGTGAATAACGTATTAGTTTATTCTCTTATGAAATAGATAATTTCGATCCTGCTCGTCTAGGAATTCTAGTTTCTGTGTAGATCTATTGTCTAATTATTCATCAACTCAAATACAACGCCAATTGTTCTGTATTCCATATAGGACTCTGCTAACCAGTTCAGACCTCCTTCATACCTTATCAGGTATTTCCATCTAAGTACAACTTCGTCGTGTATGCCATATTTACCTTGTAGTCTTATTGTTACTACTCATATACGCTAATTTATTGACTCGTTCTCTAATCTACTATAATCAAACTCTTGTCTGATTCAGTTAAGTTAATTCCAACCTTCGAGCATAGTTCAGTAGATGTAAATCATTAATTCTGACTTCCTCGACCCTTGAGATTATCGTTGCATATAAGAAGTAATTAATCGTGTGCTCATGAGATAAAGTCTCGCCTGCTAATTTAAGTATACCATTAATAGTAAAATAATTCACTTCCCCTCCCCTTTGAAATTCATTACTTTTCCCCCTTCATCAGAATATTATCGCACTAACTATATTTACTATTTTGACCACCGCAGTCAAACATATGACCTGAGCGACCTACCTAGCCAAAAAATAATTCTTGTGCGGGAGCCCTTTAAATCTCCCCCCTTCACTCCCCCCCCCCCCCCCCAACCGCGAGCGAGCGTCTTCCCCGCACCCCCCTCATTCACTTTCCCTATTGCTCTGCTCTACCTTATTGACGCGCAGCCATAGACTTTGTTCAACCTGCCGAAACTTGCTAAGAATAATTCACAGTAGAAAGTCGACTCTCATATATATTATTATCAAGGGTTTTATCTATGTGTATGTTTGTCTGATTATTATTGCATACTTCCATCATAATATTATTCCTTGATATATATATATATATATATATATATACATTGTGTGTCATAGCCCGACCTTAGAGTGTGATACCCATTAGTATTTGATCACTGACTATTCCTTATAATAGTACGGTAATCATCTCTCCACACTGTCGGCCTATTTACCTGTGTAAAGTACCTGTCATATTGTGTATGTCTATGCCCCTACATTCCTTGCTATTCCCTCATAATAGTCAAAGAGTATTTCATCATACATATATGTCCATTGAATAAACAATAGTGTATACTTGCCAGTGTGTATTTATTGTGTCATCTTAACCTGATTGAGTACCTAATTTGTGAATAAGAACGTGTTCGACGTGACCCTGTTGAGAGAATATTGAGTCTAAAAGTCCATAGTTGGATTTGAGTAAAGACCCAGAACTAAGCTAGGTTGTATTATAACCCGGCATAACAAGTTTATTAGTAACGAACCAAATAGCATCATCGAGAAAGTCCTAATTTCAAGCGAGCAAACTTCTTAAACTTAGAGCAATGTTTAAAGAAACTGACTGGAGCTTTCTAATTAACAATAACGACATAAATACATCTTGAGAATCATTCGCAAACACTTACCTAAAAGCAGTGCAAGACTGCATACCATCGAAAATACAGCGTACAGGCCATAATGATAAGCCCAAATGGTGGAATACAGATATTTCAAACTGTCTGCTTGGTAAAACGTTTGCTAATGATAGATTAAAATCCTCACAAAATGACGAAGAACGGGTGAAATTTGTAGAACTACGACGCAAAGCCAAAAAGTTAATTAAGCAAAGTAAAAAGACCCTGGAGTTACATGTTGCGAATCAAAGTGAAACAAACCCAAAATAATTCTATAGTTATATTAGACAGAAGAGAGTAGTTACTTCAACTGTTGGACCGTTAGTCGATGAAAATAGAGAATATACCAAAGACGAAGTACAAATGAGTAATGCCCTCAATACCTTCTTTGCATCAGTTTTTACAACAGATTACCTCATTGATATCCCTACAGCATCGCCGAATTAGATAGATAATTTTGATGTTCTAAGCAATATCACCATTACAGAGAGAGAAGTATTGACATTTTTAAATATACTCAAGGTAAATAAGACGCCCGGACCTGATACAATCTCACCTAGAGTTCGAAAGGAAGCTAAGGATGAGCTCTCCAAACCACTGACATTGCTATTCAATAAATCCTTGGTCTGGAAATATGCCTGATCAGTGGAAGCTAGCTAACGTAACACAGATTTTTAAAAAAGGCAGCAAATCCCTACCCAGTAACTATCGTCCAATTAGCTTAACCTCAGTTGTATGTAAAATGCTAGAAATGCTCATAAGAGACAGACTCGTAAATCACTGAGAGGAAAATAACATACTTAAAAATACTCAACACGGCTTTTGTAACAAACGTTCCTGCTTAACAAACCTCTTAGACTTCTTCCACGATATCCTCAACCTCTATGATGAGAGTAAAGCTGTAGATATTATATACCTTGATTTTCAAAAGGCCTTTGATAAAGTTCCTCACAAACGTTTACTGCTAAAACAAAAAGCGCATGGAATACAAGACGGTGTGTTGAAATGGATAGAAAATTGACTCCGCAACAGAAAGCAAAGATTAGTCATAAACGGTAAGGTATCTAAATGGACCAATGTAAGTAGCGGGGTACCCCAGGGATCGGTACTAGGACCAATTCTCTTTCTAATTTACATCAACGACATAGATGAGGGTCTCACCTGTACAATCTCAAAGTTTGCTGACGATACAAAAATTGCAAATAGCGTACTCTCAAAAGATCAAGTTGACGATATGCAACACAATCTAGATAAGTTGTCATGTTGGGCCCAAATTTGGCAAATGAGTTTCAATGCGGATAAATGTAAAGTACTACATATTGGATACCGAAATGAGAAAGCAAACTATTCGATGAATGGTACTCAGCTTAAGACTGTAGACAGAGAAACCGATCTGGGAGTAACAATATCGAGTAACCTAAAACCGAGTCAACAATGTTCAGAAGTCGTTAAGAAGGCAAACAAAATAATTGGCTTTATAGGCAGGTCATTTGAGCATAAATCTAAAGAAGTTATCCTAAATCTTTACAATTCCTTAGTCCGCCCTCTTCTGGAATACTGCGTTCAATCCTGGTGCCCTTATTACCAAAAAGATGTAGACTGGCTAGAACGAGTTCAACGTAGAGTTACCAAGATGATACCTAGCCTGAAGAACAAATCATACGAGGAGTGTCATAGAAAATTATATCTATATTCTTTAACCCAGCGCAGATTAAGAGGCGACTTAATTCAAGTGTTCAAAATCATCAAAGACATCGACAATATGAACTGTAGTAAGTACTTCACTATCGACCAATCTAATTACATGCGGGGAAATAGTTGCAAAATTATTGGAAAATCTTTTGACTCACAGGAATCTAAGAATTTCTTCTTCAATCGAGTTGTCAACTTGTGGAATGGGCTTCCCCGATACGTTATTGACTGCAGCACCGTTGATTCTTTTAAACTTCGCAATGACAAACATCTTGCATCAAACCCGCGACTGACTGCGTTTGTAAATGAATAACTTTATTTTATATCCCCCCTCAGATTCATCAAGGATTATTGCATATATATATTACTAAGACGTTATTCTCTTTTTCCCAAATATACGAAAGATCACTTATAACTGTGTTATGTTAATAACCCATCTGTCCCCTACTACTTCCTAATCCTGCCACGGACATTAGTCAGTTGTTCCCTTTCCAATTTTCCATTACCCACTCTAAACCACTGTTTGGACACTTGACCCTCAGTGTTTTGGAGGACAAGCAGCCTAGAAGGGTCACTAGACATGTTGTTGCTTGATTTCCTTTGTACTCCTTTGTACTCCTATGTCGGTCTCCACGCCAGCAATACTCGTTCTGTGAGTGAGTTTACTCTGGCATATGTATGATTTTTTGTTCTATGTGAAATGACAGGTCTGAAGACAAGCCATCCAAGAAACAGTTGCAGAATAGCCAGTCTGCAACTCCAAGACCCTATAAAGACAAGAGAGCAACAGGAGAAGACAAGAAAAATAGAAGAGCCATCCCAATTTTCTCATGCTCTGATCCCTGGACAAATACAAGAGGAACCCCTGCTTCCCCATGTTCTACGACAACAACCACCAGCCTCGAGAATGGGAAATGCTCCCCACCAATCAACAGCCTGCTGCCCCCCCCCCCCCCCCCATCGTAGCAGCCAACCACAGCATAGCTTTCCTCAGCCCCCGGATCGTGCTTATAATGAAGAGATGTTTATGCAAATAAAACATCAATGGCCCGAAGTCTACAGATACAAATGGATGTAGGCAGGAGGACACATGATGATGGATCGGGAGATATAATAAACCTCTACCAAGAACAGCTATTAGGCGAGTTATAACAATGTTTGTCTAGGAGGTTAGCTCATGGACGTTTCCGTACACATCCCATTTCTACATTATTAGACTAAATAACTAGGCCTTAAATGATTAATAAACTACCTAGCATATATGTATCCATATAAACAGCCACTATGTATACCTACGATAAGTAATTACCTCACAACTTCTTCACAACCATTTCCCCATATCCATCTGAGTTTGAAACCCAGTAAACGAGAGTCAAGGAATAAGCCGCACATTATCTCAAGTAAATTGTGGAAAAGTATGCAAACTACACTTATGATACTATTAAAGACCTACCCAGGAACAGAGTAGCTAATCCACAGTTGTAGCTTGTACCAACCTGCCCCTACCCTGCCCGGAGAGTGTGCTTACCTGAAGTGCACCTGAAGTCCTGCTCGAGGACGCCCTACCCACCTGAAGTGCTGCTCGAAGTGACGTCCTACACCCCGGAAGTGCTGCACCTCGGACCCACGACCTACGTTGGCCAGACCTTTACTCTCTTCCCCTGCCCTCCAAATATTCCCTAAGTGTTTCTGTGTGTTTTTCGTTGTGTTATTGTTGTCAAGGTAAAGTAAGATATGTGATCCGTGTTGTGCTAATAACCTCTGAGATCTGTGCATAAGATCCTTAATTGCGTACTGTGTTAATCCTTCTGAACCTTACATACCATCTGTGTTGTGCTAATAACCTCTGAGATCTGTGCCTAAGATCCTTAATTGCGTACTGTGTTAATCCTTCTGAACCTTACATACCATCTGTGTTAAAACTGTGTATAAGTCCTAAACCTGTTATTTGATTAATTTTCTAGAGAACGTCTTACGCATACGTTATATAGTTGTGTTCAGTTATTCGTTTTGCCACACGCTCACAGATCTTTCTATATATGTATTCTGTTATGTATTTTGTTAGTTGAGGTCGAAGTGTATTTCGTGATTTGATTTCCATTCCTAACTGACTTTACCTAGAACCCACGCCCATTTTCATGACGAATTTACCTTAACATACCTAATTTGTATCCCTCTCATCATCCCTGTGAAAACCTATTTCCCCCAGCTTCCCTGATTACGTTCGATTACCTAATCACCCTTGTAATTATTTTATGAATTCGTATTGACGTTCATTTGATTACTGATGTACAGTAAGTAATTCTGATTCTTCATGCTTAGGAATTCTAGCATTGCATAGATTCTGTTACTTAATTCCACATCACTTACCATACACCTATTATTCTAGTGTATGTTCATTATAAGACTCTGTTAACTCATTCAGACCTCTTAAGAATACTGATATAAGTATTTCTTTAGCATAACTTCGTCGTATGTGCTCAAGTTCTTTTGTTAATTAATATATTGTTAATTATCCTTTTACGCTATTAATCATAAGCGTTTCCAGAGCATTCGTTGACTAACTTCATTTAGTTAATTATAATTTGTTCTCCAGTGTAATTAAATAGATTTATTCTATAGTTCATTCATAATTATACGCAAACTTTATATACGAATTCCTCGGCTTGTTTAGTTATTCTTACATACGATCGTTGATGTGAATATAAGATATTCATTAGAACTTACATAATTTAGTACACGAACTTAATCTTTTGTACAATAAATTAAATCATATTTTGCCACCAATTTCAGAGTAACATTATTAAACCTACAATTCTGTAATTTCCACCACCGCAGTCCAGTTCATGACCTGACCTCCACTATTTAATATTAAGTAGGAAGGCCACTTGAGAAAACCGCGACTACCTTTAGTGCGCCCCTCAATCGTGTGACTCACCCAGCCTACCTGGGTGTTTATTTTGCTCTCAACTCCCCCTGTGTCTCTTATATTGAGACTGTATTTTATTTCTTTGTTTTGTTTCTCATTCACGTAAGACACTCGACTCATATCGATTGTTATTATTAAGGGTTATTATTTTTATGTTCATGTTCTACTTTTGTTGCCACTTTATTAACTGATACCATTAACCACTTTTGTTTATAATTTGTTCTTGTAAGAATCTCAACCTATATGTACCCTATTATTTGTGTATTATTCTTATTATTGATTCAGACAAGAAACCATCCCCGACTACGCATCTATATTCGAGAGTTGGAGATTGAAGTAATTATGTTGAGACGATCTAATACTCCTCAAGATAGACATTACTTGAATTAAAATACCATTGATATATTCTATGTGTGTTGTTATTGAGTTCTGTATTATCCTAATTGAATACCTATTTTGTGCTATTAAGAACGTGTTCGGTGTGACCCTGTCGGGCTATATTAAGGTCTATAAGTCCATAATTGGGTTTTTGAAGAGACTATATCACGAGTTGTAAATATTACAACCCGACATAACACTATGTGTATGAAGGAGACAAAAGGCAAGTTGCCTGTAGCGAGTGTCTCCCCCAAAGCTGAAATATTGACAGGACTGAATTCAAGGGACGCTGGAGTCGAAATGCCTGGATACAAGAAGTTTAAAGCAGTTTAAGTCATAAGATTAAGGAAAGATTGATTGAGGGAAAGAGTTCCAGAGTTCACTTGTTGAGTAGAAAAAAGACTGAGAAAATTTGCCAATTCTTGGGTTGGAGACCTGGACAGAATAAGAGTGGGACTGTGTTGAAAGGCGGGTGCCTCGCGCTCACCGCAAGGGAGGGGGTATGCACTGAGAGAGCTCTGAAGAACACTGATTATTGTAATAGCAATAGTAGAGTGAAAGAGATGCAACATTGTTGCGTGTAGAAAGAGATTGTATGGAACTAGTAAGAAGAAGTGAGTTGATGAGACGAAATGCTTTGGAATCTACTCTTTCGAGAAGTGCGGTATGGGTGGAGCCTCCTCACACATGCGAACAATACTCAATACAGGGGCGCACTGTGCCCCGATACAGAGCAAGAAGCTGTGTGGGGGTGTAATGTGTTTGTTTGTGTGTGTTTTTTTTTTTTTTTGTCCACCCATCAAATAATGTAACTTGTGTGCGGTCTCCTTGGAGGATGGATGGTCCTCCAACTATGGGCCGTTAAGTTTCAGTGGGAAAACATTATAGTAGAATATCATCTTCCTCAGTCTCAACACAAAGTTGCTGAGTGATCTGGTCTTTAAAGCTGCTTGAATACAAATGTTAAATATAAACTAGCTAATTTAGAATTAGAAAATTCAGACTGTGAGAAAGATCTAGGTGTGTTTGTTAGCAATGATTTGAAGCCTAGAAAACAGTGTATAAGCGTTCGTAATAAGGCAAACAGGATTCTCGGGTTCATCTCTAGGAGTGTGAGTAACAGAACTGCTGATGTTATCTTAAAACTTTACTTGTCATTAGTGAGACCCCATATGGATTATGCTGTCCAATTTTGGTGTCCTTATTACAGAATGGACATAGATTCATTGGAGAGAGTACAGCGTAGAATGACAAAAATGATCCATAATATTAGAAATCTTTCGTATGAAGAAAGGTTGAAGAAATTAGGTTTACATTCGTTAGAGAGACGCAGAGTTAGAGGGGATATGATAGAGGTGTTCAAGTGGGTTAGTGGGATTAACAAAGGGGACATGACAAATGTACTAAAGCTCAGTGATAGCGAAAGAACTCGTACCAATGGTTTCAAATTAGATAAATTTCGTTTCAGAAAAGATATAGGCAAATATTGGTTTGGTAACAGAGTTGTAGATGGGTGGAATGGACTACCAAGTGCTATAGTGGGGTCTAAAACGGTAGGGAGCTTTAAGATAAAATTGGATAAGCTTATGGACGAGAAGGGTTGGGTGTGAAGGGGGATCAGCCGGGTTGGGCCAATCAGCACTCTGCATACCCCCATAATCCTGCGTTAATCTCTAACCGTTTTGGTAAGATGATCCTCAGGGTATTAGAGTGTTGAGCCTATAATTGGGCTTTGTAATTGAACTGGAGGTTGTGTGGGACAGGGATCTGCCTTGCTTAGGCCAATCGGCTTTCTGCAGACTCCCATTTTCTTATGTTCTTATGTTCTTATGTTGAGGGACAATGCTTAAACTTGTAGTCATTAAGTGACAATTAGAACAATATAAGTAGTAAAACATTATTATTCTCTAACAATACTACCTTTTCCATGAGAAGAAAAGGAGTGGTATGTGATGGTGTGGTACTGAGAACGGTCTGGGATGATATTACCAAAAAACGAGCTATTGAGTTACAATGTAAAAAAGATTAGGAGCTACATTTTCTAAAACAATAATCATACCTAAGTTAGCATCTCTACGGAGTATCCTGAGGGTCCTTCCTTTACATAATTAGTCTTGATTTATTCTCCTTCTTCACCATACTTTTGCTTCTAAACTTTGGCTCATAGATATGACTTTCCAGGTTCCTCAAACATTCCGGATTAGATAGACCTTCATGGTTGGTCAGAGCTTCATGGTTGGTGTCAGACCTTCGTGGTTGGTCAGACCTGGGTTGGTGTCAGACCTGATTTGTTCAGAGCTTCATGGTTGGTGTCAGACCTTCATGGTTGATGTCAGACCTTCTGGTTTGGTCAGAGCTTCATGGTTGGTGTCAGACCTTCATGGATGGTGTCAGACCTTCTGGGTCACCACCATATTTGTTCCATAAATAAGCTTTATACATCGAAGCCCATGTATATGTCTAGTCTTAGTTTCCCAGCTCATTAAGGACTATACACTCATACGGATAAGTTTACACAGCTCAGATTACACAATTTCTAGTCAGTATCTTATTTCATATTTAAATAAGACCGGGCAACCTTGTCAGAATATAAACAAAATTATGTTGCTCTCTCTCTCTCTCTCTCATAATAGAAATGTAAATCAACTGGTATACACACTAGCAGTTTTAGATGTCCTCTGTGGACCCTGGTATGGATATTAGATCGCCATGATAAACACACATGCCTAGTCTCTATCTGGCAATCCAATGTTTCAGTCAAATTGTTGCTTAGTGTGAAAACCTGCATTTTTTTTGTATCTCCCCACAGAAATTCCTGAGAAAGAGTGGGAATGGGAATTTTGCGATGTGCCTAAATGCCAACTGGACTGTTACATTTTCAACGGGGTACTGTACATTGGGGACCACAATATGACCCAGAGCGGCCGTCCTTGTGTTGACTGGGGCGGAGACCACGGAATAAATAGCTCCAAATGTCGTAACCCTGACAACGATGTGGCCCCTTGGTGTTATGTTTCAGAGGATCACTCTGAACGAGACTACTGTGACAATAAATGTAAAGAATCAGTGGAACTCAATCCTGACCTACAGTCAGCCGTGTCGACTCTCAGTGGAGGCCCCTTGGGAGTTGGAGACAAAGCCGAGAATCTCAACATAGAACTGATCATGAAGTCCTGCAATGGTGAGGGCCGTTTGCTTCACCCTACCAAGCCGCTGACTGTTGTGGATGGGTACTTCTGGTCCGCTGACTACCGAGAGCTATGGACAGGATATAGCACTATCAGGAACTATGATTTTGGTATTATTTTCCTAGCAGAGATAGACACGCAACATAACATGTTTCCAGCTGATCTTAACCTGGAAAATGCATTCGCAAGCACCAGCACAAGAGTTTTCAGCAACTACCCTGGAGATCTAGGTTACCTTGAAACCATCACAGAAAACCAGGAGGTTCCTCTACCTTCCTGTGGGGGTTCTCTCACTTTCTGCCTCTTGTACACCTCTCCAGCAATAGAGACCAGTGAAGGGAACCTCTACATTCTCGGTGAACTTGGCAAATGGGTCCCAGTGTCACCCAACCGAATCACAGACATACAGACCTCAGACTCAACTGTGTTGTTGTCTGTAGCTGGAGTGGCAGGGAAGAGCGTCTCCATCGCTTTCTCTGGCCCCACAGACTTCACCATCACCTGTGACTTTGTGGCCACTGGGACCATGACACTTGACACTACTGCTCTCCTATGTGCCTGAGTATATTATGTTGACACCAAGACCATGACACCTGACACTACTGCCCTCATATATGTCTGAGCTTATTTTGTTAATACCAGGACCAGGACACTTGACACTACTGCCCTCATATGTCTGTTCTATCCTGTTCTGTCCTATCTCCTATTCTCTTTCTAATTTTCATAAATGATCTTCTCAACTGTACATCCAGTTCCATCCATTCATATGCAGACAACTCTACTTTACACCACTCAATTAGTTTTCCAGAACGCCCCAGCCAGCAGTCCCTCAAAAGTAAACGTAATGAAGCCATAAAATACTTATCTTCTGATCTAGCTACTATTTCCAATTTGGGTAGAGAAAACCTTGTTGCATTTAATGCTTCCAAAACTCAATTTATCCATCTTACTACCCGTCAGGAACCTCCAGAGCACTATCCCTTATTCTTCAACAATACAAAAATCAACCCTTCATCTTCTCTCAATGTTCTCGGTGTCTCTTTTTCTTCTGCTCTCACTTGGAAAGATCATATTACCAGTCTCGCTAAGGCAGCCTCCCAGAAGCTGGGTGTGCTCAACCGCCTCAAGGGGTTCTTTACCCCTGCACAGCTTCTTGTGCTGTACTGGGGCACAGTGCGTCCTTGTATTGAGTATTGTTCACATGTGTGGGGAGGATCCTCTCACACCGCACTCCTAGATAAAGTAGAAAGGAAAGCCTTTCGTATCATTAACTCCCGTCCACTCACCAACTCTCTGCAATATCTCTCTCTTTGCCGCAATGTTGCATCTCTTTCGCTATTCTATCGCTACTACAATAATCAGTGTTCCTCGGAGCTTTCCCAGTGTATACCACCTCCTCTACGTAGGGTACGTAGTACCCGCCTTGCAACACAATCCCACCCCTACTCTGTGCAACTCTCCAACCCAAGAGTGAAACACTATTCTCAGACTTTCTTCTATTCAACTGCTGAGCTCTGGAACTCTCTCCCAGAATCAGTCTTTCCCTCTTCCTATGACTTAAATTGCTTCAAACTCTGTGTCCAGGCATTTTAACTCGAACGTCCCTTGATTTCGACCCTGTCACTCTTTGAAATCTGGGGGAGGCACTCGCTGCAGGCAGTTATGCCTTTAGTCTCCCACATTCACATAGAAAAAAAAATAGGTGTCTGAGTATATTATGTTGACATGAAGACCATAACACTTGACACTACTGCCCTCACATGTGTCGTAGTATACAGTATTGTGTTGACACGAGGACCATGACGCTTGTGTTGGATATATTATTATTGTGTTGCTTTCATTGTATAAGCTGCAATAAGTACTAATATATTGTCATATTGTCAAATCACACAAACATGAATTAATAGTTGTAGCTTAAAATGTACAAAAGGTTTCACTTTGAGCTTTACAAAAAGCACCTGAGACGTCATTTGTATCTTTGGATGTCTAACACAAATTTAAATTTTAATAAAATTGTATAAAATAAAATAAATTCTTACTCATGTAGCTCCTGAGAAAATTGGCTTTCATCTTTTCACTCTCTTATTATTTGCTTTCCTCTTATTATTGGCTTTCCTCTTATTATTGGTTTTCCTCTTATTATTGGCTTTCCTCTTATTATTGGTTTTCCTCTTATTATTGGTTTTCCTCTTATTATTGGTATTCCTCTTATAATTGGTATTCCTCTTATTATTGGTTTTCCTCTTATTATTGGTTTTCCTCTTATTATTGGTATTCCTCTTATTATTGGTTTTCCTCTTATTATTGGCTTTCCTCTTATTATTGGTTTTCCTCTTATTATTGGCTTTCCTCTTATTATTGGTTTTCCTCTTATTATTGGTTTTCCTCTTATTATTGGTATTCCTCTTATTATTGGTATTCCTCTTATTATTGGTTTTCCTCTTATTATTGGTTTTCCTCTTATTATTGGCTTTCCTCTTATTATTGGTTTTCCTCTTATTATTGGCTTTCCTCTTATTATTGGTTTTCCTCTTATTATTGGCTTTCCTCTTATTATTGGTTTTCCTCTTATTATTGGTTTTCCTCTTATTATTGGCTTTCCTCTTTCCACTCTCTTATTATTGGTTTTTCTCTTATTATTGGTATTCCTCTTTTCACTCTCTTATTATTGGGTATCTAGCTAATGACCCGGTATTTCTATCTTCAAAACCCTTAAGTGGGGATGGGCCGGTTTTCTGGCCTCCCTTCTTCCTCGTGTTTAGCCCCATTAGTTTTGAGAGTTTAAGACGTTCGGCCCATTAGTTTGGCGATTTTAATACCATTCTCCCCATTTCGGTGTAAATTTTAAGACCTTTCGTGCCATTTAGGTGTCGATTCTTCCTGGCGAGCGACAGCGAGCCTGAAATGTTAAGAGAAATCGGCCTTTGGCCGAGAAATTTTTCTACCGAAAAATTTACAAATTTATGTAATCTAGGGGGTGGTTTTCTAAGCTTGATGGAGGTCTAGCGAGGAAACTAAGAAATTATAGATTTGACTCCTGCAAGGAGATAAAGAAAACCTAATATTTAGTAGTGGCCCCGTAATCATTGACGATTATGCCTATTACATAAGGCTACCTCTTCAAACGCTCATAAGCGTAGTTTGAATCTACCGCCGCAGAGCTCAGAGGAACCTTCATCATAAGCACACGCAAAATCACTCATGGTTCGTCTTTATGATTGGGTTCTCACTACGAAAAAACTTTGTAACAAATAAAAAATAAAAATAAAATAAGAATAACTATTCATAAGCTTTCCATATTCCGTGGATGTACTTCTGTGGATTCTTGGACCAGACGCTGACTAGCGCATTGTTCCACCTTCACTGACATATCAAGTATACCAAAATCCTTAATACATCAACGAATGGGAAGGGGATGGTCGGGAGGGCCCCAGTCGTCAATGATTTCGGGGGCACTACTAAATATTAGGTTTTCTTTATCTCCTTGCAGGAGTCAAACCTATAATTTATTAGTGGCCCCTCCATCATTGACGATTATGCCTGATATCTAAGACTGGAGGGGGACATTCGTAATCATATCATAACCATTGCAAATAGAATAGGCAGATAATCAAACAACCACATAGTATTCTTACTTTGTAAAAATTATGTATTTATGTATAAACTTTATACAACATATAAAAAGGGGTACAAGCAGGGGCGTGCTTAAAGAAGCCTGCTTGAGGAAAAAGGGTAACTATGAGAATCTGTTCACAGATCTGAAAGTTAAAGGCACCCCACTTAAATTAAGTGGTGAAAAATAAAACTTTATGTTTACATGTGCACATATAAACCCCATTATTCTAATTTGTATATTCCTTAAAATTAGACACAAAAATAGAATACATTCTTGTACTATCGCAGATGTACTTACTAAAATGCTACTCGTAGTTGCAACTACCGAGAACTCTTAAAATTAAATTGCTTCAACAGTGTATCCCACTTAAAGAAACAATTGTTGTACTACATCCATTGTACCTCAACAACATTTCCCGTAGGCATTACTACAGAGAAATTTTAATCACAACACTTATACATTGTATCACAGCTCGTATACTCTGTACATATCCTCCGGCGGGGTCTAGGGTGTCTTATGTTTCACTGACTGCACCCCCCCCCCTCTTTCTTAACCTAAACAATTAGTGACTTAGAGACCCATCTAGACCCTTTGCCGTAAAGCTACACATGGCATTGATGGTTTGTCTAGTGCTACCGACAGGTATCGTGTCAAAAACGTATGATTTGAAGCCCATAGTTGAGTAGTAGCTATGTCTTCAACATAATTTTTTTTGAGAAAACGTTAAGATACTGCCCATTTGCGTAAATCGTGGGCCATACCCACTACGCCGGGATTACTCTCTTTAATGACTTCTACTAGCAGAGAAGCCATTTTACGTTTCATTAATCTTTTACCTGTACTCGATACCCATAAAGCACCTTGTTGGTTAAGAGGTGCCACTCTCATATATTTGGTTAAAGCTTGTACAGACACAAATTATGGTGCACTTTACCCCGTTTCAACGCCGGTACCGTGAACTCTGAGAAAACCTGTTCACTATGTTCATTCTTGGCGATGAACCCTGGGGAAGGTGCAATATGAATGCAATCATTTAGTCTACCAAACCTTATGCAATTAGGGGTGTTGCTCATCGCCGCCAGCTCAGACACCCTGTTGCCAGTTGCCAAAGCCATAAGGAACACAGCCTTTTTTAATAGCAATTCAAAATCTGCCGTATTCTGATACAGACGGGAATGAAGCAAAGATAACGCTTTGTCAAGAGACCAGGTAGGCATGAGCTGACGGGGAGGTGGGCGGAGTTTGAAGCATGCTCTCATGAAACCTGTTTCTTCCGCTTGTGGTATGGTTAGACCTGTAAGGTCAAAGAATGGCACCCTGATTGCTGTTAAGTGTTTTTTTTTTTTTTTAGAGTCACTACAGATAGACGTTTCTGTTCAAACAAATAGTTTAAATAATTAAAAACTAATGCCACCGAAGGTACTGTC
The DNA here is from genome assembly GCA_032716605.1 of Paralithodes platypus. NCBI lineage: Eukaryota > Metazoa > Arthropoda > Malacostraca > Decapoda > Lithodidae > Paralithodes > Paralithodes platypus. The sequence continues at coordinate 39,165,038 of CM064551.1, forward strand.
TGTTCTGTTCTAACTATCCAAGAAGTAAAGGACTGCCAATGAGATTAATATTGCCTCTTGGTAGATTGTGTGTACGGATTCATAAATTTATCTGTCACGTTTCTACCATACGGCGTTAGCCACTTGGCCTCCTGAATGTCCACAATGCAAAAGTCAGCGAGGTCTCTAGGTATCTGAATGGGACCAAAGCCCTTGACCCTGATGCCCGAGGTTTGACTGAAAGCCCCAACCTATCGTCCCTGACGCATCCGTGTCCACCCATACCGTCGGCGGAGGAAAGGTCCATGACATGACTGAGTGCAACATTTCCCTCTTCGCCCAGATCGCTAGTAAGCTGTGTATTAATGTTGGGATAGGCCATAATGTTCCCGCCGGTAATAGTGGGAAATATTTGTTGCCCTCCAAGATTAAACGTTTGACTTTCAAACCGGCCCAACTTCACAGTTAGTTGAACCCAGTTGAGAGAACCGACTAGAGATTCCCAGAGTCTCCATGTCGTAGTCAGACTGTGGAGAAACATAAACAAAAATTTGCGAAATCTGTTTTGATTGTCCACACTCTGACTCAGAGTGAGAGATGCTGTGTCCCAGACCAGCCCTATCCACTGAATTACTCGTGAGGGAACAAGGTTTTGACTTTACTAAGTTGACCTTGAATCCTAGAGATTTGACATGGTTTAACGTAATGTTGATATGAGTGTTGCATAACTTTTCTGTCTCTGCCACCACCAGTCAGTCGTCCAGATATCACAAGATCCTGATCCCCTGTTCTAAAATGGGCATCAGGGCTTGCCGGACTAATTTTGTGAATATGCGTGGCGCTAGGTTCAATCCAAACGGCATCCTTTGAAAGACATAAGTCTGATGCATTATTCTTAACGCCAGAAATTTTTTGAAATCTCTCGTTTACCGGGACGTGCCAATACGCGTCTGTCAGGTCTAATGAACACATCCACCCTCCCGGCGGAAGTGTTAACCTGATTTGATTCACTGTCAGCATCCTGAAGGGCACGTTGTGAATGTGGAGATTCAAATAAGACAGGTTTACGACCGGTCTCATCTGAATACTGTCCCTTTTTGGTACTAGAAATAGTTTGGATGTAAACACCGGGTAAGTCGGGGCGACTGGGATAATGACACTCTTGGTAATCATCTCCTGAACTAGTGACTCCACCTCTAAAGAAACATGATTGGCCTTTGTCGGCTGACGTAAGCGAGGTCGCCGGAGCCACTGCCAAGTGATGCCTTTGCGTACCACAGTCCTCGCCCATGTTCTTAATGGCCATGCTTGATGACACGCCCGGAATGACCCAGTTAGCAGACTGGGGTTCGCCGGCTGGACCACCCTCTGTTCCAACACGCCTTTGACTGGCCCCGGGAGTGAGAGAGACCTTAGTTTATTGCTGGTGGTGGTGTACCCTTGGACGACTGGCCGGGTTTGGCTGGAGGTGGGCCCTGACCTGGTCGTTGGTGAAACCTGTGGCCTTTACCTGAGAATTTACCCTGTTGATACCTGAACTGAGCCTGACCCTGGGTGGAAGGGGACTTTGGCTGATGAAAAATCTTAGACCCACTAGCTTGAGCTTTCGAAACTGGTTTGGGCTTAGGGAAAGTGAAGGTAGGCTTTTTAGGTTTGAGAGAAACTTTGTTTGAATGCTTGTGCCATATTGAAAACAGTCTTCCAAACTGCTGGGGAAATCAAAGAAGGAGTTAGAACTGGAGACAGAACTACTTGGCTTGCAATACGGTCAGGAAGTTTCTTCACTAAGAACATCCTCAGATCTTGCCTTGCTCGAACTGCCTCTAAGAAGGCTGTCCGAATATCTCCTAAAGACTGAATGGAAGTTTGGAGAAGCAAGCTCCGGGAAAGTTCAATGGCCTTCCTGACTTCCGCAGCTTCGATCGCCTGAGAAGAGCGTAACATAGAAGAGCGTAACATGTTACTTGCTGGGTAACAATATATTGCAAAAACAGTCTAAACGCTTTTCCTCTTAACCTAAACTCGCGGTCTAGGTGAGCTGGGGAAGGCATGCTAAAAGGATCTTTTAATTCGCAAAAATTGATTTTAGGGGCAGCCAAGAAATCAAACAAAGCAGAGGGGACTCCTCCGGCACTAAATACCGGAAGAGAGAACCAAGTATGGTTTTCTTGAGGGATTTGGTGAGAAGATGTTGAAGTGAAAGTAGTGGCAAAATGTTGAGCCTCTGTTTCCTATTCCACCCAAGGTCCCGTACCCAACTGCCCCACCTGCAAGACTGGATTAGAGGCTGAGTCTGTGATCGGAAACATATCCAACTCCGGCGTCAAAGCAGAAAGTGCCTTGATGTCGTTAAAGCCATCATTCATAGTCCAGTCAGAAAATAGCTTTGAAGCTGAGGCAGGGGGTAGGGCTGGTGTTGATGCATACACAAAAAAGTCATGGTTATAATAACTTGGAATGGCCTTAATATGAACATCTAAAACATTTCCTTGACTATCCAATGCTCTGAGTTTTCTAGACTTATTGCCTTGGATTACCCACTCATGTGGTACAGGGAGCTCCCCCGAAATAGTAGCTTGTGCTGCCTCTGGCTTAGTTGGTAACATTGCTACCCATGACTCATCAGGCCCGTATAAAAGAGGCATAGCTCCTTTTTTGACTGGTGCCTTGTCTAAAGGGGGGGGGGGGTGTTATGTCTGATATGACTCGCACATTGGAAGTAGTGAGAGCTGCTGTGCCTGGCACATTGGAAATTGGATCTGATCCAAGAGGAGGGTTAGGTATTTTAGCTAAAGCAATGGATGTAGCCAGAGGTCGCACATTCGTCGACGTCGCGGGAGCTCCCATACCAACTGTAGGAGTTTCCGGCGTAGGGCCAAAGAACTTATTAAGTGCATTTAATAGTAATCCATCAATCTCTTCTGTAGTTACATACCTAGCAGATGACGTACTCCGTGGAGATTCGACAGTACCCTGAGAGTCGTCTAGAAGGTGACCTGACTCTTCAACTTCCATCACTGAGACCAGAGAATGCTGTTCTTCATCCCTTAAGTCTGGCCTATCATGGGAAGATCCCGCCGAAGCTGGGACCTCCACATGCCGCCATGTTAAATCTGGGATAGAAGATCCTTGATTTGGACCTCGTCGCCGTTGCCGAGGGTGACGTTGAGCGAGGCCTCTTAGATTTGCCGGGGGAGGGTTTGGTAACCTGTCCCCGCCAAGTCTCTGAGGTCTTACGTGCACGTATCTTACACTTAGGGGGGCATGTTTGATAATTAAAAGCTCCCAAAGCTCAAGGTTATCACATTGCAATGCTTTATGTGCTACATTCGTTGAATAAGTAGCGAGAAGTTGTTTTACTTCTTGCAAAGCCACCGCCGCAGTATTATCCTTTTGAATTAGAACTTTAACACTTAAAGGTTACAAATGGTGCAATTCTTTGTCACCCATATCCCCCGTGACCGATCGAGGCATTTAACACATTTAATGCAAAGCTTGTGTTAAAAAAGAGGGATACCTGAGCATAACGGCGTTGAACATAAAGCAATGAGAGGTTCTAGTGCGGACATGACAGAGACTGGTGGAAATCTACCCCACCCCCGGGATCTACCTGGTCATCTGGCGCCACGCCGGTACTCCGCCCTGGAAAGAGAAAATTTCCAGGAATTAATGCTCATAAGGTTACCCCAAAATGTTTCAAAAACATGTGTCACAAAACCGCCGGTCAACGAACCGTAGCCCTCAACCACTACTTTTCGTTTTCCTTTAGTTTCATATTAAAGATTTCAGCATATCTTTACCTGTCCAAAAGATTTAAGCATATCTTCTGAATCTTCATAAAGATGAAGCATATCTTTATTAATGATGAAGTCTTTCAAGTATCCCTTTACACTTGAAACACTAGTAAGATTCAGGCATCTTTTTATCCCATAAAAAGTCTAAGCCTATCTTAATCTCTAATCCGACTTCTCCCAGAAGCCCTCATAGATCGCCGTCTTGAAGGCCGTGATACCCTATTGTATCAATCAATTGTTTGGCAAACCATAGCGAATTGGAAATCCGTTAAAATAACCACCCGAAGGTACAACCGCCGGGTTTCATATTAAATGTCAAACCAATTGTACCTGCCCCAGACCTCTTTGTAAAAAGGTCGCCGGGAGGGAAAGACCAAACAAACAAACAGCAAAGTTTCAATGGCTTTGAAAAGCCGAGAAAACCATATTCAACAGGTGTCAGCATGATCACCTAGATAAATGTGTGGGGCCCACCTCGCCGGGAAAAAAACCCACAGGAAGCCTGATCACAGGCTTGACCACAGAGAACGCAGTTTCTGATGAGCCCTCAAGCTACCAAACTCGCCGGGGTAACTACCGATTTTAACCAACGTGACTAAAACCCAGTAAACAAAACGGCTTTCTCGGAGCAATCGAGAAAAGCCGCCGGAAAGGCAACCCACACCAATCAGAACGCAATCTGATAAACATAAACAGACACACAGTCCGAAGCTCCTGGATCAGCCAATCACAACTAATCCAGGACACACATGACACATGAATACATTTCTATCATAATAAACAATGAAAACACTTGCATATGTGAAAAAACTACTAGTGGCTGGCTAGGCCTGGTGAAAACGGAAAAAACACTTAATGACGTCGAAACACAATCGAAAAGCACTCCATCCCACCAAAACTGGAACAGCCGCCACATCAACATCGTAGAAAAAAACCCGGGTAAGGGTAACACTGACTCGGGACCCAGAAAGAACTCCACTACGTGAAGAAAAAACACCAGGAACGTCAGTATAAAACAAAATAGGCTACTCCATCTGAAAGATAGCTAGAAGCCCGACATCGCGTAGTTAAAGCCTCCTAACAAGCTAGGACTAAAGATGGTTAAACACAAAAAACAGTTTCAGAGCGTCCTCAACTCGGCCCACGAGGGACCGTCCGAAATAGACGCCCCAACATACACTTGCTCTGCGAGAAAACCACCCATGACACCCCTGCTAAGCTAATCCTAACCTTACTCAAGACATCCCAGAGTAAACAAATGAGAAAAAGCTCACTAGGGTCGCAAGAATGCGGAATCAAAGCGGAGCACTGTGGGGGACACGTCCGGGTGGGGTGAACGCAGAGCAAGGAAGGCGGAATAATGCGCTAGTCAGCGTCTGGTCCAAGAATCCACAGAAGTACATCCACGGAATATGGAAAGCTTATGAATAGTTATTCTTATTTTATTTTTATTTTTTATTTGTTACGAAGTTTTTTCGTAGTGAGAACCCAATCATAAAGACGAACCATGAGTGATTTTGCGTGTGCTTATGATGAAGGTTCCTCTGAGCTCTGCGGCGGTAGATTCAAACTACGCTTATGAGCGTTTGAAGAGGTAGCCTTATGTAATAGGCATAATCGTCAATGATGGAGGGGCCACTAATAAATACAGGAATATATGAATTAATAGACCAAAAAGACGGCCCATCTCCGCTTAAGCTTCACACGAGGAAGACAGCATTAACGAGGGTGATAATGTTCTGTCACACAAGATAAATAAATAAAGTGGAAATGCTTTTGAAATACGCCGCACTATAACCCGTGGCACGTCGAGTTATGTATCCTGTTTATCTCCCTTCTGGACTGTACCGGGTAGCAACGGGGATAATTAGACCGAGCTTATTTACATACGGTATATACCAATTAACCCTCTCCGTGTACAATCATTATTAAGTTAGCCCACCTCGCCTTTTTTGTTTTCTTTCTCTCCCTCTCTCTTTGGCTTGTATCCATTCGGCCTTATTCAGCCTACTGTTTTAAGACGTTTACCCCCATCCATGTGTCAATATTTTCCTGGCGAGTGGTAGCGAGCCAGCATATATATACTTTTGTTTTGACAGCAAGCTAAATTTGGAAATTTTTCGATAGAAAAATGTCACCGGCGAAGCCGGATTTCTCCATACAATGCTGGCTCGCTATCGCTCGCCAGGAAGAAATCGACACCTGGAAGGGGATAAACGTCTTAAAACAGTTAGCTGAATGGGGCTGAATGGATACAAGCCAGGGAAAGAGAGGAAAGAAGAGAAAGATAAAACAAAACCGGTGACCTCCCTTAACATAATTGGTCATTACAATCAACCTGCTGTTCAGGCATCAAACAGTAAAGCAGGGGCTAGTGCGTTAGTATGTCATTACCGTAATATATCTGCTTACTTCCAAGTCTTCTTTTTTTCTGTGTGAATGAAGGAGACTAAAGGCAAATCTGCCTGTAACAAGTGTCTCCCCTAAAGTTGAACGAGTGACAAAAGCTAATTCAAGGTGCGCTAGAGTAAACATTTCTGGACACATGGAGCTTGAAGCAGTTTATGTTATAGGATGATGGAAAGACAGACTGAGGGAGAGAGTTCCAAAGCTTGCTTGTTAAATAGAAGAAAGACTGAGACAATCTGTTCAGTCTTGGGTTAGTCTTTGAGTTATTCTTGCAATCATAATTCAATATGTAAAATACCATGGCCATAGAATATCAGGGACTACTCTACAGATTAACGTATTTAGGACGAAGGCAGACGATGTTACAACATTCTTCATTTAGCAAACCACATAATACAAGGAATTATTATGAATGTAAGAACACTCGCCTGGTCCAGTCCTCAGCCACTGGCGATCATTATTATGAATGTAAGAACACTCGCCTGGTCCAGTCCTCAGCCACTGGCGATCATTATTATGAATGTAAGAACACTCGCCTGGTCCAGTCCTCAGCCACTGGCGATCATTATATGAATGTAAGAACACTCGCCTGGTCCAGTCCTCAGCCACTGGCGATCATTATTATGAATGTAAGAACACTCGCCTGGTCCAGTCCTCAGCCACTGGCGATCATTATTATGAATGTAAGAACACTCGCCTGGTCCAGTCCTCAGCCACTGGCGATCATTATTATGAATGTAAGAACACTCGCCTGGTCCAGTCCTCAGCCACTGGCGATCATTATTATGAATGTAAGAACACTCGCCTGGTCCAGTCCTCAGCCACTGGCGATCATTATTATGAATGTAAGAACACTCGCCTGGTCCAGTCCTCAGCCACTGGCGATCATTATTATGAATGTAAGAACACTCGCCTGGTCCAGTCCTCAGCCACTGGCGATCATTATTATGAATGTAAGAACACTCACCTGGTCCAGTCCTCAGCCACTGGCGATCATTATTATGAATGTAAGAACACTCGCCTGGTCCAGTCCTCAGCCACTGGCGATCATTATTATGTACAGTCACTCATAAACATTCCTGGACCTCACCTATTTCAAGTTAAGGGGGGTCACCGGCTACTTTTATTTTTCTCTCATTTTCTCTCTTTCCCTGGCTTGTATCCATTCGGCCCCATTCAGCTTACTGTTTTAAGACGTTTATCCCAATCCAGGTGTCGATTTTTTCCTGGCGAGCGATAGCGAGTCAGCATTGTATGGAGAAATCCGGCTTCGCCGAAGAAATTTTTCTATCGAAAAATGAACAAATTTAGCTTGCTGTCAAAACAAAAATATATATATGTTGGCTCGCTACTGCTCGCCAGAAAAATATTGACACCTGGATGGGGGTAAACGTCTTAAAACAGTAGGCTGAATGGTGCTGAATGGATACAAGCCAAAGAGAGAGGGAGAGAAAGAGAAAACAAGCGAGGTGGGCTCCCTTAACCTCAGAAGTGCGCATGGGGGTAATTAGACACCTCTGCCTGTGCGCATGTATTTGAGCTGTTTCCATCACTAAAATATTCATTTTACCATAAATAGCATTAATACTTATCCATATGCGCCTATTATCCTCCTTTCCCGCCAATTTCCCCCAAGGCTGGAGAGACACTGTCGATCGATACACTCTCTCTCTCTCTTGCACTCGCTTGCTAACAGTGATGACAATGCCCTGCTTGCAACTCGCTAATGTTAGCACGAAAATATACCTCAGAATAAGGGAATAACAGGGAAAATAGGTGATAACTGAAGGAGGGGAGGTAGAGGAGTGATATTTTGCATGGCCCCGGGGCAAAAAAAAAAAAAATAAATACAAATATATATATATATTTTTTTCTTTTCAATGTTTAAAGTTGATTTTTTTTTTCTCTGACTCTTAAGAGTCTTCCTGCAGTCCGCCGGGGGAACTCTTAAGAGTCTTCCCGCAGTTCCCGGGTTAAGGAAGTATATCTCTGGAAGCGAAATTGTTGATATAGTTTTCTATACAGCAATTACAAAACTATTAATATTTGTTTAGTGTAAAGCAAGTTCCTTCCAAAAATAGATCCAGATAGTTATAATTGCATAAATATAAACATTGGGAGTCAACGAATTTTTATAAGTGACTGTACAGAACAATTGACCACTTGCGAGTTTTGGTATATAAGGAAGTTGGAGCTGTGGCCATCAATATTTAGCAGAATTATCAGCTGAAATACGGTCATAATACATATATAAATACATAAAACCAAATTGATCATACTAGTTATCCATCAGAAATCCACATTAGTATTACAATTCTCTTTAATATCAATGTTCACGGCTCCAACTTCCTTATAGCTTGAAACTAGCAAGTGGTCAATTGCGGTCATAAATTCTCATACATTCTGAAGCCTCGAACTGAGTAAACGAACTACAAAGATTCGAACATCAGGTAAATAAGTAATAAGAAGTTTTAATTCAGCCCAAGATAGCTTCGAATACATCTGTATCAGCATTAAGCAGACGTTTTCTTATTATTTGGTCTATCCATTTATTTATTTGTTATTTTATTTTATTTTATTTTATTGTTTTAGTCTTCATCAGGCTTTAAAAAACAGCCCCAAGACAAGTTACAAAAAAACAAAAAAAAAATCTGTAGAAAAGCGTCCGGCCTTCCCCTTAAAATTACAGGCTTGCTACGACTCGCCAGGAAAAAAAATTGACACCTAAATGGCACGAAAGGTCTTAACCCGTCCAGTACCGTAGGATACTTAATATTGACATACAAATCGAGCTAAAGGTATTAACACCTTATTGGCGGGCTAGGCGGTCTATTTGACCGTACCGCACAGCGTTTTTTTTTTTTACCCTAAATAGGGTTGTTTCTGTGCTCATTTTCATGCCTAAATAAGACCCAGAGCGTAAAACAAGTATCTATCCCTGAAAGGGCATACACAGAGCTTTCCAATGACACCCGAACCATCCTTGTACGACCACTGGTTCTCTTGCAACGATCGTGCAACACGAGTGCAAAAACCCTAAAATAAGGTAATTTCCTTACATAATTCCCTGTGTAGCGAGTGAGAAAGGGGGGAGGAAAGTAGAATACAGTTCAGTACGTCCACGGTGGTCGTGGGGAGCGGTCATAAGGTTACTACGCTCGTCCCACCGCTCAGCTCTCTCTCTTAGCAACATTACGTGCTGAAAATGGCGCTCGACAGCTGTCGTGCACCGCCACTTAGTCCAAATTTATTTCACTCGACATATATTGCGCGCCGCCAGTTAAGGGTTAATATCGTCCAACTAATGAGGCGAACGTCTTAAAATCTCATAACTAATGGGGCTAATCAAGAGGGAGGAGGGGGTCCAGTAAAACCAAATACCTCCCTTTAATGACCCGGGCTGTATAAGTGTGTCACCAAAACAAACCCAAGCTGCAACATCGCAACCCAGGCGAACAACAGACATTCTCAAGCCTCGAAGGGATTGTGGTTCTCGAAAAGAGGCTCCAGTCCTGAAATGTACAGTACATAATTGACTTACAGTGTGCTGGCTTAATAATCCAGAAGGGTTGATAGCCTTTGAAGTCCTATTTTAACTAACTAACTCAAGGTTCTATAATATGACTTCATTACATTGTAGGAGCTTTGTAGATTTGGACAAACTTGATCTGCGCAGCATCAGGGACAGTCAGTGGGAATAATAAGAGACCATTAAATTCAAGGAGGTCTGTAAATATAGATGTAAGAGTTAATTAAATATCAGGTCTGTAAATCTAAAAACAAAGCGTAAGATCCTGTGTAGGGGGGAGAACTGTTTTTCATATGCCTATTTACTAAGAAACATTGAACAATATCCTCAACCTAATCTAACCTTAACCCAAGGTTAAGAGATACAACAGGTTGGCGCACGCGCAGCCTGTTGACTTCAGAAGGTGGGGCGAGAGAAAGAAAGCTAGAAAAACGCTCGCCTGCCAGCCAAAGTGCTGCCACTAGACCAGGGGTGTCAAACATGTTAATTAATATTAGTACCGGTATTTTTTTATACCCGGTATCTTCATTTTGCTTGGTTATTGTTCTATTTTCTTATTCTTATAATATAATTAGCTTGCACAAAGAGGGATAAGGATTACATAAACACGAGGATTTCACACTGATTTTATTAGTTTAGACATTTTAGATTTAGTTTTTCTAGGATCATTAGCATTCATATTTCTGTTTAAAATCCGTATTCTAAAAAACATTCGGCATCTTACAAAAATATCTTTTCTGAAACGCAGTTCTCTCTCTCTCTAGCAACATGTGCCCTAGTACCAAACTGATATAAATGTAATATGTATAACTACAATATCTAGTCACAGGTATAGTATAACTACTTTTTATAACCCCCCTGCCAATATATATATATATATGGGCCTTGTGTGGGTCATTCGGCTCTCTGCAGACTCAAATTTTCTTATGTTCTTTTCTTATAATTTATATGCTGTTAAATTTTAATTACAGATTGATTCCTTGGAGAGAGTACAACGTAGAATGACAAAAATAATCCATAGTATTAGAAATCTTCCAGATGAAGCAAGACAAGGTTGAAGAAATTAGGCTTACATTAGGCTTAATTAGGCTCCCATATGGCTGATATGGGCTGGGTGTGAATGGGAGCTGCCTCATGTGGGCCGCATGGCCATATGCAGTTTCCCGTGATCTTATGTTCTTAGGTAATTGGGGTTGGGTGTGACAGGGATCTGCCTTGTGTGGGCGATCGGCGTTTTGCAGACTCCCATTTTCTTATGTTCTTATGTTCATTGGTTAAAAAGACGCATAGTTAGAGGGGATTTGATAGAAGTGTTCAAGGGGGTTAGTCACGTAGTGGGATTAATAGAGGGGACATGAACAATGTACTAAAGCTCAGTGATAGCGAAAGAACTCCAACAAATGTTTTCAAATTAGATACATTTCGTTTCAGAAAAGATATAGGCAAATATTAGTTTGGTAACAGAGTTGTAGATATGTGGAATAGGTTACCAAGTGCTATAGTGAGATCAAGAATGATAGAGAGCTTTAAGATCAAATTAGATAGGCATGTGGACGAGATGGGCCTCTGTAACGAGTGCAAGCCTAATTTATTCAACCTTTCTATGGATAATTAATATTATGGATAATTTTGGTCATTCTTCGTTGTAGCCTACTGACTCCAAATAAACTATGTCCATTCTGTAATGAGGACATCAAATTTGAACAGCATAATCTGAACCTTTTATATAGCGGTATACACACATACATAATAATTCTAGATGTAAGGACAGTGTGGGCTTCAAGATAAAATTAGATAAGCACATATAGGACGAGATAGGTTTGGTATGAAAGGCATCTGCCTTGTGTGAGCCAATCTGCTCTCTGCAGACTCCCATTTCTTATGTTCTCATATATATATATATATATATATATATATATATATATATATATATATATACATATATAGCACAGGTATAAACTCACCTATTTCTTTCAATGGTGCGTCGGTGTTCACGGTTGCATCATCTTGTAGATTATTTTGGTCTCTTGCATCACGGTTTGTTTGTTGCTCAGTCACTTTGGTGTCGTCGTCATCTCGAACTCGCTTTCGGCCTCTCTTGGACTCGCTTTCAGAGGCAGCCTGGGCAGGCAAATGCAGAGTTGGTAATGCTCCAGGTTTGAATCTTATTTGGCTGTAAGGTACTGGTAGTCCAAGCAGTTCGTATTTCAAGTGTCTTTCGAAAGCTGAGGATTCAAAATGTTTAGTGCAGATCCTTGCTGTTGGTGAAATAATACAGCCTTTTTTCCCACTTAGATTACTCCATTTTGACCGCAGTGTTTCATCTTTGGGAAATTTATGGAATGCTGTGTTACTTTCTTTGATAAATATCGACTTGCATCCAGCAACTTGACAATATATAGGCATTTTGTTTAGTTAAAATAGAAGAGCTACACTTTCACACAGCATTATACAGTAGTTATAGCATCACGGTATGAAGTCAAAGAAAACGGAGGATAGTGCTGGCTCGGCTGCTCCTTTGAGAATGAAGTGTATACAGTCGAGTGACCTCTGACCCTTCCTTCCTTGTGACGTCATGCGCGAGCGGGTACGAGTTTGAGTGACCCCATGCTCCAACCTGTTGTATCTCTTAACCTTGACCTAACCTAGTATATTAGTGGACTATTTATGAATGTAAAATGTAAACATATATTGTAACATTACCAAATTATTGAGATATATGTACAGGTCTCCCTGCTACGCAGGATCATACCAAAAAAAAATCATTTCATAATTATTAGAGGTATGTAAATGTAAAGCAACTGGATCTGCGGCTTATTCTGCGCGTCATCCCTTCCCCGAGACGGCCCAATACGTCAGAGTTGTTGTGTTTACCTGTCGAGAGGAAAGGTGCGTCTGAGGGATATTTTTGTGAGGGGTGGCGCCAAGAAAATCATCGTAACCAAGGCGGTAGCATCATGAGTCAAGTGCATATATAGCGTGAGAGCCGTACACAAGTTTATTATGTCATTATGGTATAATCCTGTGTAGCGGGTAGACCTGTACTTACATCTCAATAATTTGGTAATGTTACAATATATTTTTACATTTTACATTAATAAATAGTCCTCTAATATACTAGATTAGGTTACAGTAGGTTAGGTTAGGTTAAAGCTATTGTTAAATGTTTCTTAGAAAATAGGCATCTGAAAAACAGTTCTCCCCGCTACACTGGATCTTACTGTAATTATTTATATTTATGGTATCAAGTGCGTTTGTTTTTTTATTCAAGGCCATAATGTGAAACATGTGGATGTACCTGTTTATGACCATATGAGTCAAGCACATACATTTAGTGAACTGTATGCAAGTATATTTTGCAGTTCGCTCAGACTTTCGCTAAAAAACTAAATAATCCACCTTGGATAATTCCGTAGTCAAGGTTACTTTTATGCTCCACAGATATTTTTGCATTGTTATTTTATTTATTTGTTTATTTTGTTTGTAGTTTTTGTTGTTTTTTCATGGTTTTTGTATATTGAGGACCACCGGAAATCAGTATTTGTCCATTATCCAGGGATTTTAAGACACAGCCCCCCAAAAGTTTATATTTTAAGACACAGCCCCCCAAAAGTTTATATTTTAAGACACAGCCCCCCAAAAGTTTATATTTAAGACACAGCCCCCCAAAAGTTTATATTTTAAGACACAGCCCCCCAAAAGTTTATATTTTAAGACACAGCCCCCCAAAAGTTTATATTTTAAGACACAGCCCCCCAAAAGTTTATATTTTGTCATTAACCTAACCTAACAACCTAACCAAACCTAGGGGCTACCGCCCTCAGACCGCAGCTGGTAATACCATTGATATAGAAAATGACCTTAGGGCCCCTCAACTTTCCCTTCATAATTGTTAAGGAGGACAGGGCCCTGGGTGGAGCTTTGGTGTCCCCGGCGTTTCCGCACCCTCCTCAGCCCCTCGCCTGGGAGCGGCTTCAGTCACCTGGGCTTTCTTAGTGGTAAAGCAGGGAGGGTTCTGTGGGAGCGCTTGGTTATGGCCTTGGCCTTTCTCGGGACCTTGGGGCTGTTCGGTCAGACAGCTTGGGGAACAACAACAACCTTAGGGCCGGAAGGAAGAGTAGTAGTATAGACCCCAACATGCAAACAACCTTAATGGATTCTTTTGAAGGGGGTGGGGGAGGGGTTCCTGGACCCCCTCCTTCCTCATGTTTAGCCCCATTAGTTTTGCTATCTTAAGACGTTCGTTCCATTAGTTTAGTGATTTTATGACCTTTCACCCCTTTTCTCTGTCAAAATTAAGACCTTTCGTGCTATTTAGGTGTAGATTTTTTCTGGTGAGCGATACCGAGCTTGTAATTTTAGGAGGAACCAGCATTCGGCCAGAACATTTTTCTACCGAAAAATGTGCAAGTTTATCTCGAAGGGTGGTATTTTGTTCCAGATGGATGGAGGTCTAGCGAGGAAACTAAAATAATAAATAAATAAATAAATAAATAAATATAACAACAAATAAAACCTACAAGTAAATCTCATGAAGTATTTTTGCGATGCCAAGCAAGAAACTCTGCACAACACGATTCGCGCATTATGAGATAAGTTTGCCACACATGATAAATCGAAGTGAAGTAAATAACGAAGGGGTAGTCTAATACGTATTTGGAGTTCGCTCATATATTATCGACTATTTGCAAATATTGTGCGTAGTCATTCAGCTCCCCCTGTTGTGCTCTATATATTTAACGATTTTAAGACGTTTTGATTCATTAGTTTGGCGATTAGAAGACATTTAGCCCCATTCAGGTTATTCATTTTTTCTGGGCGAGCGACAGCGAGACCATTCCTCATCATCCTTTCCGATGCCTTGTTTACTCCTGGGACACCCCCACTAAAGGATGGCCATAGCAGAAACACCTCCAAGCTACTTTGTCCAGACCAAGACATTCTTCCTTTGCCCGTGCCAAAATGCCCAAGTTTTTCTTCAATATATGTTTTCTCTTTCCCATAACATACTGTAGATGGGCTTCTACTACCAGCTGTTCCACTCATCTGGGTGTGAAAACCACACATTTTGTTTTTCAAACTCAAGTGGTGAGTGACTTAATATGTGGCACAGTTACATGTTGACCTAATTTAAAAGTTAAAAGTATCTCAATGGCGTCATCTAAGATCAACACGTAGAAACAGTAATAATGTTAAATGACAGTGATGGGCCCTGGCAAGATTATTGGAACTTTCACAATGGCTCGTGTCTAGCCATCTGAAAGAATAGTGTGGGCGATATGGGTTGTTGTGAGAGATGTTCTTAGGTAGCTATGAGATAGATGTAGTGTAGGGTATATAGGTTGTAGTGAGAGATGTTCTTAGGTAGCTATACGATAGATGTAGTGTAGGGTATATAGGTTGTAGTGAGAGATGTTCTTAGGTAGCTATAAGATAGATGTAGTGTAGGGGATATAGGTTGTAGTGAGAAATGTTCTTAGGTAGTTATAAGATAGATGTAGTGTAGGGGATATAGGTTGTAGTAAGAGATGTTCTTAGGTAGTTATAAGATAGATGTAGTGTAGGGGATATAGGTTGTAGTAAGAGATGTTCTTTTGTAGCTATAAGATAGATGTGGTGTAGGGTGCAGAGGGTATAGTTTTTTGTGGGGGGTTTTCTATGTGAGTGAGGGAGACACAAGGCAGAACTGCCTGTAGCAAGTGCCTCCCCCATAGTTGAAAGAGTGACTGGGCCAAAATCAAGGGACGTTCGAGCCAAAATGTCTGGACACACGGAGTTTGAAGCAATTTAAGTCATAGGAGGAGGGAAAGACTGATTCTGGGAGAGAGTTCCAGAGCTCAGCTGTTGAATAGAAAAAAGACAGAGTAACGTTTCACTCTTGGGTTGGAGAGTTGCACAGAGTAGGGGTGGGATTGTGTTGCAAGACAGGTACCACGTACCCTACGTAGAGGAAGTGGTATACACTGGGAGAGCTCTGAGGAACACTGATTATTGTAGTAGCGATAGAAAAGCGAGAGAGATGCAACATTAAGGGTTATAGTGAGCGATGTAGTGTAGGGCATAAAGGTGTATAATAACACGTAGGGATGTAGGGGTCTGCCTCGTATGGGCCAATAGGCCTTCTGCAGATTTCCATTGTTCTTATGTAATCATTCCATTCTTGGAGCCAAATTGTCCTGGTTTGTTGCCATGCTAAATAGATATTCTGACTATACTGTATTATGAATCCTAGTGGTATTCACCTTATGTAATCTCTCTCTCTCTCACTCTCTCTATCTCTCTCTAGAGTCTTTTTTTTTTGTATATATATATTCCAACTACTCCCTCTCGGGCATAGGCTGAGAGCCTGTACATTCAACCGCTCTACATTGAACGAAGAAGCCTGTGAGGTCTCGTTCCAGTCTAGGGGGTGAGACGTGTGAAGCACTTTTTAGCTGCAACCAGCACCAGCCATCTTGCCTTCGCAGGATGCATGGGCTTTAGTTGCTCACTCACGGCTCGAAGCAGCCCCATCTATGAAACTGCCTCGCTCCAGTGCTTCACTGTCTCATCTCCTGGACTCGATCCTCACTCTCAGAACGCCACCTATTGAGCAATTAACTCACTAGGAATTGCACCACTGTAGCATATTTTGAATATGGGAGAACTAGAATAAGTTAGATTGTACACCACTTTGTAATTGTCACTTTAATAAAAAAAAAAAAAAAATAGAAGGAAACATGCTTACACTACTGAAATGTTTGTGGACATGCAGTAATGCAAGTAATGGTCGCTCTTCTGTAAATCTAAAATGAGTGGGATAGGGGTGGGGCCTTTTTTTTTTTTTTTTTTTTTTTTTATACAGTGCTATTTAATCAGGGAACAATGAGGGTATTTATTTGGCGTTTCGGTGGGCTTTGTGGTAATGCACTGATAATAGGTACAGCACAAATTCCATCCCAATAATATCTTCCCATTGACATATTGTGATTTAAACCCAGGTCTATTGGATTACCAGTCCAGTGGCAAAGCCATTCCACCACACCTCCCCCACCTCTAGACCAATGAAGATATAATTATAGAGATGGTGTTGAAGGGTCTTTGACGAACAGGGGTTTGAGTATCCAGGAGGGTGAAAGGCGTGCAAGAGATAGAGCAAGTTGTAGCGGAGTGGTAGATGAGACGGGACAACACACCGGGCGATGAATGACACAGACGAAGCACTTGTGAAAGGGGTAGGGGTAAACTAACACTGGGGCCTCAGTATAGAAGTTATAGATTGATACTCCAAATGCGAAGAATGCAAGTAGCTTAGTGAAAGAGAGTTTAAAGGAATGTGAATGTATATACTGTATATACAATATATATATATATATATATATATATATATATATATATATATATATATATTATAGGTTTGATTCCCGGAGGCAAGAATGAAAACCTAATATTTAGTAGGGGCCCCGTAATCATTGACGATATGCCTATTAGTATAATAGCCTCCATTCAAGCGACCGCGGTCAGCCAGTTTGAATCTACCGCCGCGGGGAAGAACGGAGTACTCGTCATAAGGGTAACGCTTATTCTCTTATGGAATCGTCTTATGATTGGGTACCCGCTACAAAAAAATATAGCAAATTTTCTATGAGCATTATCTCGCAACAAGAACTCACGTTGGAGTTCAATGGGGTCGGAAGTTATGAATGGTTCTGGGAAATCCTTGAGTGATAACTGGGGAGCTATAAGGAACTCAAAAATAGACAAGGGAGCGCCTCCCGGTTACGGATTTAGCAAATCAAACTCTAGTTGGCTAGGTGGGGGAATAGTGAAGGAGGGTTGGGACGTTAAGGCAATAGCAAATTGTTGGGCCTCCTGACCCCAGTCCACCCATGGCCCATGCCCGACCTCCCCCAGGTTTATTTCCTGCTGTTCCGCCGGAAAGGTAGCCGGAGTTGTCGCCAACTCTGGTTCATTTATCCTAAAGGAATCATATCCGTGAACGCCGAGGCCGGGAACAGTCAGGACACACTAGATCCCCTGGGGAAGGTGGGGCAAGTTGCTCTGGTACATAAACAAAATATTGCTAATTTGTGATGTTGGGAATAGCCCGAATCTGTACTTTAACAACCATACCATGGGCATCTTTTGCCCGCAAGTCTTTATCCTTATTGATCTCTATTGCCCACTCATGTGGCACTGGGATCTCCCCCTTGATTGATCTGTGCTCCTCTCCCGAGGCCGTAGGACCTACCGAAAACCAGAGTCCATCCGGCTCTTGTTGGGATGGAAGCTTGTCTTTCGTCTGGTGCTGTTTACTGACAGAATTAAGATGAAAAGCTGGATTGGAGCAATGAGAAACTGGAGCACCTGGAGCGGACACCAGACTGGTTTCCGCTGGGGAATAAGACTTTACGTTATACTTAGGATTGATGGTGTTAGGTTGTGTGTTAAATTTAGAAGGCCCTGAAGCCATATCAGCAGAAGGGGCCGAAAGTACACTAACTTTAGCTGGTGACAGGGGCGTACAAATACACTCGGTTGAGCTTCTACGTTAACCAAGGGGATTGGTGGGAGTGGCAGAACGTTAATATTATCCGAGGTAAGAGGAAGCACAGAGGCAATCTGGGGAGTCCCCACTACTGCTGGGGGAGCATTGTGAGACCTTTTAGATATTGCACATTGTTGTAATACTTTTTGTAATAACTCATCCAAATGCTTCGCCGTGACACATTGACTACGGGGTCTCTTGAGAGATTTGGTTCTTACCTTTTCTACTGTCCCACTACTCTCTACTTGCGTACTTGGACCTGGTACTGCCAGTGACCGGTCCACTACGTGATGAGCCAAGGGATAATCTACTTCCACCTGCGCCTCTTTACATTGAGGTACCGGAGGCGGGCAGGTTGCCGCCTCTGGTGCTCTGCGCCTGTCATTTAAAATTGGTCCAAGTCTACTTGGTGCTAATATGTTTCTCTCAATGGGAGTACTCGAAGTTAGAGTACTCGCCAGAGAGTCAGGGTAACTAGACCTGGAAAAGGGTGACTTTTTTCCTCCTTGAGAACCTGAACTGGGTGTCAGTACACCCGCCGCTACACTGCGGTGCCGCTCAAGAGCATTAGCTGTAGGAACTGATAATTCTTCCTTGTCACAAGGTAAAACATATTTAGAGAGCATTAATTTGGAGCCTTTTAGAATCACTTTTGCTTTAGACCTAACTCTGGCGTTTGACCTGTTACCTCCGGTATCTGCCCCGAGTTGACCGGGAAAAGACTCCGGCAACTCCGAGGCAGAAACCGATGGGCTTGGGTGTGAACTAGACTTACAACCTTGAGGTTTAATGTCGGTCGGACTGGCGTGAATTTCCGCCGTAATCTGGACCTGTGAGGGGAACTCGAACTTCTGTCTTTTGGGAGACAGAAGATCCCTGCTAGAAGACTGTTCACATTGTAGCCTGGAGGACTGGGACTGAGGTGGCCAAGTTGTCCGGGAGTCCGGTGATGTTGAGCGTGTTCTCTTGGGATGGGGAGTGGAGTCTACCTCAGAAAATGTTGGTTCCCAGAGGGGAGCTAAGAGTTCAACTGAGTATTGGGTGTTAGCTAAGTGATGGGGGTTTGTCTGAGAGACTAGGGGATCATCAAAAGAATAAAGGCGAATGAGCCGTAATAATTCGGCGTTATTGCATAAAAGTTCTACGTTAGCCACTCGCTTGGCATAGGAGGAAAATTTATTCTTGATCTCTATCAAGGCCAAAAGGCACGAAAGATCTTGTGTATTGATCCATTCAACAAAAAGGTCTGAACAAACTGGACATTTCTGAGACGTCCAAAAGAAATTTGACCTGTTCAAGCATGTAACATAACGAATTCAAAGTTTGTGTGCTGTTACTGGGACTAGTAAGCGTCCAAGTAGGCGTGGCACAAATAGTAAACTGAGGCATGGCTTCTGAGCCCCCCCTCTCCGCCGGGAACGGTTCCTTCCTCTGGTTGTGCTGCTCAAGATGTGACGTGATCTGGAAATAAAAATTTCCAGGACTCAATGCTCATAAGGATAACCTCAGAGGCTTAACACATCCTGCCTACTCCAATGCGCCGGAAAATCAGTTTGCACGACTCAATCTGGCATTCCGCCGTATCTGAGTAAACAACCGTGGAAACCCCAGCCCTTTCCGAGGGTTGCCACGGGTTGACTGCTTACCTGTGACGTGAGTCACTGACCCTTAAATAACCGACTTTTCTTATCCGAGTGGCTATTTGGACTAGCTGGATAGAAAAAGACCACAAACTGTGCCGCTGAGCGTACGAAGTGTGTGGATTGTAAAAAGTGAGTCAAAGTCGATGGAATCGAGCTCCTTCCCGCCGGCCTAAGCATGGCCGCCGGGGAAGGAATGTAGTAAAGCACTACAGTGGGATAGATGGAAGAACCCCTCCCGCCTTGCCCGGCGGGAGCTGCGGCCTCAGATTCTCAGAAGGAGAGCCGGCGGGAAAAAACCAACCCCGTAAAAATTGTCTAAACAATAAGACCGATTAACCGAACACCCACAACCCAACAGGACGTCTCCCATCCCTCAACACATGTGACTGAGACATATGCAAGAGGGAGCCAAAGGGGCGACACACATAAGAACATAAGAACATAAGAAAATGGGAGTCTGCAAAAAGCCGATCGGCCCATACAAGGCAGATCCCTGTAAACTGTGTGCTCCAGGTGAGGCACATTGTAATCACAAGGCAGATCCCTGTAAACTGTGTGCTCCAGGTGAGGCACATTGTAATCACAAAAATAATAAAGTACCCCTAGCCCACTAAGGAGACCCCTACTGAGGCTGGCCACGAGGCTCGTAGAATCATCATCTTGGTAGAAATCTTACCCCTGAAGACCCACAGATGTAGCATGAGGAGAAGAGGCCCCCAAAAGGGGCCCGCACGCAGACTCGAACGCTAGAAGGTACCGCACCACGTGTGGCCACCCTTAGACTAGAGCGTCTGCTAAAAAACAAAGAATGCAACTGCCTCATAGCGACGGCCTGAAGCATTAAATCCTGCGAAGATAGTAGCCTCCTAACTAGTTAGTAAGAGCAATAGCTAAGGCGCAGTAAAAATAAAAACACAAATACATGAGGCGCTGGTCCTGGAGAACTCGTAGGCGCCTGAACAAAAGTACCCTATTTTAACACTCCCTGCGGGCATACCAATGGGGTAGCCTGTGCTAGCTAATCTAAAACCTGTTTAATACAACTCAGATATATACAAATGAGTAAGGACTCACTAGAAGCGAGCGAACAAAGAATGTGGCGGAGCGCAGGCAACACACGTCTGGTCAGGTTGCCCGCGGGGAGTAGAAGGAAGTATGGCAGCTAAGGGAGCAGCGTCAAGGAAGTCCGTACAAGAAATCCACGAGATGGAAAGCTGTAGTATAACAATTATATATTAAGTAAATTTTTCCTTTTTATTTTTTACAAAGGTTTTTTCGTAGCGGGTACCCAATCATAAGACGATTCCATAAGAGAATAAGCGTTACCCTTATGACGAGTACTCCGTTCTTCCCCGCGGCGGTAGATTCAAACTGGCTGACCGCGGGCGCTTGAATGGAGGCTATTATACTAATAGGCATATCGTCAATGATGGAGGGGCCACTAATAAATATATACAGTATATATATATATATATATATATATATATATATATATATATATATAATGCGTGGGTGTGTGTTGGCCGCCTCGCCCAAGTGGGATGAGGCTGGTGTTAAAAAGAAGCTGTTTACTACTGACCATAAATTGTTTTATAGACGACTATTTTTTAACTGCCTTTGCGAATTCTACACTGTTAAAATATAACATTTTATGATATGTATTATATTATATATGTGATTTAATATATTCACCCCCCGCAATGGGGTATGTGCCCGAGTATAAACATACATACATACCTACATACTCATATACAAAGTCAAAATAAACATATCTACTTGATATGGTAACACCAATAAAACATCATATATGAGTCACTAATGATGATACGATTTTAAATTAATTCTCAGCAAACCATTTTTTACTGTATAATAATATGAAACTTAAGTTTAAGTTAAGTTTATGATAAAGATAACTACTATTTCATGTATGACTTTGTTAGTGGTTTTGGTTATTATAAAGATTTATATGATTCCCGGTCCTTGGGGTTATCAGTGGAGTGTAGCCTCCGCTTTGCCTATTTATAATTATATACTCCTGTTTTTTAGTAGAAGATGCCTGTTTGTACAGTAGCCCAACTAAGTTTTTCGACAAAATTAGGTACGTGGCACCTGTCTAGTTTGCACTCCCGTCCCAAATCTGTGTGGTCGTGTCTAGCAGAGACCCATGGTGTCTAATGGTGGGTTCACACATTCACGTATATTGCTCCCGTCCGGCGTATCGCCAATTTATGTAAAGACGCGAGTAGTTTCTGCCGTTGAACGCCCGTTCTTCCACGTCTATTGCACTTCCCGACAGACGTAGCGTAACGGGGCCAGTGTTACGTCAGACGTAATGGAGTCGTATTGAACTACGTACGTGTTTGCGACGTGCGTAAGCATAGCCCCGTTCGACCTCATGGGCTGCACGATTTGCGGGAACACAGGCCACGCCCATGCCACGCCCCCTCAAGACCGGCGTCGCTGAGGCCGCACGTCTTGGGATTTGTTAGGTCGTACCTGGACCGGTTCTGGCTAATCGTAGGCACACCCCGTCTGACCAAACACAGACAAAGACAGTCTTTGTCAACCACGTAGGTCTGGGTTGGAATCTGGGAACTACAAAAGGGCAGGAATGGCCACACCATTCCCATTCCCAGTCTTTCATCGGCACCATGAACAACATGAGGAATTCATCCTGGAGGAGTTACCCGCTGAGTGCCAGCCAATTTTGACGGTGTGCTTCTGCCAGTGCCAGATTTTTTTTTTTTTTTTTTGGCTAAATCTATTAAGTTGGGAGAGAAATGGTAAAAAAAACACTCCCCTCGCCAGAAATCAGGTCCCCGATGGTCCCGAAAGTAGCTGAAAAGACACTATAGACTACAGAGACTTTTATGGTATCGGAATGTATCGATATGTATCGGGAGGGTGGTTTTGGGGTTGGTTGGGGGAAGGTAGAAGGGTAATTGACTTGTGTTACACATATGAAGCCGATTGGTGAGGTAGTTTCGCCACCACGGATTTTCCTTTTTTTCCTTTTCTTCGTACGGATACGCTAGAAGTGGGTGGTGGGAAGCGGTTGGGGGTGTGGTGGGGGGAAGGCAGAAGGGTAAGAGACTTGTCACACAAATATGGAACCGATTGGTGCAGTCGTTTCGCCGCCACAGATTTTCCTTTTTTTCCTTTTCTTCGTACGGATACGCTAGAAGTGGGTGGTGGGAAGCGGTTGGGGGTGTGGTGGGGGGAAGGCAGAAGGGTAAGAGACTTGTCACACAAATATGGAACCGATTGGTGCAGTCGTTTCGCCGTCACAGATTTTCCTTTTTTTTCCTTCTGACGGGACCGACAGTCAGCGAGTGGGTGGGAGGAGGGATTTGGGATTTTTATGGTGGGTAGCCTAAAGGGTAAGGTACATGTGGTAAAAATATGAAAGCCATAGGTGCAGTCGTTTCGCTGCTACGATTTGTTTTCGGCAGGGTGCAGAGGGTGGCAGGGTTGGCTTGTTGGTTGCTGCTCCGGTGTGGTGAGAGGTGTGACTGGCGGGTCCCTCGCTGGTCCCGTTGTCCCCTCGTACAACGGTGCCGCGTCTTCCCGCCAACCCGCAGTGCAGCGGTTCTGCCAGATGCGGCCTAACTAACGTATACTTCCACGTTCGACAGGAACTTTCTACGATTTGACGAGAGCAGCTCTCGTCTGGCGGGATAGCTGCTACGTCTGACAAGGCTGCTCCGGTCAGACGGCCGTGGTGGCCAGGTCGGTCGTAAGTTTCCCCGTCTTTTGACATACGTGAGGGCGAGCCACGTTCCTGATTCGACTCGAATCAGCAACCGTGCGGCCTTGGCCGCACCCACAACATTCCTGACCCACGTGGGCTACTCGTTTCTACTCGCGCCATGCGAGACTACCCCCCCCCCCCACTGGCCGTAATTTCATTTACGTTTTGCGTATTATGCCATTACGTTTTACGTAATCGGTTGCCAACTACCAATATACCTTCGTTTATAACAGACGGGAGCTGACGGGAGCAATATACGTGAATGTGTGACCCCACCATAAAGCAGGCGCCTCCGGCTGTGATACCACAGCCAGGGCACACAGACACAGTACTTGCACATGCTGGGCGCTACATATGACAATATTGCTATAATTATTTGTTTGTATCATATTAGAAGGCTCTCTCTCTCTCTGAAGTTAATATCAATCGATTTTCACGCTACACTATGTGTAGATTAATTAGCACACACACACACACACAGAAACGGAAAGCAAAGTTCAGTGTTATAAACCCATATTCTACGCTGATTTCCCTGATCAAACAATGAGGTGTAAATATTTGTGTTTTGTTTTTATCTAATTAACACTCTTTAGATAATACAGGTATGTTATAATCTGCATCATCTTGCAGTGCTAGGTTATACGAGTAGTTATATTTGCAACATCTGCATCAGGTAATATCATTAATGATAAGAACGTGTATTAATATAAAGCTAAAGTTCTTCCTGTTTCTATGAGATACTATTAGAATATAGAAAATTATCGTTACCGTATCATGATTTTAGAATCTAACTTCAATGAAATTATGTCTACTATGGAAATATATGGGAGTATAACTAAACATTATTTAGTTTACCGGGTATATAATTTAAGAATCACACACACACACACACACACACACACACACACACGTGGTCCGTAGCATATTGGTTAGCGCACTTGGTTCACAATCAAAGGACACGGGTTTCATTCCCAGGCGGGAAAGAAACATTTTGGCAATTCTTCTTACACAATGCGCCTCTCTTGACCTAGCAGTATACATAGGCCTCTGGAATAAGAGGCCACTTACGACGTCTTGTTTAGGGTTGGTGGTCTATTACTAGCTGGACGGGTACCGTACAGGTTAACCAAACACTCAAAATCCAGATATCGGCAATTGGCTGATTACATATTACATGCATATCTACAGCCCCTCCAGCCATGCATTAACACTTCACGCAATATATTCTCAGGTCGAACTTTTTTCGGTAAAAAAACAAAAAGTAAATAAATAAATAAATAATAAATAAAAAAATGTGAAGTTGTAATTATTGGAAACTGAGGTGATCAGAAAATCATCAATACTCTCTTGCCCACATCACACCTAGTCATCCATTCAGCAAGGTTGCTGAACGTGGTAGTATGGTTGGGATGAGCGAGAGTGGGGTGTCGGAACGTTTACCGGTGGCAAAAAAAAGTGGGAAGGACACATGACAGACTGACATAGAAGTGGAGCTAAGCGGAAAACCACGTCATAACAGGACCAAGAAATTAAACAGTATATGGATAACCATCCATTCTCCAACGCCGAGGTAGCTAAGCAACATTTGCAATTTCAAACTTCAACAGAAACTATATGCAAGATATTAAAGGAGATGGGATATAATCATAGATCACCAGCTGTCAAGCCAAAGCTAACCAAGAGGCACAAACAAACTAGGCTTGATTTCGCTCGACTATTTGTTGACCAGGGCATTGACTATTGGGCAAGAGTTGTTTTGATAATGTCAGAGAGGTTCCATAATATTACCAGGACGATTAAAATTGTATCACTTAACCGAGTTGGCGGGGGTTCTTCAAATAAGAATAAAGGTTGCTTCCTTTATATCCGCTCATGGCCGAGTGGTTACGGTGCCTAACTCTCCCAAACATACCTGGAGTGAGTGGGTTCGAATCCTGGTCAGGATACCTCTCTCCCAACCAAGAGTTGTTTTCTCAGACAAGAACACTTTGAGCTCAACCACGCAAGGGTCGAAGACTGTCCTGTTGGAGGCCTAGGAACACACGGCATGCGAGTTAGTCCTAGTTGATATTGTGCATAAATATAATAT
This sequence comes from Paralithodes platypus, assembly GCA_032716605.1. Taxonomy (NCBI): domain Eukaryota; kingdom Metazoa; phylum Arthropoda; class Malacostraca; order Decapoda; family Lithodidae; genus Paralithodes; species Paralithodes platypus. Next base: position 39,190,759 of record CM064551.1, read on the forward strand.
AATAGTCATCATACAGAGTAATATTTTCCATCATATCACTATTGGCTAATTTCATATTAACCGAGCATTATAAAATATCTTTATTTCTTTAATCAGCCACTAATACCCCTAACTTACTAATTAACTCCTTACTTATAGTGTCCAAATACTATTAAGCTAGCATGACTTGATAATAATATGCACATTAACCACTCCTGTCTATACCATCGGTTGTTTACCTAAAAACCAACCACGTTCGGTTTAGTAACTCATCCTTGCCACTTCGCCCGCCACTATCTGTGCAATATAGGATAGATCTTCCCCTATTACTTCCTTCCCCCTTAGTGAATGCTTATAACTTGTTTGCGAATATAATAAATAATACCTTACCTAAACTACCATTGGTGATTAGAGAGACCAGTTTATCATGAGAATCAATAAATATATAATCATTAATCCCATTAGTATTGACTAATTTTGGCAGTTTAATCGGGCTTTTCATTAGAGGGTTTAAACAACTTAAGGGAGGTTCTGTAAGAATTATAGGGACACATACTATGTCATATTTACCCTTTGACTTTCATATTCCCTTTCTACTCTGAATAAAATAGTGTCCTTTTCTACTCTGAATATAATAGTATAATGCTAGTCTGAATAAACTGCCAAATACGCGTCCTGATTTCACTAGGCCTACATAAACATTAACATAAACAAACATCATAAAAGAGGGATTTTTTCAGAGGGCTGACTCCATGGGCTGACTGGCCCATGGTATAAAGACTAATATTAGTCTTTATACCATGGACTGGCCCATTCACGGCGGATCCCATTGACAATCAGCACATCACAGCCATGTGCCTATATAATTATGTTTCTAAGCTTTCTGTCGTTATTGATCCTACTGTAGCAATCGGTAGCCTATTTCACATATCTACCAAACTGTTGCATGCTTATCACGAAGCAGCAGTCCGTTTTCCACATCGTCTTTTTGGATCCCACTTACAACTTAAGCATCTGTATCATATCCTCTCTTACTCTACACTTCTAATATATGCAAGCCTAATGTTTTCCCAAGTCCACTTTCTTTTGTACTGACCATATCATGTATTTCATGATATTCACTACCTCAATAATCTTTTACTTCTGTTAAATGTTCTAACCCATTCTGGCTATAATTCCGTTTCATTTGGCCTTAGTCGTCAGGCGTTAGAATATTATTGATGTTCTAATGTTCTATTATTCTGGATTGTTTTGCCTTTCTTCTTTGTACCGTAACTTCCAATCAATCTATGGACACTGGACAGCAAAATTAAAAACATAATCCATGTGAAGCCTTAGTAAGGACGGGTGAAATTTTAAAATTACGTTTGTTGTTATTCACGCTTCTATTGTAGATATCTATTTAAAAACTCTGATTTCAAACAATGTTGCATTGTTTTTTTGGTTTCATATCACGACTGACGATGACTTCCAAATCTTTTGTAATAATTGAGTTCCTCAATTCCATGTTATTTAGCCATCTAGATACCACTGACATTGCGTCTTGCCCCTGTCACCACTCAGATTGGTGAACAAATTATATATATATTTTTTCTGAGATATAGTTGGTGGTTACTGGCTACCCTGGCCTTGAGTAAGGGAGATGGGTAATGGAATCGGACAAACCAAGAATACATTGAGCTATTGAATCTCCTCATACGGGAGATATATGGTGCGTAATTATTGACGAAACAAATATTGTTAAATTTATATCGTGAAATTTCTGTCTATTTCCCAATGTTCACTAAACTGCATGTATTTATCTACATTAAATATCACCTGACAAGGTATTGCACCATTCGGGTAGTGTATCAAATTATTTTTGGAGAGCATGAATCGTTATCAGGATCACTAATTCAACCTATGTTTAGTGTCATTTGAAAAATTACCAATCTTTTTAGTTAGGCCTAAATCAAGGTCGTTAATGAAAAAGATGAACAATTGAGGAAATAAAACTGACCATCGTGTAAGACCCCAACCTTCACTACACTCCAATCTGATTGTATAGGCTACTGTTAATGTTAATTTTTTGTTTCCTACTTATTAGCCATGGTCTAATTCACGTAATATAGTTCGCCCTATTCCATGAGCTGCTTCTTTAATCAGCAATCTTTCATTTGGATATTTATCGAAAACTTTACTGACATGTCAATATCTTTGAAGGTATTTGTTGTCTGTTTATCGATTCGTATGCTTGGGAAAAAAAGGTTAACAGATAGCGAGACACTCACTCGCAGCCAACACGGTTAAATTCCATTACAAGATTGATGATTAAGCATTTAACAAATGTGACAGCAGCATACTACTCTTAATTTGACGTTTGTAATTAGTCAGTAGCCAGCCCTTATTCCCACAAGGGTTAGGGAGTATCAACAAGAAACACATGAAAGGAGGCAAAACAAGAGGCGGCAGGGGAAGAATCCATACAACAGTAAACACACAAACATTCGGAAACCTCAATCACTTATTAGCCCCCAAGATCACTGGCTTCACCTCAGATGCTATAAACGTTCGGACAAATTAAGTCTCTTAGTCATTTAGCTGTATAAAATTACATTTTATTGAGTAACATCTAATACAGTTGATGCATATAAACGTTTAGGATAACTCATAAAATCTATACCCGGTGTCAGCGAACTTGGAGCTAATCCGGACCGCATAACATCTTATAAAGAACAAAACAAATATATGAGTAGATCAGGAAATAGATGTAGAAAATGACTACCCGTTTCTCGAGCACTTTCTGGGTTATAGAAAGGCTAAGGATAAGAATTACAGCCAATGTCGCTGACACCAACACCAAGTATAGTGTTAAGGAGGCCGGGGCTCTTATTAAAACAATCACTAACAAGTGTATAATAGATTATAAAATAACAATCTATGCAACTTAGTGTGTTCATTTTAAGTTATGTATACAATGTGGATCTATAAAGTAGTGATGCTTACCATTCTAGTGTGTGCGTGTGTGTGTGTGTGGTGTGCTAATCTACAAAGTTTATCGCGCGTAAATCTATTTATATTTAGAGAGAGAGAGAGAGCCTTCTATTATTATACAAACAAATAATTATAGCAATATTGTTATATGTAGCGCCCAGCATGTGCGAATACTGTGTGCCCTGGCTGTAGTAGCGCAGGCGGTGGCGCCTGCCTAGACACATGGGTCTCTGCTAGACACGACCATACGGGCTTGGGACGGGAGTGCAAACTAGACAGGTGCCACATACCTAATAATTTGTCGCAAAACTTAGTTGTACGTATTTAACTATTGTATGGTATTTAATTGATTTGCAAAATAAAATGAAGGGTTAAGTCTGTTGTGAGTGGGCCTCTAACCCTCCCAATAGGATGATTAACTTGTGTGGTTCATCTTCCTTGGGACAGTATAATTAGTTACACCATTAGTTTACACAAACATTTTCAAATACTTGGATATCGCAACTTGTATAAGTGTTCATGCACTTTTATTCTAAATTTGAATGGGCTCTGTGAGTCAAAGTGGAGAAAAGCAGTCTTGGGTGAGAATGAAGAAGTATTATGCGAGATGAATAAGTGACACCAGTAAGAGGAAAGGTTGCCAGAGATATATACAGAAAGAGTGTGTGATAATAATAATAATAAAAATAATAATAATAATAATAAACGGTTTATTTCGAGACAGCAGCCAATATGGCTGAAAATACACAATCACTTAACCTAACTTATCATAAGTAGTCAACAGATTTGACGCTGGCTGCCACAAGGGCGCCTACATACCCCCAGAAGGGGTAGGATGTGGGCAGGGAACCAGGTGGAACCCAGAGGTGGCGCATCCACACCTAACCTCCACAGCCCGGAAAGTTTTTGACAGAAACCTCACCCAGGTAGCTGGGGATCGAACCCGTGCTACCCGAGTCAAGCGACTAGAGTATTGTGACTTAGTGCGCTCGGCGTGTGTGTGTAGACAGGTTTGCTATCTTTGGAACAACAGGTAGTTTGTGTACTTGTACGAAACAAACATGGGTATATATAATTATGAAGCGAGAGAGAGAGGAAGGGGGGGGGGGGGGTGAAAGAGAGATAGTACATACAAGAAGCTATACTAGGCGAGCGTAGAGATATTCAGAGCTATACATTAATAGAGAGAAAGAGAGTAACAGGACCTTGGCAGTATGGAGATGAGCGCAGCAGAACGCCTAGCAACTGCACACACACACACACAGGCACCCAAGCACTCACTCTGGTACACACACACACAGTAGCCTTGGGGGCCCAGCTCTGTGTGTGTGTGTGTGTGTGTGTGTTAGTGTGTGTGTGTGGTTTTGTTTGTATCCCTCTTTTCTCTTATCTATGACTTTCGCTCACTATTATTATTATTGTATTATTACTATTATTATTATTATTATTATTATTATTATTATTATTATTATTGTATTTATTGTTTTATTATTATTATTAGTTTATAATAATTGTTATTATTATTGTGGTACCGCACCTCCCAGCCAATCAGCGACAACATATGGACAGCAATATCAAGCGAGCAAGAAAGCACATTTTGGGATGCAGATTAGGGGCATGTCCTTGCAAAACTCTCATCCAATCAGGGTACAGCATTACCCGTGAGAAGGGATGTGTCTAACCAGCCGCCTCAAACCTCCTACTTATGCGCTGATTGGTCAGCTGTATATCTTACGTCTTTACCACCTGCCAACACCTCATATCCCGTCAACAACCAGTTAATTTCTTCCGTGCAAGCCTCCTACTCCCATAAACCACAATAAATTGAGGGAAAATAATTGCCGGGATACTATTACGATAAGAGGAAAAAAGATAAATGAGAAGAAATGGATCAAAGAATGCGACGCGAGAGAGGATATCCCAGCCCGCCCGGCTCAGCCAATCAGCTTGCTCGCGTAACGAGCAGGTATATAAGGAAGGGGCGGAGCGTGACAACCATCCGTTTTCGTAATGCCTCCATCAAAACAAAAACTCATTTGTATAAAGCCCTAATAAGACCACTACTTTGCTATGCCCCACTGACTAGCACTCTTTTGGCAAACTCCCACAAAATTAAAATCCGAAGAGTACAAAATAAAGCACTGAGGTGGATCCATGGAACTCAGTGGTATGAGTTCCAAACATCGGAACACTTACATGAACTCTCTTGCATCCCTCCACTTAATGTTTATAATAACTTTCTGGCTAACAAACAACTTGAAAAACTTGAGACCTTTAATAATTTTGTCCAAATTTGTAATGATATTACTCAACCCATCCGTCCCTGGTCAAACCTTTTACACCCAATTAACAGAGAGGCTCCCAATCCCCTATTCACTTAAATATCTTTGACACACCACAAACTCACACTAAAATTTTCACCATTATTTTATTCACCCACAAGCCAAAATTTCTCAAAAATAACATAGTACACAATGTAAAGTAAGCTCTTCACAAAACAGTGCAACCAACTTCAATTCGGCAGTTGACAGCTATGCCTTGCTGCCCCCTTTTAGACCCTTACCATCCAAAATTGCCAGGTCACCTTTTAGACCATTTCCATCCAATATTGCCACCTTTTTTTGCAAACTTTTACCACCCTAAATTAATACTCCTTTTGCCTTTACCACCCAAAATTTAGTCTCCCCTCCTTCCATGCATGCCATCCTGAAGCTTTCCAAAAATTTACTCTCAATAATATCAACAATAATGTCACAACCCTCCACCAACCCAAATTTAAAAACTCACGCACGTTGGGTCAAGCCCCGACAATCTTTATCCTCCTACTTTAACACTTTCTCTACTACTACACCAATAAAAACTTCCCTTCTTTCACTTTCACCCACCTTTTCTATATTCATTCATGCTTCGTGACAACCATTCCATTCCGAGGATGTACTTGGTGATGCTCTGGTCTCTCCCAACAGGCCTGTAGCCCCCTTCCCAAAGCTGCTGAAGAAAGAAGAAAGAAGACAGAAGACAGAAGATTGAGGATGGATGTCTTGAGGACCAGCCAGACCTAGCCTGCAAGCCTCCTCCATCAGCAAACCTCTCTCCACCAATCAACACCTCCTACTGCGCTCTCCCGGCCAATCAGCTCCCTGCATCTCACCTCATACGTCATCATCATCCTTCTCCATTCTCATTACTTTCCTATACTCTTATTTTCCCCCAAAATTTCTTTTCTTACCTTTTCTTTTTCCAAATGTATTAAATGTTACCCAATCCTGCCCAGTAGAAGCCCACTTGTAGTACGATGCCGAACCCTGAAGGCATTGCCATGAAAGGGGGAGGGGGGGGGGGGGTTAGCCCCTGGTTATAGGAGGCAAGTGGGCAGGGTTTAGACTTCAAGTAGGTTAGGGTCCTGTGACATAGGCTTGCCTACAGTCCAAGGACATAGGTAGGAGCTAGGTCTTTTTCTGGGGACATCCCTTAGGGGTGCCCCCTGGGTACAGTTTTAGCTAAATAATTTCCATCAATTAACTCTATCCCCCCATCCTCTTCTTTTTTATTGTTTCCCCATTCACTTAATCAAATTTTCCTATAGTTAGCACTTATCAATTCCCCAATGATTCAGTATGGCACTCTACGTCAAGTTCAAGTGCACTAAGCCTCCTCCTGATGACCCAGGCTTCCATATTTTTAGCATAACCCAAACTCAAATAGTCAGGGTCTTCAAAAATCCCAATGGCATCAAGATAAGACTTGTTTCTCAAAAAGATCTTAATGTACTGTATATCTCAACCCTGAAACTCTCAAGAAACTTCAGTCTGCTGGTTATGAGCTAGTCCTCTCCCCAGAACTCAAAGCTGCCTGTACTGTAAAAATTCTACACCCTGACAATAGCATCCTCAACAAAGATGAAGATGAGATTGCCAGGGAAATTGCCCAGAAAAACTCTATAAATGTCTGTGAAGTTTTTAAGACCCCCCATAATGCTCTCAAAATTCGTTGTGCCTCCCCTCAGGAGGCCAGTAAAGTCCTCAAAACAGGTCTCAAGGCATTTCACGTGATTTTGCCGCCTGAGTTTCTAGCCCCTGAGTCCTGGATTAATCTTAAACAGTGCTTCAAGTGCTATGAGTATGGACATCCCACAGCCCAATGCAAAAAACCAACAATTTGCTCTCGTTGTGCCGAGTCAGGGCACTCATTCACCACCTGCTCTTCAAGCACCCTGAAAGGCTCCAACTGCAACGGCTCTCATATTGCTATAAGTGCCGAATGTCCCTTCCGTCTCAATGTATTAAAAGAACACAGAAAAATCTCAAAGGCTACTCCACCCACTCCTAACCAAAAACATCCTCTTTTCTCATCCCACCCAGTCACTGCCATATCATATGCTTCAGCTGCCACCTCACACACCCCTCAACCCTCCCCCCACTCCCCCACCCAACACCAATCCTCCCAGCCCAATCTTCAATCGAGAAATATTCGCCCAAACCTCAGTCCTTGTCAATGTTGCTCTCCATCTCACAAATCAAAAAGTAACCCCTCAATTTAACAAACTCCTAAATGATGGCCTGACTGCCCACAACCTCCCTGCCATCATGATCCCTGAGTCTTGGTTCCAGCATAGCAAGAACTCTCACACTCCATCTCTCTCAGCCACTCCTCTTCCTACCCCCAACCCAACATCCTCCCCTCCCCCCCCCCATCAACCCCCACCCCCAACCCATCCTCCACCCTGCTATCACTACCCTCAACCTATACCTCCAACTCATCCTCCACTACTCCTATTCCACTACCCTCAACCTCTACCTCCAACTCATCCTCCACTATCCCTATTCCTCACCCCCAAGCACCAACGAAATCCCTGAAATGTCAATCTCTCCCACCACTGAAAATGAACCTCAAGATCCCCCTACCCAAAACCCCTCCCTCACAACTTTCACTGACCCAACTCTCAATGCATCTGACCCTGACCTTCCTGACCTCACTACCCCAACATCCTTCATGCCTCCCCCACCCCCTCCTACACCAAAAACGCCCACCATTCCTCCCCAATCTCCTCTAAAACGAAAACCCACCAGCCCAGCTGAGTTACCCTCACCTGAATCAGACCATTCTCGGTCAAAGTCACGTAAGACCTTAACCCCAAGAAAAAACGCCAACTCTACCTCCAATTCTCTAACTTTTGGAGGAGGCCGCTCCTCATCTTCTCCCACCCAGCCCGGGCCCCATCATCCCCCCACTCGCCCACACATAGCTCACTTCACGATACCCCATCATGTTAAGAGTCATCCAATTCAACATAAGACACTACTACACTAACAGACGCCTACTCACACAATTAATTCTAGATAATGACCCGGATATAATACTAATCAATAGCACTTGCACATACAACACACATAAAATCAAATTATTTGGTTACACAAAACGACAAACCGATGGCGATGCTCACGATGGAGTTGCAATTATGATTAAAAGCGCCATTCAACACAAATTCATCACAGACTGGACATTCAAACATTTCCTTGCAGTTAAAACACACACAACACTTGGTCCCCTCATAGTTGCCACCACATATGTCAGACCAAATACCTACATCCCTTACACAGACCTGAATACTCTATTCAATAACAATGCACCCACACTCATACTTGCAGATTTTAACGCTAGACACCTAACTTTCCAACACAACAGCAATAATCCACATGGAACACAATTACTAGCACTACACAACACCAAAAGATTAAATTTCCTAGGCCCAGACTTTTCTACAGTTTTCACACCACATGGTAATGGTAAACCTGACCTAATTTTTTCAAACAGAGCTTTTAATATATTCCCATGACATTTCCCCAGGGCCACTTTCAGGATCTGATCACATCCCAGTTTTCATGTCAATATCCTCAAACCCAATTCAAGTCCCATGTCAATCTCATTTTAACTACTCACAAGCAAACTGGGAAGAATTTAAACACATTTTATCTGAAGACTACTACATACACGAATATGAGGGACAACACTACACACACATTATCCCCCCCTCAGTTACTAACCCATCTGTCCCCTACTAACTTCCTAATCCTGCCACGGACATTAGTTCCAGGGCAGTAATTCCCTTTCCAATGTTCCCTTACCCACTCTAAACCACTGTTTGGACACTTGATCCTCAGTGTTTTGGAGGACAAGCAACCTAGAAGGGTCACTGGATCTGTTGTTGCTTGATTTCCTTTGTACTCCTTTGTACACATAGACCAACAAATAGAGAACCTACAAAACAAAATCATAAATGCAGCCAACACAACCATCCCAAAAACTACATACAAAATCAAGCACACTTTCAGACCCTCCATCAGAACACAACGACTCCTAGTGTGCTATCGTCGTCGATTCGAACAGAACAAACACAACCACATACCAGGCCGAGTACGTTACGACCTCTCCAACCTCAGAACTCACATCCTTAATAGCCTGCAATCTGATCATGACTCTCACTGGACACACCTGGTACACTCAGCAGAACAACACAGAAAGACTAAGCCCTGGGAATTCTGGCAACACATAAAACGTTTACAAGGTAATAACACTCCCAGAACATCCTCCCTCACTGTAAATGGCAACAAAATTACTGATCCTAGGGCTATCACAGATATATTTAAGCAGACATGGCAACAAGTACACCACCCACACACCCCTGAAAGGCCTGCCAGACAACACATCCGCAATATAGAACAACATCTCACTACCATCCCCAACAACATCTCCCATGACACACACATTAACTTAAACACACTTGACCCCCAAAATATTCTCACCGCTCCCATTGTGCCAGACGAAGTCAAGCTCATTCTATCTAAAACACGGAGAAAGGCACCTGGTGCCATGGGTATTAATCATCACCTTGTAAAATAACTACCTAACACTTTTATAGCAGCACTCACTCGCCTCTACAACGCCATCCTGGCATCAGGCTACTTTCCCGTGTGCTTCAAGACAGCGACCATTATCCTCATCCCCAAGAAAAACCAAGACAAAGCTAATCCACTAAACTACAGACCCATTAATGTACTTGAGACTCTTGGGAAGACTCTAGAACGTATCATAAACCACCGACTCAGACTATTTCTCGGAGACGAAGGACTCCTCACACACATGCAATTTGGTTTTAGGAAACATAGATCGACACAGGAAGCACTAAACATTATTACAAACTATATTCACATAAATAAACAGAACAGACGGAAAAACAAGACAGCTTTAATTACCAAGGACATAAAACGAGCTTTTGACACTGTGTGGCACGAAGGCTTGAAGTACAAAATCTGCGAAAATTTCAGCTTCCCATTAATAACTCAGAAACTTCTTTGCAATTTTTTGGATAATAGAACAGCCAAAATTAAATTTTCTAATCTTTATTCAGATTCATTTGCACTCAACGCAGGCGTACCTCAAGGATCAGTGCTCGCTCCTACCCTCTAAATCTTATATACAAATGACTTTCCCATCCCCATTCACAATGACTCTCTCACAGTAATGTACGCAAACGACGTGACTCAATTAATAAGAGCAGACAGACTAGACACATTGACAAACAGAGCACAAAGAGAACTTGACAAAGTAACACAATGGGAACAAAAATGGCGGATTCAGGCTCATCCTCGCAAATCCTACATTACCTACTTTACCAAAAGGACATCCCCGTCCAAGACCCCTATTCCTAAACTCCCGAGCACCTTTCCCTAACTGCACACAAATAAATGTCTCTCCCACTAAAGCTCGGTTCACACATACCCGTCCTGAGCTCCTGTCCTTCCCCGACCACTGAAAACGTATGCAATCGTGCAAGGACTCCGACATAAACGGGTATGGTCTGTTCATGAACGTACAGTGACACCACAACACGGGCCGCGGCGGCGAGGGAGCCGAACATTATTGACATACCTAAAATAAACGGATCAGGACGGACCAACCGCCAAAATCGGTTCAAGGGCGGGTCACCCACGTGACTGGTCAGCGCATAGGCGCCGTGTATAAGCGTCTATGCGCTGCCTAGACGCTACCAGACATAGTCTATGCCCCGACCAAAATATTTGAAAGTTGAGACTGCGACGTGCCAACGTTGCCTCACATGATCACCCCCGCGTCCCCGCTAGTCCCTGCCCACCAAGCGTCCATAAAAGAGCCAGCCGCGTGTGGTCCTATCTCAGTTCCCAAGCCGCCGTGTGGTCCTATCTCAGTTCCCAAGCCGCCGTCAAAATAAAAAATCCCTCAAGTGGAAATCTGCCCTTATTAATACTGTATAGTAGCATGCAGTTGGCTTGCATCTTCGTAGGTTTAATTGTTAATTTGTACATTTGTTGGTAGAAAAATTTAAATTTTAACCCGCTGAGTGCCAGGGACGTATATATGCGTCCTCGCCGAAAAAAAATCGTAGCAGCGAAACGACTGCACCTATGGCTTTCATATTTTTACCACATGTACACTCACACGTACTAAAAGTTGCTCAGGGTTGGGTCCTTCCTTCCCCTACTCCACCCTGGGCAGGTGGAGGGGGGGAGTCGGGTCCAAGTCTACCCCCAAACTATCCCCAACTCACCCACCTTCCTTCTCTCGCTGGTAGTTAGTGATTAGCGACGATTGTTCTCATGTATTACAAATTATTGTGAAACTATCATTGCACATGCTTACAATGGCCGACATAAACATTTATTAGGAATTTATATATACAATATACTGTATAATTGTATTCTCAAAATAAGTCTCTATGCACAACGTGGGTTACACGAATCTGGGTTGTAGTGGTCTTCTCTCTCTCTCTCTCTCTCTCTCTTATTGCATTACTTTCTACGATCAAGACTTAATGTGATTTCAATATAATAATACCGTAATTAAATCCAATCTCATACAGTATTCAGGATATTATGTTCACCATTATTGCAATACACGTCAACGTGCCGCACCTCTACGATCTACTCCTAGGTTCTCAAATTACTTACACAGTCGGGCTTTTATATCATAAAAGGAAAGGACTAGAGGCAAAGATTGGCTGGAATAGTGTTGCAACTCTTATTGATTGTTTAGTTTGTCATTTGAATAAATTTCTCCCATTTATTCAATACCATACATACTATAAACGGCCTGCTTTTAATTGTATGTGGCTTATACACTTTTTGTAATCAAGTCAATGTAGAACTTGATACAAATTACTATCAAAGTCGGTGTTAACTTTTATTAAGGTGTGAGTATAGAGCCCTTGAGTAGCAGGGCTCGCCTTCTCACTTCCCCCTTCTCTGTCTCTATCTGTGATCCCAGTCTCTCACCTCTACAAACCCCCAAATAAAGAATAGGATTAATTGGCAGTTTTACCATCAATTCTCTTCTATGTGTATCAAATACATCACACACACTAATGAAGGGAAATATACCACATTCAGACCCGTTAAATCTTGGTTGTAGAAAGTGTGTGCTGTGAGAGAGTTACAAGGAATTGTTAGTATCTCAAAGACCTTCCGGTCCATTTCGGGGAAATATTCGAAGTGGAAGGAGAGACATTTTTCATATGTCTTACACTCCTTACAGAGTGTGCAAAATACTATTTACTCTCTTCTTGAACTGCTCAACTGAGGAAATGTTTACATACAACTTCTGAGGAAAGTTTCTTCCAGGAAGAACTGATCTTAAATGTGAAACAGTTTCCACAAATACTAGTGCTTAACCTTTTCAATTCTAACAGCCAGCCATGGTTGTGTATTGTATTCATATAGAGGCTAAACATGTTGCTATGATACACATTATCAAACCCATTATATTTTTTTAAAACTTGAATGAACTGACCTCGTAGCCTGCATGTTGAGAGAGAGAGAGAGAGAGAGAGAGAGAGAGAGATCACTACAGCTGAGCTTCTTGTAACCCACGTTGTGTATAGAGACTCATTTCGAGAATACACTTACATAGTATATTGCAATAATAAATTCCTAATAAATATTAAATGTTGGCCATTGTAAGCATGGGCAATGATGGTTTATCAATAATTTGCAATGCATGAGAACAATCGTCGCTAATCACTAACTGCCAGCTAGAGAAGGAAGGTGGGGGAGTCGGGGATAGTTTGGGGGTGGTAGGTGGGGGTAGACTTGGACCCAACTCCCCCCTTCCACCTGCCCAGGGTGGAGTAGGGGAAGGAAGGACCCACCCCTGAGCAACTTTTAGTACGCGTGAGTGTACCTTACCCTTTTGGCTACCCACCACAAAAATCCCAAATCCCTCCTCCCACCCACTCGCTGACTGTCGGTCCCGTCAGAAGGAAAAAAAGGAAAATCTGTGGCGGCGAAACGACTACACCAATCTGTTCCATATTTGTGTGACAAGTCCCTTACCCTTCTGCCTTCCCCCCACCACACCCCCAACTGCCTCCAACCACCCACTTCCAGCGTATCCGTACGAAGATAAGGAAAAAAAGGAAAATCCGTGGTGGCGAAACTACCTCACCAATCGGCTTCATATTTGTAACAGTGGTGATAGGCTGGTCTATCAGAGTGAGAACTGAGCAATCTCTGCCATACCCATAGCTTACTCTGACTGTTCCTTTTACTTATATATTTTCTAGATCTCAAGTGACGGCGTCTCTAACGTGGATTGACTTCCCAATCTACCAAGATTGGAAGCCAAAGTGTCACATTTTTCCCTTGCCCCTCAACTTTCTCTTCATAATTGCTGAGGGACACAGGGCCCTGGGTGGGGCTTTGGTTTCCCGGGCATTTCCGCACCCTCCTCAGCTCCCCGCCATGGAGTGGCTTCGGTCACCCAGGCTTTATTGTGGTCGGCGGGGAGGGTTCTGTGGGGGTGCTCGGTTATGGCCTTGGCCTTGCTCGGCGCCTTGGGGCTGTTCGGCCAGGCAGCTTGGGGAACACCAACAACAACAACAACAACAACATATTTGTAACATGAGTCAATTACGCTTCTACCTTCCCCCCACCATCCCCCAAACCACCCTCCCACGACCCTCCTACCCATACATTCCGATACCATAAAAGTCTCTGTAGTCTATAGTGTCTTTTCAGCTACTTTCGGGACCATCGGGGACCTGATTTCTGGCGAAAATGGACAAGGGGAGTGTTTTTTTTACCATTATCCTTCCTTTCTCTCCCAACTTGATAGATTTAGCAAAAAAAAAAAAAATCTGGCACTGGCAGAAGCACACCGTCAAAATTGGCTGGCACTCAGCGGGCTGGTTGAGACTGAGGTGTCTCTGTGCCACGCCCCAATATATATGCATGATGGGGGCCATCGCCGACGACACTGCGTCCATCATATTGTCGTCGCAGTGTCGTCACAGTGCCGTCACAGTGCGTCTCAGACAGGTCGTATTCAGACTTATTAGGTCGCCTTCCAAAGGGACTGGTCGTGGCACCAAGTCGTCGCCCATGATCCGTCTGCCGGGGCGGTCACGTGTTGAGATCTCCGTCCACTAGCCGTGCATGCGCCGTCTTCTGGGGCGGTGACGTGTTGAGGTCGGGCATCAGGGCCACACGTGGCCACTCGGGCCCACTCGGGACACAAGGTCATCCGTTTGATGCCGTCCAACAGTTTTTGGTGGTCGGGGAAGGACGGGAGCTCAGGACGGGTATGTGTGAACCGAGCTTAACAAAGTACTCGGCCTCACATTTGACAAATTCCTCCGATTCCATCATCAAGCTAAAACTTCCACTGCCATCACATCAAAATCCCTCCAAACCATTTTAGATTTCGAAATGCATCAATTAAAACCAAGCTTCACTTATATAAAGCACTAATAAGACCTCTTTTGTGCTACGTCCCACTCAGCATCTCTCTTTCGGCCCCTACTAACCAACTAAGATACCAAAAAGTTCAAAATACAGCACTGAGATGGATTTTCGGGACTCAGTGGTTTGAATTCCAGACGGCACAACATCTTCACGATCTAGCCCGCATCCCCCCTCTTAATACATATTGGAAAAATTTAGCAGAAAAACAACTTATTAAACTTGAGACCTTTCACGATAACTTCACCCAAATTTTCAATAGAATTTTACCCCCCACCCCTTGTCAAATCTCCTTCACCCTGACAACAGAGAGGCACCCATTCCTAGATTCACTTACAATAATTAAATTTATAACTTCACAGACCAACCCAAAAAAATTGCATTAACACCAACCCTTAGCCAACTATAACTAAATTACAAGACAACACCCATTTAACGTCAACTTCAAAATAAATAACAGTACAGCCAACTTACAAGTTCTGCCATTGACAGCTCTCTCCCCACATTACCCCCTTATTTTTTACTCTAGGCCACCCAAAATCCCCCCCCCTCCCCCTTCTATACCATTTTCGTATTATTACCACCCTAAATTATTAAAACCAAAATTCTCCAGTAGACTTCCTCCTGCCCATAAGCAAGCACTTTCGATTTTATACCATCCAACATTATTTTGCTCTCACCATCCCCAGCCCCCTTCTTGGCAAGCCATACTGAATCTCAGTAAAGTAACTGCTCCAACTAAAATAATTCAACCCCAACCCAATTACTCAACTCACGCACGTTGGGTCAAGCCCTGACACCCTATTTCTCTCACTATTACCACTGTCTCTCCTACTTAACCAATAAAAACTTCCCTTCTTTCACCTTCACCCACCTTTTCTATATTCATTCATTCATTCGTGACAACTTCCACTCTACTCCAGCATGCCTGCCGAGACCTCCAGCACCACAACCACCCTTTCTGGCCACGTTAAGTGGTTTGATACCAAGAAAGGGTATGGTTTTATAACACACAGTAGAAGGGACATTTTTCTCCACTCATCCGGCATATCTAAGCCCAACCTTCGCCATCATGTGCCCTCTCTTGCCAACAATGAGAGGGTGTCATTCAAGATCAAGAAGACGAGAAGAGGAGAGGAGTCCACCAACGTTATGAGCCCTAAAGGAGAGATCCTGAAGGGCTCAAGACATGGAAGAGTTAGGAGGGAGGACCAGAACCATGCCACAGCAGTCAGTAATGGCAACCGCCTGGAGTTAATCCAGATGTTTGTCACAGCTGCTACAGCCCTTTGCCAGGGGAACCATCAACTGCTGCAGGAGTACCTTCCTAATCTTCTGAAGGCAAACAACCTCCCCACCATCATCATCCCACACCATCTAGCCTCATTCCATCTCAGGCTTTGAGGCCAAGAAATCACCTGAGGAGGCGTCTGGATCTCCAGAAGCCTCTCTCAAAGACCACTCCACCACCTCCTCGTACAACAGTCTCTGATTCTCCACCACCATCACATGTCAACTCTGCAGGACCAGCAGCAGCCTGGTCACCATCACCAGCCACATTTGACCATCCAGTTGCAGCCTCCTCCTCTGCATCATCTAAATACTCTGAGTCCACCATGGGAGAATAAGTTGATGTGGAGGAGATAGAGGAAGATGGGGACGAGGACATCGACTTGGCGGTGACTGCCAGCGAGCTGGAAAAGACCTACTGCGAGTTGACTACGGAGATTCAGAAGATTGAGGCAGCAGGAAAACGTCCTTCACCAGCAGTCCAGAGAAAGCTGATCAAGTGCTTACATCAGATGTCACTCAACAAATAAACAATGGAGCAACTTGGTTGAGCCGGAGAACTTTTTATCTTCTACTTTACTTCTCACTTCTCAACTTATTCTTCATCTATCCAATTACTCTACTATCCTACTTTACTCCAGCCATCAGATCAGATCAGACAACCTCAGAAGAAGAACCAATTCATGAAAGCACAACGAGTATGAATGAGAGGTTTTAGTAGCTTGGTCTTGCCCTGGTGCGGGTGTCGGAGGATTGCCTGTTCAATTCACTGATTTCCGAGCGGGGCCCAGCTGGGTAACTTTACCTTATGAACGTCTGGAATCTTTGTACAACTGTGAATGATAGTGAGTGAATGTTGGAGATGATCTCTTATAATTTTGCACATATAAACAATGATCTAGTACGAATGTGAGTGAAGTGATGAATAGTGCATGCAAGAACGAGAATGAACATCGAAAGACATACTGCAATGAAATTTGCGTGACTGACAAGTGTGAGAGTATGCATGAATGAGAAACCAGCCGAGAATGAGTAACATATACTGTAGAATGAACATGGAACATGTGCAGAAGCATGAATGAGAGTCACACGGAATTTGAGGATGAGCAAAGATAAATGTGTATGAATGTAAAAAAAAAAAAAAAAATCACATGTATATAATGCACAATGCATCAATAGAATTAGGAAAGTGAATATTGTATATTACCTGGGAGGGGCCTTAACAACAATTTAAGCCAACCAGAGATACTTCAAACAGTAACCTAAATAAATTTCAAATGGATTGGATTTTCATACATAAATTATAATTGTTCAAGTTATAAATTACCAGCGATAATGGAGCAGACCAGTAAATCCCGGTTGCTTTTGATACTTCTACTAATTTCATATTTCTGAGCTTTCTTCTTACTCTATACTCAATCCCAGTAATTTAATCGCCCTCCAATTAAGACCTCCATTAAATCTTCAACTCAATATATATCCCTTAATTGGTCCGGCATAAAAAAAAAAAAAAAACCACAATCCTTCTCACTTATCTTTATACCTCCGATCCGATCCGACAACCTCAGAGAACCAGATGGCACCGTCAGGGTCAGACCACTTCTCAGGACATTCGCCTCCGTCCTGCCCTATCCCTGCACCCATATCAGGGATTAGCGGAAACCCAAAGATATACGAGAGGGAAGACAAGCAGCAACAATTGTAAGACCTGAAGAACAGAATTGGCCAGTCACCATATACTCAAATACACCTGCAACATTCAAGAGCCTGCTCCCACATAGCCCGCCTGCACCAAATTTAGCAGAAGAAGAAAAAAAAGACTGGTACTGGTGTCCAGACTTATAGGGGGTGGAAACTATATCTTCTTAATGGGACCTATTGGCTCCAAAACTGCTTGTAAAAAGAGAACAATTAATTGATCCAGCTGTGCTGACTTAAAATTGATATTGTTTACATTAGGTGAGCCCATTACAAAGATACAGATAGACAATTGATGAAATAAACTGATGCTTAGTATTAGTTCAGTTCTCATTTGTTAGTAAAGTTAAAATACTTGTAGCTATTTAGACGATAGGATCTGTTAGTCAATATCAAAATAGAAAGTTAGTGAACTCGGAAATAGCTTAGCTAGATAAATATTGGATGTAGAGAAATGAAGGGTACTTTTCCCATCCTACCCACAACCAAAGTTAATAATTGAATGACTATATAATAACTGGGAGACATGAGGTATAGTTACTGTCTCGCCATAGTCTAGTGAGAAAGAAAGGATAACTTTGTTAGTAGATGAATTTAGTTATGAGCTAGTTAGGAAAGGCGAATTTTCCATTTGGAAATCTATTTTATGTTAAAAGGAAACTGATTATTATATATATATATATATATATATATATATATATATATATATATACTGTATATGTATATATATAAAATAACGAGGAAAACGAAAACAACGGAAGGAGAGGAGAAGAAAACAGAAAAGAATAAGAAAAAGAAAACCAAAAAAGCGGAAGAAAAGAAACAACGGAAAGGAATGCCACGACCCCGCCCCAACCAACAATGTCAAGGTCACCCACCCGGAAGACGGGACCAAGAAACGGCCCACTCGCCAATATGGACCAGGAAAACCCCATCACGCCGGGAAAGAAAATCTGCCTAGACAAGACCACAACAGTCACCGGGAGAATCTTGTTTTCCCAACCATTTTGAATTGACAAATAAAAACCTGTATATATATATATATATATATATATGTAATTAATATTAAGGAAACAATAAACATTAAGAAGAAAAACAATGAGCAAAAGAGTGTAGTTAATATTAAGGAAACCTGTCACTAAAAAGAGTTATACAAGTAAACTGTTACGTCCTGGGATATATAAACACTGGGCTCTTTCTATTGGACTAGGTATGCGGCAACAAGCAACAACGGAAAACGCTAGATCCAACCCTTATCTATAAACCCAGGCAACAAACCACCCTAAACCGTCAAGAGTCCTGCCTGGACAAGGTATCCTATGACTCGGTTACAGGGTGCACGCGCTATAGACTGCTGATAGTCAAGCAGGCTATATTAAAGATTACACAATTAAGTTGACTTAAAGCTTCAAGGAAACGATAGATAACGGAATTAAATTGCAGAAACAATTTAATAACAAACTAGAAGAAAGTACATTTAACGTTACGTTAATTAATACAACTAATCACCCCTGCATGAAAGAAGGTGAAAGCAAACAGTCCTCAAAACATCGTACAGGTAGACAAGATGCGGGTTTCTAAACTGCATGCGGCTACTGTAGGATCTGATGCTTAGCAAAGAAAGTACGTTACGGATTTAGAGAACTCTTAACTCATAAGCAGGAATAAATACTAGTGATTGGACATACAGTGTATAATGGCATAGGTATAATTAAATAAAGGCAGCAACTCGCAACATAACCACATACAGATGTGCTTCTCACTCTTAGTCAGGCAAGCCTGCTCGGACAGAGTCTCTAAGCCACACCCTGACTCACAATGCTTACAAAAACGGTAAACTGTGGCACAATAACAAGCATACAGAGATAATAAACCCCTAGCTGTTAACCTGCCAGGTGGCAGAGGTCTAGCTGGAAGGATATAGGCTTCGGATACCCGGGCTGAGCCACCTGCTCTAGCCTAGGGACGTTCCCAGGTCTGTGCGCCAAATTACTCTAATTGAAAGGGTGCTCTCTTGAGAGACTCAGATCGCAAGTATCTGACTCTCTCCTGGCGACCCTAAGACAAAAGCAAGACGTGCTAGCGCAGTGCTGAGTGGACTAGGCAAGGGCCCTCACACAACACAACGCTAGACACACAGGGACACAGACAAGAAAATGCCCCCAGACTCCCACGGGTATCCTAGTAAAGTCGTGCGGGTCCACGGGACTCGCACTAGCAGACTTTACTTAAAGGATCGCAAAAAGCCTCCCCTCCGGTCTAGCCCCTGCTAACCTGACACAAGAACACACTAGCAAGCATGAAACCACCAAATATGAGACAACAAAAAAGCTTCCTAGGTCTCATTAACAATTACATCCCTGCATAAGGCCAAAAATCCCATCTAGTTATCTGAGAGCTCGTCGTTAATACAATAATAGATATAAGGTCTATCAAGGGGATGGGATAATTAAATAGATTGGTGAAGTAATGGAAAGAAGGTATACAAAGTAAGAGAGAACGTTTCTAAGTGGGGTTGAGAGGGATAGATATCAAGGGGGTCCGAAGGGTACGACAATGAGGTGAGCTCTGAGTCTTGAATCTGTCTGGACCCTGCCCTAGGCATGCAGAATACATCCCAGGCTTGGCAACACTCAACACAGTTGCCGGGTCAAAATCCTCTACCCCGTGCGTGAGTCGAAACTAAGCCTAACGTTGCAATCAAATGCATGTAGCAGCGCTTCAGGCTCGTCCCAAGCTGGACTCTCCGCGCGAAGCAACGTCCCAAGCCAGTCTCTCTCTCCCGCTCTCACTAGACTTACATCTTATATATTATAATGAAACAATCAACTATCGAGAATAAAATATACTAAGATGCGTTGGTTAAGAATAAGGGCAGCTTCAAGCTGTGAAACAACATAAGAATATCCCAGACATTAGTTACATTGTCGTAGGATATATACTAAGGGAAAGCCTGCCGGCCGGCGACCACCAGCCGGTTTCTAAATGGCTGGGCAGCCGACGCGCGCGCATGCTCGCACGTGGTTTACTATGCAGAAGCGTCACACCTCCCCCAAGATATAAGACCCTTGACTAAGTTCTTCATATCTAACAGAAAGCTTCTCATAGTACCACACACTGTTGCGACACAAGGCACTATATATAAAAATAATAAAGACTGTTGCGCTCCACCGAGCAAGTTCAACTAACTCAGTGACAATAAGCGAAAACATTCAACTTAGATACTGCTACAACATCTTATACAAAATTCTACACGTTATAAAAAATAAAGTTTTTATAAGGTTTTTGCTTTTTTAATTTTTTTTTTTCGGCTGAACTACAGTGACAGCCTATTTTCCTCCACACTCAACCCTCAATCCTGTGGCAGTCTAACCAACACCATCCACCCTTGATAGACAATCCGCTATCACGTTATCAGAACCGGCAATATGGCGTATGTCCAGATTATACTCCTGAAGCATGAGTGACCACCTGGTCAGCCTCATATTCCGGTTATGAAACTGATTCAAGAATTTCAGAGGGTGATGATCGGTATAAACCACTACAACTGGTCCGAAAGCAGGAACATATACATCAAAGTGCCTGAGCGCCAGCACTATCGCCAGGAGTTCTTTTTCAATTACAGAGTAATTCCTTTGTGCACTATTGAATTTTTTACTGTAAAAACTCACTGGATGTTCGATCCCTTCATCATCTGTCTGTAACAAGACAGCCCCAGCCCCTACGCCACTGGCATCAGTCGCCAGCTGAAAAGGTCTGCTGAAGTCCGGGGCCCTGAGTATGGGGTGGGTACAAAACAGGTGTTTTACCAAGGAAAACGCCTCTGCACACTCAGGAGACCACCGGAACTTCTTGTCCTTAGATAATAAGTCAGTTAAAGGTGCAAGTACAGTCGAATAGCCTTTGATGAAGCGACGATAATAGCCTATCATACCTAGAAACCGCATGATTTGTTTCTTAGTCGTAGGCTGGGGAAACTGATCGATGGCTTTGATCTTTGTCTGTGGAGGGCACACCTGACCTATCTCCACCTCGAACCCCTGGTACAAAACTGTGGCTTTGACAAAATCGCACTTACCCAGGTTTACCACCAAACCTGCTTCATTCAGTTTATTAAAAAGCTGTCCGATGTGAGCACAGTGACTGTTAAAATCATCGTCGTATATTATGACATCATCTAGGTACACCGTACAGTTGGGAATGTCGGCTACAATGTCGTTCATTAATTTCTGAAACGTTGCAGGGGCATTTTTCAGCCCGTATGACATAACATGGCAACGATATGTGGCACCGTCCACCACAAACCCACACACCTCTCGCGCTCGCTCAGACAAGGGCACTTGCCAATATCCCTTAACAAGGTCTATCTTAGTGAGGAACTTGGCTTTTCCTATCTTATCCACACTGTCGTCCACGTGAGGGAGAGGGTAGGCATTTGTGGGGGTTAAACCATTCAACCTGCGGAAATCTATACAAAACTGCACCTTGCCATCTGGTTTGGGCTGCAGTGTGACTGGGGAAGTCCACCTTACTGCACCCTCAGAAATCAGCCCACGTTTCAGCATATAATCCAGCTCTTCCCTAAGTGCTGGTAATTTAATAGGGGGAACACGGTATGGCACTGATTTAAAGGGCGGGTGGTCCCCAACATCGACATCGTGCACCGCTTGAGTAGTGAGGCCAGGATGCTCCGCGAAAACAGCTGGGTTTGAATCAAACAAGTGCTGCACAGCTACACGTTGTTGCTCAGGCAGGTGCAATATCAACTCGTGAGCCACTTGTCTAGAATTCCCCGCCCACTGATCCGCGGAAACATGACAATCCCAATTATCCTCCCCCGCAGCTTGACTGTCCCTCCTCCTTCTCCACCACGATCGCTGCAGATCAACACCGGGACAGTGAGAGGCTCGGAGGGGCGCCTCACATACTCTTTCATCAGATTTACATGGCAAAGTTGGTTCTTTTTCTTACGATCAGGAGTAGCTACTAAATAGTCGAGATCAGAAACCTTCCTTACAACCCGATACGGACCAGAATACTTGGCAGACAAGGGGTGTCCCACCAGAGGCAGTAGTATCAGTACCTCCTGATCTACTTCAAACTCCCTCAGCTTCACCTTCTGGTCGTATCTGTCCTTCATCTGAGCTTGTGAACTCTTAAGGTTCCGACCTGCTACCTCCAGGCTCTGTAGCATTCTCTCACGGCTTTCAACAACATACTTTAGAAGCGAGCATGGCTTTGTGACTCCCTCCCAGATCTCCTTGACTATGTGGAGGGGCCCCCTGACCCTGTGTCCAAAAACCAACTCGTTCGGGCTAAATCCCAAGCTCTCCCCAGGTACTTCTCTCGCAGCAAATAAAACGTATGGGAGACCTAGATCCCAGTCCTTCCCATTTTCCATGCAATAACACCGCAACCTACTCTTGAGAGTCGAGTGCCACCTTTCCAAAAGTCCCTGACTCTCGGGATGGTAGGCAGATGACACCACAGACACTATCCCATGTTGCTGCATGGTCTGCTTAAACAGAGCAGAAGTAAAATTGGATCCCTGATCAGACTGGATCTCCTGAGGATAGCCATAACGAGAGAAATAGACAAATAGGTTTTTGACAACAGTCTTAGCCATCCCGTTGCGCATGGGGTAAGCATCTGGATACCGTGTTGCTACATCCATTACAGTTAGTAAAAATTTATTGCCGGCACTAGTGGGGGGCAATGGGCCAACCATATCGATAACTACTTTGCTTAAGGGCGGCCCAATGACAGGGATGGGTTGTAACGGGGCTCTCGGGATGACCTGATTGGGTTTCCCAACAACTTGACAAGTGTGACACTGTGACACCCATGACACGACAGTCGCCTTTAACCCAGGCCACCAGAAAAGCTTGTTCAGAGCTGCCTCCGCCTTACGTGCCCCCAGGTGCCCTGCCAAAGGCACATCATGAGCTAATCTCAATAAGCTCTCACGGCACATCCTCGGTACTACTAACTGGTCCACCAATCCTGACCCGCCATCCCACTTTTTCTTGGGATCCTGATGTCTCCGATACAAGATCTCCTCGGACAAGAAAAAATCACCAGGCTGCGCATCCCCATCGCTCTCCAGTTCGACAGCACCATTACCACACGCCCTGACTTCAGGATCTTTCAGCTGCAAGGAACATATATCAGCAGGTGCGAGATTATCCAGGTTCATCTTAAATAATTTATTTCCACCTCCAATGTCCCGCTGAGCCATCCTTTCCTCACGCTGCGCATAACGATGCTGTCGCAGAGTCTCTTCCTGCCCTGCACCTGCACTAGCGGTGACAGGCCCCGGGGCCTCTCCAGACTCTAACATAGGTGCCAATAATGAGTCACCAAGAAACACTGCCGGCTCAAAACTCTCCAATTGACCAACACTTCCCGTTTTCTTGTGACCTTTCCTCCGCGGTTTGATAGACTGAGGTGGTGGCTGCAAGGCTCCGGATGTCTGAGAACGCGTCACAACACACGCCATGGTTTGTACGCTACACTTCTCAACCCACTCCTGTTCCTCCCTACTAACGTCGGCCGCCTTCCCGGCAACGACCAAGGGTGAAACCTTAGAAGCAGGCACCGCAAAGTCGTTGCCGAGGAGGAGGTCGACGCCCCCAACAGGCAAGTTCTCTACAATTCCTACATCCAGCTCCTTCGCCACACCACCCACCTCCAGCTCCATCCGCACCAGCGGGTAGGACTTCGTAGCATTGATCCCCTGAACTACCACCACCCAAGCAGCGTTAATCGGTCTACCAGTAAAGTTCTTTAACAAGGTCTGAGAAGCCCCTGTATCACGCAATAGCTTAACTCCTCGCCTTTCGCCAGCCCACCTCACAAAACCATGCCCTCTATGACCCCCAAAGACGTCGCGGACAGGGTTCGAGCCTTCCGGACCCTTGAACACAGGCTGTGTCCCACCCTCTGACGAACTACCCTTGGCAAACTCAGAAGATATAGGCGACACCCCTATGCTGCGGGCCAATGACACAACCTTGTTTGGTGGCTTGTTCGGACAAGCATTTGCAAAGTGACCCTCCTTGTGACATGCAAAGCACTCTTTACTCTTTGGTTTCCCTTGGGAGTGGGAGGTACCATTAGACTTCTTATACGGGACGGTATTTGGTTTATGTTCAGTTTTATTGTCAGTGCTAGATGGTTTTGTGTATTTATGTGTATCAAAATTCTTGGGAGGGGGAGGGGTACGATCCTTTTCACCCGACTCACTCCTAGCTGCTGCTCCGCACCCTCGAATTAATGACAGTCGGCGGTCAGCCATTTCTGCTGCCTCCTGGAGAGTTCTAGGATTTTTTTCCTTTATATTTAATGTCAAGTCCCCGCCTGTGCACTTAAAGAACTGCTCCAAGAGAACCAGCTCACTCAACTCCTCAAAAGTAGCTGCCCTCTCAGAACGCAGCCAATGTCGTAGTGCATCAGACAAGTCCCGGGCGTGTTCTAGGAAGGTACTATCCTTGCCCTTAGTAACACCCCGAAACTTCAAGCGGTAAGTTTCTGGTTGTAACTCATAGGCCCGTAGCACAGCCTTCTTTAGCTCATCATAAACTACACAGGACTCTAAAGGTAGTGCATCATACGCTTTTAGCCCCTTTCCTAGGAGTCTTGATGAAACTAATGCTGCCCACTTTTCCTGAGGCCACTGGTGTTCCTGACACTTCTTTTCAAATCGCATAAAAAACTCAGCCACACATAATTCATCGAACACAGGAACTAGTGTAAGCAGGTGCGACAATGATTGGTCCCAATGTCTGTTACCTCCCCCAATATTTCGCCCTGTTACCTCCACTCGAGATCTCTCCAGCTCCCTGTCAGCCCTATACCTAGTAGACTCTGCCTGCAGTTCAGCCTCTTGTATAGCTGTTCTCTCTGCAGCCTCAGCCTGAGCTCTAGCAACCTCAGCCTGCACACTAACCTGTCTTTCGGCGGCCTCAACCTGAGCTCTAGCCTGTCTTTCGGCGGCCTCAACCTTGGCCATCTCAAGCCGAAACAACAAATCTGGAGTCAACCCTTGAGGAGGGGAAGGTGCATTTAATGGAGAGGGTCCCTGTGATTGAATTCCACGCTGCCATTGACCATCAACTTGGGGGTATGTACTAAATTCAGGCACCCTGACGTTTGATATGGGGGTAGAGTGGAGGGGGGGCTGGGGACCGGGGCCCCCAGTCGCCTCTCCACCCAGGTCTCTCCCTTCTAAACCCAATATCAAAGTCCTCAGCTGATCTTTCCTCATGCCACTTAAACCCTGGTGACCCTGAAGACCTGCCACACACTTTAAGCCATACTTATTCAGCTTCAACACCCTGGCAGCGGTAAGGGGCACCTCTAAAAATCTTCTAGCACCCTCCTCGCTATCGACTAGCCACTCCACAGGTCTTTCTCCCTCCGAGCCCGTATCGTGACCTGACCCATCACTGTGTTCTGATGTATTAGACATGTTTGTGTACTGCAGTAATTATCACGGTTATAGAATGTGCCTTATCTCCTATGCAAGTATGTATATACTAATGTTATTTAAAGTCTTTAATGTGTTATATTGGTTGCTCCAAAAAAAAACTCTATGTCCACTGTATTCCTCTAATCATAAGGAATCTCAAAACAAATGACCACTATATTCCTCTGTTCAGTAAATCCTATGCAAGGTCGCCATTTGTTACGTCCTGGGATATATAAACACTGGGCTCTTTCTATTGGACTAGGTATGCGGCAACAAGCAACAACGGAAAACGCTAGATCCAACCCTTATCTATAAACCCAGGCAACAAACCACCCTAAACCGTCAAGAGTCCTGCCTGGACAAGGTATCCTATGACTCGGTTACAGGGTGCACGCACTATAGACTGCTGATAGCCAAGCAGTCTATATAAAAGATCACACAATTAAGTTGACTTAAAGCTTCAAGGAAAAGATAGATAACAGAATTAAATTGCAGAAACAATTTAATAACAAACTAGAAGAAAGTACATTTAACGTTACGTTAATTAATACAACTAATCACCCCTGCATGAAAGAAGGTGAAAGCAAACAGTCCTCAAAACATCGTACAGGTAGACAAGATGCGGGTTTCTAAACTGCATGCGGCTACTGTAGGATCTGTTGCTTAGCAAAGAAAGTACGTTACGGATTTAGAGAACTCTTAACTCATAAGCAGGAATAAATACTAGTGATTGGACATACAGTGTATAATGGCATAGGTATAATTAAATAAAGGCAGCAACTCGCAACATAACCACATACAGATGTGCTTCTCACTCTTAGTCAGGCAAGCCTGCTCGGACAGAGTCTCTAAGCCACACCCTGACTCACAATGCTCACAAAAACGGTAAACTGTGGCACAATAACAAGCATACAGAGATAATAAACCCCTAGCTGTTAACCTGCCAGGTGGCAGAGGTCTAGCTGGAAGGATATAGGCTTCGGATACCCGGGCTGAGCCACCTGCTCTAGCCTAGGGACGTTCCCAGGTCTGTGCGCCAAATTACTCTAATTGAAAGGGTGCTCTCTTGAGAGACTCAGATCGCAAGTATCTAACTCTCTCCTGGCGACCCTAAGACAAAAGCAAGACATGCTAGCGCAGTGCTGAGTGGACTAGGCAAGGGCCCTCACACAACACAACGCTAGACACACAGGGACACAGACAAGAAAATGCCCCCAGACTCCCACGGGTATCCTAGTAAAGTCGTGCGGGTCCACGGGACTCGCACCAGCAGACTTTACTTAAAGGATCGCAAAAAGCCTCCCCTCCGGTCTAGCCCCTGCTAACCTGACACAAGAACACACTAGCAAGCATGAAACCACCAAATATGAGACAACAAAAAAGCTTCCTAGGTCTCATTAACAATTACATCCCTGCATAAGGCCAAAAATCCCATCTAGTTATCTGAGAGCTCGTCGTTAATACAATAATAGATATAAGGTCTATCAAGGGGATGGGATAATTAAATAGATTGGTGAAGTAATGGAAAGAAGGTATACAAAGTAAGAGAGAACGTTTCTAAGTGGGGTTGAGAGGGATAGATATCAAGGGGGTCCGAAGGGTACGACAATGAGGTGAGCTCTGAGTCTTGAATCTGTCTGGACCCCGCCCTAGGCATGCATAATACATCCCAGGCTTGGCAACACTCAACACAGTTGCCGGGTCAAAATCCCAGATTGTCAGTCTATTAAGCTAATGTAAAACCTGTGTAATAAATATTCTTAAGTTAGAAAATATTATGTTCACTCTAACCAGAAAAACTAACCTTAAACATATCCCCTCAAGTCGATTTGGAAGACTTAACAGCCGTATAGAATACGTAAGAAAAAACCTATACGCACGACGAACAAACCGACTCCCCCCTCATAACCCCTGAGATTACCCCATAACCCCGCACCAACAGGTTAAGGATATTATTCAAAATATATGTTTCCTATGTACTATTCTTATAAACAACCACTAACAAATGTTCCAGAAGTGGAGGAGTGATGTATATAATTTTAATAATCATACCCATGCAAACTTGGGTAAAGATAAATCATACCTTCGTGAGATCAGGCAACACCCAGTTTTCAAAACCCCCTTGCTACCCCTCTGTGCAAACAGTAGCGGCATCTCGACCTCCAGTGACCCAGAACTATCAACTTAAATTTCTTGCCAGCAAGTTAGCAACATATATAGAAATCTATGTTCCCTATGTTTTCCTTTTCAAATAATAGTTAACAAGTGTTGCAGGAATAGAAAACGACTTCCTTCTATATATTTTATTATCAATACCCGTGCACAGTTTCTATAGGAATAAATAACACTTTATCGGGATTAGACAACACCAGCTCTCAAAACCCTCCCCCCCTTTTTGCAAAACTATATAAACCCCGAGAAGGGAGACGGAAGGCAAGCAGAAATAATTTTCTTTGGATCGGCAACCCGGTCTGAGGAAACATTGATTTTTATGGAATAGTTATTGATCACGGCACCCCGACGTCCTTATACTATCTGTAGATATAATAACTTTATTTTAGGATCTTTGTTATTTGTGGCAATACCATCTCTTAACATAGAGCCCTATAATAGTTTTTATATCATATTGTAACAAGTAATTTACATAAGTGTAACTTTCTTTTTTCTGGCATTCCCAGGAATTAATATCGTTATATTTATTAGTTATATTTCTGTATATATAAAACATTGAAAGAGTAAGGCAAAACCTCCCTTTCAGTATTTTTCTATTTAGAAATCATACTAACACTTCTCACAGAGATCTAAGGTAGAAAGATCATTTGTGTTAGAAGGGTTTAGCGCGACACCTCACGGGCACTCTGCATACATAAATCCTAGGCACAAATTGTCTGTGGCAACCCACTAGAATTTGTGACTAAAAGGTTAACACCGCCCGAGTTCTTTGAACCTCTTATAAGGGTTAGTGACAGTCAAGAAGAGTAATTATCTAAACTCATCTTGCGTTAGTCCGATGCTAAGTTAACCCAAGTTAATCCGGCAAGACCTGGAACTTAGCATTTAAAACCTCATTTCAAAAGTACCTGAACAGAACTCCATCAATGATTAATATAAAGGTCAGGATAGTCAAGATTCGCTGGAAGCTATATGCTGAGAATACTTGCGTTAATCCGATATGGTGACCAACTGTTTCTCCAATAAGTTACGGAACCATATTTAAGACCCCAAGCCCATTAATCCAACTGTAACTTCTCCACACGACCGGACAACCTGGACGGCCCACGGAACATCAGAAGAAAAACTCAACGAAGTGCATCTCTACAACAAGAAAACAAATAATATAGAAAATACGTTAATTCAGTATCAGTGACAAGATACTAGAAAGTTAGAACCAAAGTGATCGAAATAACCAGAGTTTTAACATCTCAAAATACGTGAAAGTGTAAAGTGTCCTACGAGATTAAGATATAAATAACCAGGAAGATCAATACGTCCTATAAATAACGATCTCTAAGACGACGTTGTAACTCATCAAATAATCTATATACCGAATTTAGACGGATTTTTACCTGTTCAGCAACTCAGTCATATTTCCGTCAAGTGGAAAATCTACAGAGTCCGTTCTTCCTGAATTTCGAGTTATAGAAACGAAGTGTTACCTTAACCAGTGAGCCTTACCATCCTATTAGTAAAGTGTTCATCTAGAAGTTACGTCTATAATCCTCGTAGTACAGTAATTGTGAATTTAATTTAAATAAGAAGATTTACCTATACTTTCATGAACTCTGAACATATCTCAGTGGATGCTATAATATTTCAGAGTCCACAACTTGAGCTACAACTGAAAATACATCTATTGTTGAGCTTCCGTATTTAGTGCCAATACATACTGGAACACTTATCCAATCTTCCACTATTATTCATGAGATTAAGTTCACGCAATATATTAGTGAAACTGAAATAAAACTGAATTATTAGTAACTTCCATTATTAAGCTTTCACAAAGAGAAGAGTGCACCTAATTCTCAAGGTAGAATTCTATATATATATATATATAGTTAAAGTGTTAATATCTGATTTCTATCTAGATCCGCGAGCGTGCTGGGAGATTTGAAACGAGAAGTTGTACCACTTATGAGTACCCCATGTTTTAAAAGTGTTACTAATTCATTTCATATGTACCTAGTTAATAAGTAAATATATACATATATTGAGTATATATCACAAATACACGTGAGCCACTAAATTTTCTAATCTCTCAGTGGGGTTCGAACCGCCGCCGACCGTCAGGACGATAGCCGACGCTCTAATCAACTACACCACGGCAGTCTATATATATATATATATATATATATATATATATATATGTATATATGATCTGTGCCCCATGAATATTCTTTCCTCTCACTTAAACAGTAGGCTACCATAGCGCGGTTAGAACATTAGAACATAAGAAAATGGGAGTCTGCAAAAAGACGATCGGCCCATACAAGGCAGATCCCTGTCACACCCAACCCCAATTACAAGGCCCAATTATAGACCCATCTCACTAATACCTTGAGTACTGACCCCACCAAAACGGTCAGAGATTAACACAAGATTACGGGGTCTGCTGAGCGCCGATTGGCCCACACCTGGTAGATCCCCCTCACACCCAACCCATCTCGTCCATATGCCTATCTAATTTTATCTTAAAGCTCCCTATCGTTCTTGATCCCACTATATCACTTGGTAGCCTATTCCACCCATCTACAACTCTGTTACCAAACCAATATTTGCCTATATCTTTTCTGAAACGAAATTTATTTAATTTGAAACCATTTGTACGAGTTATTTCGCTATCACTGAGCTTTAGTACATTGTTCATGTCCCCTTTATTAATTCCACTAACCCACTTGAATACCTCTATCATGTCACCTCTAACTCTGCGTCTCTCTAACGAATGTAAGCCTAATTTCTTCAACCTTTCTTCATACGGAAGATTTATAATATTATGGATAATTTTTGTCATTCTACGTTGTACTCTCTCCAATGAATCCATGTCCATTCTGTAATAAGGACACCAAAATTGAACAGCATAATCCATATGGGGTCTCACTAATGACAAGTAAAGTTTTAAAATAACATCAGCAGTTCTGTTACTCACACTCCTAGATATGAACCCGAGAATCCTGTTTGCCTTGTTACGAACGCTTATACATTGTTTTCTAGGCTTCAAATCATTGTTAACAAACACACCTAGATCTTTCTCACAGTTTGAGTTTTCTAATTCCATATTAGCTAGTTTATATTTAAAATTTGTATGCATCTTCCCTATCTTTAATACCTTGCATTTGTCAATGTTAAACTTCATCTGCCATTTTACTGACCATTCGTGTAAGGTATCTAGATCCCTTTGCAGACACTCTATATCTCTATCTGAATAAATTTTTCTCCCCATTTTGGTGTCGTCTGCAAATTTACTTATCCTACTAGTTATACCTAAATCAAGGTCATTTATGTATATAATAAACAACAGAGGACCTAATACAGATCCCTGGGGGACACCACTCTTGACTGATCCCCATTCTGACTTAGTAACATTTATGCTGACTCTCTGCTTCCTACCAATTAGCCATGACCTAATCCATCCTAACAACGCCCCACCTATTCCATGTGCCTCAACCTTTCTCATCAATCTCTCATGAGGGACTCTGTCGAAAGCTTTACTGAAATCTAAATATATAATATCATATAACTTGTCATTATCTACTGCTTCATATACCTCTGAGAAAAAACTAAGCAAATTAGTAAGGCAAGAACGTCCCTGAGTGAATCCATGCTGAGAAGAATTGATTAAGTTAAATGTTTCTAAGTGGTTTCTCATTTTCCTAGCAATAATTGACTCTAGTAGCTTTCCTATGATTGAAGTGAGACTAATGGGACGGTAATTGGATGCTATTGATTTATCACCTTTTTTGAAAATCGGAACTACATTTGCAAGCTTCCAAGCTTCTGGAAGTATACCTGTTTCTAATGAATTGTTAAAAAGAAATGTTAATGGGTAACTTAACTCATCTCTGCATTCTTTTAATACTCTAGCATATACCTCATCGGGACCAGGTGATTTCTGAGGTTTCAGTCTGTCAATTTCCTTAAGCACATAATTTCTACTTATAGTAACCGTACTTAACCTATTTGCTATACTATCGCTATATACCTTACGGACTTCTGGAATCTGTGCCAAATTTTCATTAGTGAAAACGGATAGAAACTGACTATTTAATGTACTGCACATTTCTAAATCATTTTCTGTCATTTCTCCTATTGAAGTTTTAAGGGGGCCTATTTTATCTCTAACTTTAGATTTATATAGCTGGTAAAAAGCCTTAGGGTTATTTTATTGAGTCATTGGCTATCCTGATTTCATAATTTCTTTTGTCTGTCCATATACAGAATGGAGCGTAATGAGATGAGAATGGTGAGATGGATGTGTGGGGCCAGGCTACAGGATAGAATAACAAATGTTGAGCTGAGGAGACGTTTAGGTATAAAGAGTATTAGCGAGGTGATGCGTACAAGTAGACTGGGATGGTATGGACATGTGGAGAGAATGGATGAACAAAATTGGGTGAAAAAATGCAGGTCTGTGATTGTGGAGGGAGCTGCACCAAAGGGTGGACCGAGGAAGACCTGGGATCGGACTATACGCGCCGATCTCAAATCCAAGAACTTGACAAGTGAAGCAGCCCTTAACAGGGTTGCCTGGAACGCCGCCATTAGGACAAGAGACTGAAACTGCACTTATGTGTGGAACACTCAGTCTTAAAATTTTATGTATGTATGTATACCTTTTTTAACCTCTCTTGATAGATTCTGATAGTAAGCAAGTAGGTGAATTTCGCCTTTCTTAATTTTTCTATATATTCCTCTCTTTTTTCCTAGAAGGTCTAATAGTCTATTATTCATCCATTTGGGTTGGTTCTGTGTTGATCTAAATTGTCTTTTGGGGATATATTTATTTTGCGCATTATGGAGTGAAGAAATAAAATTATTATATGTAGCTGTCAAATTATCCTGAGTTAAGACAGGTATCTGAGAGAGAGTATGTTCATTAGCGCACCTGGGTCCACTTAATAGTTTAACCATAGGATCGACTCTTAAGGCTCTTCTTAATCCACCATAATTAGCTTTTCTGAAATCTGGGATAAGTGTCGTATTCTCTTCAGCCTTTCCTGTCCATTGTATGTTAAAATAAATTGATTTATGATCACTATTTCCTAGTTGGTCTCCTATCTCTACATTATTTATCATTGGTTCATTATTACTGAGAACTAAATCGAGGATATTATTACCTCTAGTAGGCGAGTCTATGAATTGAAATAAAAAACTATCCTGTACCGCCTCAATAAACTCTTTTGAATCTGAGTCGCGGATTTGATGTTGCCAATCAATATTCGGAAAATTAAAATCCCCCATAATACACACATTGCTAAACCTTGATGCTATTTTCACTTCCTGCCATAAAGCTGTACCTTCGTTTCTACTCATATTTGGTGGTCTATAAATAACTCCAATAATTATGGTCTCACTACCTTCGCTAACCTCTACCCAAACACTTTCGTTATCAGTATTTAGTCTAATACCTGATTAATACAGCTTTTTAAAGAACTGACAAACACTGCTATTCCGCCGCCCCTCCTACTTGTTCGGTCGCGTTTAAACAAACTATATCCTGGTATATGGAATTCTGCTAATAAATGTCTTGATTCTGTATTAATCCATGTTTCAGTCAGTGCTATAATGTCTATATTTTCGTTGCTAACAAGTGCTCTAAGTTCATCCATTTTGTTACATAAACTCCTACAGTTTGTATAATATAATCGCAATGCATTTATTTTACTGGTAACGGATTTACCTTTATTTCTAACTAAATTCCCATCTTCTGTTACACCTTCAATATTTCTACTAGCAGTACAATTAAAATCCTGTGACTGAAATGTTCTATTCCTATCTGATGTACCAGTACGGCAATTTACCCTATCTAGACATAGAAACGGGTCCAGTTATCAAGGAATGGTATTGCATTTGCATTGCAGTATTTTTCCAGCCGACAATTGATACCAATTGCCCTAGATGACCATTCCTTGCTGACCCCTCTTCGTGGCAAGATACTGTGTACTACAGGTATGCCTCCCTTCCTCCTAACTTTATCTAACACCTCCCTGTACTGCCGAAGCAGTACTTCCGTCCTACCTTTACCAACATCATTGCTCCCTGTACTGAGACAGATAATGGGGCTATCTCCAATATCTTTCATGATGTAATCAATTTCCTCTAACACCTTCTCAACCCCGGCACCAGGCAGACAGACAAGCTTCCTAATATCAGTACAGGTGGACCTAGCTAAGTGTCTGACCATGGAGTCCCCAACAATTGAGAAGGACTTGCCTCTCCTTGTCGATGACTTGGTAGCAGCTGCGGCAGCGGCAGGAACTCCTGGGGCAGCAATTGAAGGTACTCCTGGGGGGGCAGCAGTCACAGCATTCCCTGTGTTTGGAGGCAACTTACTTACTTTCTCCTGGTTTCCTCGCCGAAGGAAGCACTCGCAGCCTCACCATCACATTCGTCAGCTAAGGTGATGAACTTGTTGCTGAGGGCAACTGGATGCCGTAGAAATTTGCAGGTTGTTGCACTTGTTGGAACAACTGTCCAGGGAGAATCACGATCCCTAATAGCAGTTGCACTATCTTCACTTTTCTTGTCAGCCAAAGTTAGCTTTAAGGCTAAATTCTCGTCTTTGAGAGACTGCACCTCTCTCTCCACATTATCCAGCCTTTCTTGCAAAGCAAGACAAAGCTGGAGAATATGAGAGGAGGTAGCAATCTCGTCAACACCAGCCATTTTAAGAAAGCGTTAACACTATCACCACACTATGGGCAAAGATAATTCACTGGGAGTCACTAGGGACAGGTCCTCACTCAGCAAAGGTCAGGCAGGTGTTCATCAATATGTTCATCAATATGAACATGATTAGATTAATATCCAGTATTCGAGAATGGATAATAAGTCGTAGGCGTGTGCATAAACCTTTAACCGTCCTGGTGGTGTAATGGTTAAGGTGTCAAAAATCTGTGTGTGATAACCCAGGTTCGAATCCCGGTGGATCACATATATACTTTAATTTATTTCATTGGGGGTGTTTGGTGTTGTGGTGAAATTAATAAAATCAAGATTATCAGTAGGTTCAGGGATATTTCGTAGCGAGGCCGGTCTATGTGATCTGTGCCCCATGAATATTCTTTCCTCTCACTTAAACAGTAGGTTACCATAGCGCGGTTGGGAATATGAACATCTATCTATCTATCTATATGCTCAGGCCCAATCCCCATTTTGGGGGTAGCCGACTCAAGACAGAGCAAGAACAGGGAAAACACAAAAACAACATAAAACAACGAATAAACACAGATAAAAAGCACAAACTCACACACATCCAGGTCACCCAGGAGAAGACCCAGAGACCAGGGTCACCAAGGTCGCTCCAGCACTCCCCCGGCCCCCGACCACCCGGAGAGGTTCCGATCTCGGCAGGCAGACATGCAGCGGAGCCAAAGCCACAAGCCCTCCCACCACACTTCCAGGCGCACCCTTCATATTAATCGTCTCCCCGGGCCAGGCGCCTGATAGACTATTATCTAGTCCAACTTAAGCCCGACCCCTTACTCCAAATGACCACGTGTTCACTCAACTATTCACAAGCATTCTCCATTCACTCCTGTCCACCACCACTTCCCCTGCCTGATCTATAGTCATTCCTCTATCATCCAAAGCTTTTCTTACACAGTCTCTCCATCTCAATGGGGGTCTTCCTGCCCTTCTATCTCCCCTTGTACCTGACTTACATATTCTCTTTGTAAGCCTTTCATCTCCCATTTGTTCAACATGACCATACCAGCTCAGCACCCTTCTGTCCACTCTGGCTGACAAATGTTCCTGCTGCCCCACTCTCCTACGTATCTCTTCATTCCTCAATCTGTCTCACTCCTCAAGCAGCTCATCTCCATCACATCCAGCACTCTTTTCTCCTTTTTCTTCAGAGCCCATGTCTCAGCCCCATACATCACTGTAGGCACAACAATTCCTTGATACAGTGCACTTTTTACTTTCACTCCGAGATTTCTCGTCTTCCACATACTTCCCATTGCTCCGAAAACCTTCCTTCCTTCACACACTCTCTGTTTTACCTCCATTTCCATACCTCCACTCCTGCTTATCGTTCCTCCTAGATATTTAAAACACTCTACTTGTTCCAATATTTCCCCATCCAGCCTCACATCTAGATTCACCCTATGCTCTCCCCTATTACACACCATTACTTTACTTTTATTGGCATTCACCTTCAGTTTCCTCCTTCCACAAACCACACCAAACTCTTTGACTACCCACTGCAGTTTCTCATCAGAATCCACCACCAATGCTGTGTCATCAGCGAACAGCAACTGATTAAACTCCCAATCTCTACCATTCTTTCCTACTAAACCCAATCCTCTTCCCATAGTTCTCCTTTTCACCTCCCTCACCACACCATCCATAAACATATTAAACAGCCATGGTGACATTACACAACCCTGTCACAAACCTACCTTTACCTCAAACCATTCACTCAACTCACCATTTCCTACTCTCACACATGCTCTGCTCCCTTCATAAAAACTCTTAACTGCTTCTAACAAATTTCCTCCTATTTCATAAATCCTTAACACCTTCCACATTGCTTCACGGTCCACACGATCATACGCTTTTTCCAAGTCCATAAAAGCCCAAAATATCTCCTTATGCTTCTCTAAATACTTCTCGCATAACTGTCTTACTGCAAACATCTGATCCACGCACCCTCTTCCCCTCCTAAAACCGCACTGTTCTTCTCCTATTGCAACTTCCGTACACTTTATTATCCTCTCTATCAACACCCTGCCATACAGCTTTCCAACCACTGACAATAAACTAATACCTCTATAACTTGAACACTCCTGCCGATCTCCCTTCCCCTTGTACAATGGCACAATACATGCACTCTTCCAGTCTATTGGTACCATTGACACAGCAAAGCACACATTGAAAAGTCTCACCAACCAATCTATTATCACATCTCCACCCTTCTTTATACACTCCACAGCAATAACATCCAAACCTTCTGCTTTTCCCGCTCTCATTTGTTTCACTGCTTCTTTCACCTCATTTTCCTCAATCCTTTCATTCATTCCCTGCCACCTGGGTGGCCTGGGTAACCTATCTCCATCCACCTCTGCTTCAATCACTGCTTCTCTTCCATCTCTTGTATTTAACAAAGATTCAAAATACTCGGCATATCTTTTCCTCACTTCAACTGGTTCCACTAGTAATTCTCCATTTGCATCTTTCACTGACTCTTCCCTCTTTTGTCCTCCTTTCCTTACTCTATTTAC
Organism: Paralithodes platypus; assembly: GCA_032716605.1. NCBI lineage: Eukaryota > Metazoa > Arthropoda > Malacostraca > Decapoda > Lithodidae > Paralithodes > Paralithodes platypus. The sequence goes on from CM064551.1 coordinate 39,228,381, forward strand.
CTCCTTTCAGAACATCTTCTTTCGTTCTTCAAAATTCTCACTCAACCTTTGACCCCACCTTTCGTTTGCATCTTTTTTCGCTTCTCTAATTTTCCGTTTTGCCTCTCTCCTTTTCTCCTTGTACCTCTCCCATACCTCAACACTACCATCCTGTAAAACCCTCTCAAAACACTGTCTCTTCTCCTCAACTGCCTTTCTCACCGTATCATTCCACCACTCGCTTCCTTTCCTGATACCTCTGCCTCCTACTTTCCTTTTGCCGCATACTACCTCTGCACTTGCTTTCAGTCCTTCCTTAAACTGTTGCCATTCAACCTCTACTTCTCTCTCTTCCATTTCTCTCACTTCCATACACTTTTCATTTAGTCTTTCCTTGTACTCCCTCTCTTTTACACTCTTTTCTAACTCACTAACTTTTATTACCTCTCTTACTTCACACTTGTCTCTTATTCTCCTGTAACTCTTAACTCTTAGCTTTCCCTCCACCAGGTAATGATCTGACATTCCCTCTGCCTCACCTCTCATCACATTCACATCCAGCAGTCTACACAATCTTTCCCTTGTCACCAGCACATAATCCATCAATGCCCTCTCTACAATCTCTTCCCTCAGAAGTCTATGCCAGGTGTACTTGTGTATACGCCTTTTTTTGAAGAACGTATTACCTACACTCAATCTGCACTCTTCACATACATTTTTCAGTCTTTCTCCACTCTCGTTTACACCATCCACACCAAAACTACCGATGACTCCCTCAACAGGCTCATTTCCTACCCTAGCATTTAGGTCCCCTAAAACTATAACATTTTCATTTTCATCAAACCCTTGTAGACAATCTCTCAAATCCTCCCAGAAACCCTCTACCTCGTCCAACTCTCTTTCACTTCCTGGTCCATACGCACTTACAAAAACCCACCTTTCACCCTTAAACCGCATTCGCACCCACATTAGCCTTGATGACACCTCTTTCCACTCTTTTATATAAACATGATTAGATTAATATCCAGTATTCGAGAATGGATAATAAGTCGTAGGCGTGTGCATAAACCTTTAACCGTCCTGGTGGTGTAATGGTTAAGGTGTCAAAAATCTGTGTGTGATAACCCAGGTTCGAATCCCGGTGGAGTTCGAATCCCGGTGGATCAAATATATTAATTTCATTGGGGGTGTTTGGTGTTGTGGTGAAATTAATAAAAAAAAAAAATATATATATATATATATATTCTGACATACGGAGCCCTGTATGTTAATTTAAGAGTTAGAATTAGAGTTCAAGGAGCCAAACTACCCAAGTGGTGAAGCAGACTAGCGAACGAGCGAGTGGGCAAACCATCTCGCCCCATACCAGCATGCTAGCCTTCACACCTCGATGACCGATGCTATGACGTATGATCGACGCCAGGAGCTGTGAATGGACCTCGCACCTGTTATGTGATTCGAGGAGCTATGATTGGCGCCGGCACCACCCGCCGCCTCCTGATTCGTTCCTACACCATCATTGTTTGGTATATAAGACCCGAGTTGTGGGCATTCAAATCAGTCTCATTTGGAGTTGGGGAAGGTGAACTTGCAGCTGGAGGAAGACGGGGTGAAGTATTATAATGGGATTGTGACTGTCAGTCAGATTATATAAATGTGTGTTAAGTGTGTTCGGTGTAAACACTTATGTTATGTTGGTTAGTGAGATATGTGATTGGGAATTAACGTGATGTGTTTAATGTGTGTAATGTGTTTAACTATTTAATTGGGAATTACCGTGAACACTACTATTATGTGTTTAACTATTTGATTGGGAATTAACGTTAAAACGCTATTATGTACTTAACTATTTTAGTTGACTAACTTGTGGACTAAAGCAACTCTTTAAGTAATTGGGTTATGATGAAAGTAATACTATTGTTTTATATTAATACTTACGAGTTCTTTCATTTTCTTTGAATTAAGCTTACAGTGCTTAATGGTGCTTAGTACGGTGATGCTATTGTCTCTTATTAGTAATATCGCCTTAGACTAACATGGCTGTGTTAATATTACTTCTAGTGATTTCCTAAGCTGAAGAAAATTCTTTTGCTTCAAAATATTATATTTTGCTTTTCATATTATTTGAGTGAGACCTGAATCGAATCTATGAAACGATCCTGTAACTTTATTTACTCATAATCAAACTTCAATGTTACGTGGTTAAGAAATAAATTTAACTAATTATTAAATATATATCTAACTTTTTATGTGACTTTGATATTACTCCTGATGATAATAATAATATAATACTATTAACGTAAGACAAGAACCAAGAATAATTACATTAAATATAAATAAAAGGACATAGAAGAAAACTATCTATTCATTTCAAAGAGGGTAAGAGACAGAAATATTCTTACTTTAATATTTATCTTTCAAGACTTTTTATAAAATTAATAGTCCTTCTTTAGCTATAACTTATTCTGTTCATAACCATAGCCTACTAAGCTTCGGTTAAATAATAATTCTTTATAAATACATGACTTTAATTAGTTTCAGTATTTTTCATAAGTAAAGAGGATCCGTCAAAGGATACCAAGTCCTAAGATCCAAAAGGAAAGGAAGCAACAACAGGAAATTATTTTATTAGATTTTACTTTGTTTTGCCTTCAGCTGACTGATACCTTAATATATATCTCTGTGCTATCTAGATTCATCAAGTTAACCACTTGAGGATCAAGATACGTAACAGAAGAGTGGCGACCTCGCCAGGATTCGTTTCATACAGTTTCACTCAGTTTCATTACCGTTTCACTACTTAAAAACCAAATATTAATCATGCCTCAACTAATTAATGAAGAAGATGCTCGAGTTTTCATAGAATCAGAACCCACATCCCCTGATATTGACTGTCTGTCAAAATCTGAACTGAAAGTGCTTGCCTCACATCTCCAATTATCTGTCTCAAACATGTCTAAAGTAGAGGTGGCTCAGACCATAAAAACCCACCTGTTCCCTGTTGAAGGCTGGGAGGGTGACGGAGCAGTTGGTGGGATCCCTAGTAAACCTAGCCAACTTGATATACAATTGCCACCTGGTTTGACCGGTGATCAAATATTCGAACTAGAACAAGCCAAACTAAGTATAGAACTAGCCAGAATAAATGCCAGTGCAACTACCGAACAATATGAATATCAATATCGTACGGCTCAACTAAATGTCAATACAAATGCTCCCGTAATTGCTCCCCCTCTGGGATTGACTATGACTAGTGTCATTCCACCTTTCACTGAGGATAATGTGCAGGATTTCTTTGTTTTGTTTGAGGAAGTTGCTGGAGGTATGAAGTGGACAAGAGATCAATGGCCTTTTATGTTACAAACTGTTTTGACAGGGCAGGCTCGAGCCACGTATTTGTCAGAAGTAGCAGAAGTTAGGCAGGATTATGACAATCTCAAAGAAGCTATCTTAAAAACCTATCAATTGCAGCCTGAGGCTTACAGGCAATCTTTCCGTAAAAACCAGAAGAAAGTAGAAGAAACCCATAAGGTATTTGCCAGGACCATGACTAAAACTTTCAATCATTGGGTCAAGAGTAAGAAAGTCACAAGCTACAACGATCTGAAGGAGTTGGTCCTGTTAGAAAATTTCCTATGGAAAATTGATTCTTCTGTATCCTATCATTTAAAGGGGAAAAGGTAGATTGTCTTGCCGACGCTGCTGACATGGCTGACACATACGTGCTCAACAACAAATTTCGTGGAAAGAAGCCCTACGATAATTCTAGTTCTAATTTTAAGTATCCCAATCACAAATCTGACGGACCCAGTCACAAGCCTATAACGTCTTCCCCAGCTAGCCAAAATAGAAATGTTCCCCCAACTAAAAATGCGACTCAGGGCAATGGTAACAGAGGTGGGCCCCAAACTAATAGTAATGCTCAAAGAGGGAACTTTCCCGTATCCCCTAAAGTATGTACTTTTTGTGGCATGAGAGGCCACCTAGCTTATCAGTGCTGGGCCAAGGAAAACTGAGAGATCGGGGCAGACAGTTGCCGCCGTATCTCAAATTCCATGTGTGCCTTTAATGCAGGGCTCCCGACAGAAGGAGTACCTAGCACCAAATGTTCCTTTAATGCAAGACTCCCGACAGAAGGAGTACCTAGCACCAAAAGTTCCTTTAATGCAGGACTCCCGACAGAAGGAGTACCTAGCAGCTAACGTAAATCATCTAGACAGGGGTGTAGTAGCATGTGTGGTGCAACCCACAAGGGTTAAACCAATAATAATTTCACCATCAGTGCAGGACAGTTACCGTCCCTTTATTTCATCTGGCAACGTGAGATTAAATGGTTGCATGCATGAGGTAAAAATTCTGAGAGACACAGGTTCTACTAGCACCCTCATGGTGAATCCTTACACTGAGTGCCCACCTGGCGAACCAGTTGTAATGAGAGGTGCTGGAGGCCAGTTTTATGCATACTTGGTAAAAGGCGAAATTGAATGCGAGTTACTACAGGGTGAGGCCACCATAGCTTTGTGTAGGTCCCAAGATATCCCTGTGCCTGGGGTAACACTCCTTTTGGGGAATGATGTAGCAGGTGAGAAGGTCCGACCAGACCCCATTTTGTCACTTTCCCCTGTTAACGAGCCACTAACCGGTGAGCTCGACAAGGAGTTGCCAACTGTTTTCCCTGTGTGTGCTGACAAACTTTCAATGTCTCAAGTAGCAGTTCCCTCAGACAGAAATGTACCGAATGTAAGAATTGATGAAAGGGATGATGAGAGTGTGAATGATGCTCCAACTGTGCCTGATGATGTGACTGAGGTGGATTTATCTGACACCTTTATGGCTCATCTTGACCCTAACGATGACTATGAAACCCCTCCAAATTGTCCTAGTGGCCTGGTAGAGCTACAGAGAGATGATTGTGAATGCAAGGAGTTAGCTGCCAGGTCCGTGAGTGAAGAGGAATGTGAGAAGGAGGGTGGTGAATGTTTCTACCTCAAAGGAGGAGTATTGTGGCGAAGATGGAGACCGCCACACAGACCAATCGATGACGGGGCTTGGGACGTCCATCAAGTAGTAGTCCCCAAACCTTGTCGTAAAGATATCATGGAAATGGCACATTGTATACCATTGGCAGGACACCTAGGTGTAGAAAAAACTCTAGACAGAATCAGATCCCACTTTTACTGGCCAGGAATGCGTGCAGATGTAGTGGAGTGTTGTAGAGTGTGTCACACTTGCCAGATGACAGGAAAACCCAATCCGAAGGTGCCTGTACATCCTCTGGTGCCCTTGCCCGTTTTCGAGAATCCTTTTACTCGGGTGGTAGTGGACATTGTAGGCCCATTGCCTAAGACTTCCCAAGGTAACATTTATTTATTAACTATCATGGACATGGCAACTCGCTACCCAGAGGCTATACCCTTAAGGACTACCTCTGCTCCAACTGTAATCAAGGAACTGCTCAAATTTTTCACCAGAATGGGTTTCCCCCATGAGGTGCAAAGTGATCAAGGAACTAATTTTACCTCTAACATTTTCCAGCAGTCCCTGAAGGAGTTGGGTATCGAGCATGTAAAGTCTAGCACCTACCATCCAGAGAGTCAAGGGGTTCTCGAACGATATCATCAGACATTAAAGGGAATGTTACGTAAGTATTGTACAGAGACCGGAGTTGAGTGGGATAAGGGGGTACCTTTTCTTTTATTTGCTACTCGTGAGGTTCCAACTGAATCCCTGGGTTTTTCCCCTAATGAGCTAGTTTTTGGCCAACCTTTATCTGCCAAGTTCAGGGGCCCATATAAGATCATTCGGAGGGTGAGCATTACCGATTATCTAGTAACTACCCCAGACAGGAGAAAGGCCCACGCAAGTATTCCATATAAATATGTTGAAGCCCTACCATAGGTCCCCTGATTCCTCTCCTCCAGATTCTCCCACTGTGGCAGTGAATGTCAGGACCTGTGAGGCAGCCTGGTGCGGACAAAGTTTTCAGTTCTCTTACTGACTCGCAACAGACTGTTCCAGAGCCTGAAGGTATCCATGCAGACTTTGACTTGTCATGTAGCCTATCCAACTTTCAGTATAATTCAGTGGCTTTGAGGGAATTACCATCTAAACTATGTCATCTTCCCTCTGATCAAGCGAACCAAACTAATCTCTGTTTTTATCTCTGTCTCCCAATGTGTTCCGTGATACCCCAGGGCTCCCCCCTTTGGCCGTGCACGACATCGACGTAGGGAGGCAACTCCCATTAAACTATCCCCCTACCGTGTCTCGCCACAACCCAGGAGTATACTGCAGGTCGAGCTTGACTTAATTTTTTCAAACCAGCTGATCACAAGGGCCTTAAGCCAGTGGAGTAGTCCGGTCATACTTGTGCCGAAGCCAGACAGGAGCCATTGGTTTTGTAGGGGCTATAGGCAAGTCAATGCTGTCACAAAGAACGATACCTACCCACTGCCACGGATCAAAGATGCATTTCCCAGGTTGGCCTCATGCAGCAGTAAGTATAATTTAATGAGAGGATTTTGGCAATTAGCTCTCCCTTGTAGCGAGGTAAATATCATGTTTTTGTAGTGCGCTTTTAAGCCTTCAGCTGTGAGATGCCTTGCAGTTCGAATAACGCTCCAGCTACGTTCCGGCTATGTTCTGATGTGGTACCTGGAGACGTTGCCTACTTTGGGTGATATCCTTATTATATCCTCATTATAATCTTGCTGTTGCCAATCTGGTGGTGAATCTATTTATGTATTATGTTTAATATTATGTACTATACTCCTTAAACTCTTTTCTAGGGGGGAGGTCTGACATACGGAGCCCTGTATGTTAATTTAAGAGTTAGAATTAGAGTTCAAGGAGCCAAACTACCCAAGTGGTGAAGCAGACTAGCGAACGAGCGAGTGGGCAAACCATCTCGCCCCATACCAGCATGCTAGCCTTCACACCTCGATGACCGATGCTATGACGTATGATCGACGCCAGGAGCTGTGAATGGACCTCGCACCTGTTATGTGATTCGAGGAGCTATGATTGGCGCCGGCACCACCCGCCGCCTCCTGATTCGTTCCTACACCATCATTGTTTGGTATATAAGACCCGAGTTGTGGGCATTCAAATCAGTCTCATTTGGAGTTGGGGAAGGTGAACTTGCAGCTGGAGGAAGACGTGGTGAAGTATTATAATGGGATTGTGACTGTCAGTCAGATTATATAAATGTGTGTTAAGTGTGTTCGGTGTAAACACTTATGTTATGTTGGTTAGTGAGATATGTGATTGGGAATTAACGTGATGTGTTTAATGTGTGTAATGTGTTTAACTATTTAATTGGGAATTACCGTGAACACTACTATTATGTGTTTAACTATTTGATTGGGAATTAACGTTAACGCTATTATGTACTTAACTATTTTAGTTGACTAACTTGTGGACTAAAGCAACTCTTTAAGTAATTGGGTTATGATGAAAGTAATACTATTGTTTTATATTAATACTTACGAGTTCTTTCATTTTCTTTGAATTAAGCTTACAGTGCTTAATGGTGCTTAGTACGGTGATGCTATTGTCTCTTATTAGTAATATCGCCTTAGACTAACATGGCTGTGTTAATATTACTTCTAGTGATTTCCTAAGCTGAAGAAAATTCTTTTGCTTCAAAATATTATATTTTGCTTTTCATATTATTTGAGTGAGACCTGAATCGAATCTATGAAACGATCCTGTAACTTTATTTACTCATAATCAAACTTCAATGTTACGTGGTTAAGAAATAAATTTAACTAATTATTAAATATATATCTAACTTTTTATGTGACTTTGATATTACTACTGATGATAATAATAATATAATACTATTAACGTAAGACAAGAACCAAGAATAATTACATTAAATATAAATAAAAGGACATAGAAGAAAACTATCTATTCATTTCAAAGAGGGTAAGAGACAGAAATATTCTTACTTTAATATTTATCTTTCAAGACTTTTTATAAAATTAATAGTCCTTCTTTAGCTATAACTTATTCTGTTCATAACCATAGCCTACTAAGCTTCGGTTAAATAATAATTCTTTATAAATACATGACTTTAATTAGTTTCAGTATTTTTCATAAGTAAAGAGGATCCGTCAAAGGATACCAAGTCCTAAGATCCAAAAGGAAAGGAAGCAACAACAGGAAATTATTTTATTAGATTTTACTTTTGTTTTGCCTTCAGCTGACTGATACCTTAATATATATCTCTGTGCTATCTAGATTCATCAAGTTAACCACTTGAGGATCAAGATACGTAACAATATATATATACAGTATATATATATATATATATATATATATATATATATATATATATATATTATTCCAATGTACCACGAATATAATTTCAACATGTATTGAGTAACACCTTAGTTACTCTTCATACAGTTTAATTTGTGTTGATATTATTGCGACCAATTTTTTTTTAAATTGGACTAAGTCAAACCTTGAAAACGCTTGTAGTAATAATACTTTATGGCAATAGCATATTCCAAGGAACGGTTTTATACCCTACGATTGTAATATTCAAACCCCGGAAAGTAGTTTGAACTTATCTCAACCCGAGGTGGGAACCACTAGTAAAGCAGATAAATAATACCTCAAACTGAAGGTTTATGAAATAATATCAGAGTTCATGATTAACTGTCAAATGATTCCAACCCTCTAGATATAAGATTATTATATTTAATACTACAATTATTATTATCATCATTATTATTATTGAAGTGCCCGTCGGGGTTGAATAGAACGGGGTTGAGTAACACCTGTAGGATTGCTAGCCTACAGGTGAGTAGGAAGGAGAAAAGAAGAAACAAGCAGCAGAGACGTAATTCCATACCAGTTTCTCATGATGCAGAGGAACAAGAAACAGAGGAGTGCCCCATATTACCAGGTCATTCCCGTTTTCTAACTACCAGGAAGACGGGTCACCTAGGTCAGTCACCCCTACTAAAGAATGGGAGTTTGAGCCAATCACCATCCAGCTTTCAAACCCTCTCCACCAATCACCAGCCTTCATTGGACCAGCAGCCAGATTTGCAGTACACCAAGCAAATGCTTATGCAAGTTCCGCATCAAAGACCTGAGTGCTACCAACATAAGTGGGGATATTAGGATCTACAGTGCAGTACTATTACGGAGAACTCTGGATCAACCCAGGAACATAGTGAAGAACAGAGTTATCCACTGCATCACCAATAACCCTCAATTATAATCAAATCACCAGAGTTGCTATTATGTCCTTCCTAGACTTCTTGACTCCCACCAGAGTGTTAAATAAAATACTTTAAATGATTATGTACCAAATGATAACTACCATGTATTTTTCAGCTAAGTATTTACTTCACTATTTATGTCACAACGATTCACTATACCCTTTTAACATTGAGTCACTATAAGTTGAAGCTAAGAAAATACTTGAACATAGTCTCAATGAAATTGGAAGAAGTTAGGGAAAAGCACTTCCACCTCGGTAATTATGTTCTTAAGGCTGAAAATTCCGGAGCATCTAACTAAAAGTGGTAACTGCCTCCCCCTCGAGACTACAACGAGCCCTGATGTGCTCCCTCTGACGTCTGGATATTGGATTCCTGATCGTGAGAAGCAGCTCCCCCTGAAGTCTAGCCCAGGTGAACTTACGCTCTACGTCGGCCAGATTTGCTCTCGAACCTCAACCCCCCAAACTCACCCTAAGTGTCTCTGAGTGTCTTACGTTGTGATTATTGATGTGAAGGTAAGGTAAAATATGTGAATATTCATTGCCAATTCCTATGTAGATCTGTGCCCAAGATCGTTAATTGTTGCGTATACGTTAATCCTTCAGAAACCTTAATAAACCTTGTGTAGATCTGTGTCCAAGATCTAGTGTTAATTTCTCTTCTAATTTCATATAAAACGTTCTACGCATACGTCACATACTTGTATAAATTAATAACATAGCCGAATACTCACACATTTTCCTTGTGTATGTCCATTCTATTTATATATGTAACACGTTGAAGCTGAAGTGTATACTGTGAATTTATTCCCTTCTAAAGTCTCCCTTTTACCTAGAACCTACGCTTAATTTCATATCTAATTAAACTCAGTCCCCCATCCTTTAGAAGAATTATTATTGATAATTATCATAATTTAAATCAAATTTCTTCGAGAGAAACCCCTGTTACGCCTTATTTTTTCGTGCGTTAACTGTATAATTTATGAATAACGTATTGGTTTATTCTATTATGAAATAGATAATTTCGATCCATCTCGTCTAGGAATTCTAGTTTCGTGTAGATCTATTGTCTAATTATTTCACCAACTCGAATACAACGCCAATTGTTCTGTATTCCATATAGGAATCTGTTAACCAGTTCAGTTCTCCTTCATACCTTATCAGGTATTCCCATCTTAGTGCAACTTTGTCGTGTACGCCATATTATACTATTAGTAATATATAACTATTAGTTATAGGAATCTGCTAACCAGTTCAGATCTCCTTCATACCTTACCAGGTATTTTGATCCAAGTGCAACTTCGTCGTGCATGCCAATTTTATACTATTAGTATTATTATAACTACTAGTATACGCTATTTTATTTACGCGTTCATTATCTTCTGTAATCAATCTATTGCCTGATTCAGTTAAGTTACATTCAACCTTTGAGTATTCTTCAGTAGATATAAATCATTAAATCTGAATTCCTCGACCCGTGAGATTATAATTGCATATAAGAATTAATTTATTGTATGTTCAAGATATAAATTTTCTCATAATAATCTAAGTACATTGTTAATTGTAAAAACAATTTAACTCCCCTCTCCTTTGAATTTCAATACATTCCTCCCCTTATTCAGAATAATATCGCACTATAGTCAAACTCAACTGAAATGAGCTCCAAGGAGGTCAAGGTCGCCCTGTGCGGTGGTGCCAGATTTCTACCAAAACAAACCTTTTAGAACACGGGAAACCAAGGAAAACCACAGTTAGAAGGGAAACTTGAAATAAATGTAAAAGACGTTTGTATGTCTGGAAGGGTTATTGGTATTCTTGTATGAAAGTTACAGAAACGAAATAATAGGTAGGCTATATTTGTATATACCTATTTACATTGTACAGCATCTCCCTTGCCTGGCTATGAAGATGAGAGTAACTTTTGCGAGTTTTTCCTTCCATGGTGGTCGCGCTATGAATGAGGGTTAGTGACCGTCTTACCTGGGTGATGTTGTTGTCGTTGTTTGAGACCCTTTAAAGCATTGCCATTACTGGTATCCAGCTCTCTCGCTCTCTCTCTTTTGATGGGATTACATTGTGCTATATTGCATTTTGGAGATTGTGTATGTATGTGTGTGTTTGTGTGTGTATCTGTAGGGGTGTGTGTGAGTGCGTGCGTAGCCAACAGAACCGCATTGACATTACTTGGCAGGTTCGCATATCCTACCACTCCTTCGATCTATTTATAGCTCTCCCCAGAAAAATGGCAACATGTTCTAAATAGCGTGCCATATGTTGTATAAATTCCTTCTATATATCCTTAAAATTATATGTTTCTTAACACCACATAACCTTTATAAATTGTAATATAATATATATAGTCATAAAAGCTAAAATTTATTTATTAATAGCCTGAAAAACTAACATTTGTTGTTAAAGCTTTGAATATTTGACAACACCGCACAGGGCGAGGGACACCACCTTGTAGCTCATTTCATAGGAGGATGACTATAACCGTAAATACTATTTTGATCATCGCAGTATAACGAATGACCTGAGTGACCTACCTGGCCAGAATTATCTGCGCGCGATAGCCCTTTAATTTACCTATACGCTTCTCGCCACCCGTGAGCGAGCGTTCACACCAGAGCTCTTCGTACGTTTCCCTTTTTTTCCGTCCCACCTTATATACGCGTACTTAGAGATTTCGTTCACCCTGTCAGAAACTTATTCAGAATACGTCACAGTAGATACTTAACTCTCATATATATTATTATCAAGGGTTTTATCTATGTGTAATGTGTATGTTTGTCTGTTTGTAATTGCATACTTTCACTATAGTACTATCTCTTGATTCACGCTCCTTGTATGTTATTATTAGACCTTGGTGTGTGATAAATGTTTGTTAATTGTTTACCTGCTATTCCTTATAGCAGCTAAGTAAATATCCACCCACACTTTAGGCCTAGTTATACGCGTGAATTGCCTATTAATTGTTTAGGTCAAAATATATATACACTCGCTTACTATTCCCCAATAATAGTTAAGGAGTATACTGACCTATCTATATGCCATTGAATAAATAAGAGTGTAGAAATTACATGTGTGTATTTATTGTGTTCGTTACAACCTGATTGAGTTCCTATTTGTAAATAAGAACGTGTTAGATGTGTTCCTGTTGAGGATATATTGAGTCATAGACTACAGTAGATCTGGACTGGACACGAAAATGGAACTTTGCAGTAAGGGACCCAAAATCGGAGAACGAACCCCAAGTTCGAACCTTGAAACCACGAAAATGTGACATTTTCGCGGTTTCGAAGTTCGAACTTGGGGGTTCGTTCTGATTTTGGGTCCCTTACTGCAAAGGTCCATATTCGTGTCCAGTCCAGATCTACTGTAGTCTATGATTGAGTCTATAAATCCATAATTGGATTTGAGTAAAGACCAGAATATGAGCTAAGTTATAGTATATTGCAACCCGGCAGAACAATTATTATTATTATAATTATTTTATTATTATAACTATAATTATATACTGTATATTTACTGTATATATATATATATATAATATATGTATATAAGGTAAAAAGGCCATCCACCGCCAATCACCGCGCTCCCTTTAACCTTCCCTTTAAGCCAGCTAAGTTTGACACTCCGGGCCCACCAAGTAAACATGCCACGCCCTCCCGGCCGACCAATCAGAAGCCTCCATTTTCGGAGCTGACGGCTACGCGTACCGCTTCGCATTTAAACTCGCTCTCGCTCTCTTCACAGGCCGTTTCCTCTGGTTGCCATGGGTCTAATGCATCAGTGCCAGCCCTATACTCCCTTAAGCCACTAAAAGACATTCGCAACCAGCTTCCAGGAAAGTATTATGAAGAGAAAAGAGTGGAGGCGAAGGGTAGGGATATTCAAAGCGCGCGGCCAAAATGTTGCACGGCCAATCACAGCGCCGGAGAGCGGGAGGCGGAACTATATCAAGGAGGTGGGGGAGGTTCAAAATACCTCCAAACCATCTTTACATTCCGAAATACATTAATTAAAACCAAGTTTCACTTACTGTATATAAAGCACTAATAAGACCTCTTTTGTGCTACGTCCCACTCAGTATCTCTCTTTCGGCCCCTACTAACCAACTAAAATACCAAAAAGTTCAAAATACAGCACTGAGATCAATTTTCGGGACTCAGTGGTTTGAATTCCAGACGGCACAACATCTTCACGATCTGGCCCGCATCCCCCCTCTTAATACATATTGGAATTATTTAGCAGAAAAACAAATTATTAAACTTGAGACCTTTCACGATAACTTCACCCAAATTTTCAGTAGAATTTTACCCCCCCCCCCCCTTGTCAAATCTCCTTCACCCTGACAACAGAGAGGCACGCATTCCTAGATTTACTTACAATAATTAAATTTATAACTTCACAGACCAACCAAAAAAAAAATCATTAACACCAACCCTTAGCCAACTATAACTAAATTACAAGACAACACCCATTTAACGTCAACTTCAAAATAAATAACAGTACAGCCAACTTACAAGTTCTGCCATTGACAGCTCTCTCCCCACATTACCCCCTTATTTTTTACTCTTTGCCACCCAAAATTTCCCCCCCCTCCCCCTTCTATACCATTTTCGTATTATTACCACCCTAAATTATTAAAACCAAATTCTCCAGTAGACTTCCGCCTGCCCATAAGCAAGCGCTTTCGATTTTATACTATCCAAACTTATTTTGCTCTCAGCAACCCCAGCCCCCTTCTTGGCAAGCCATACTGAATCTCAGTAAAGTAACTGATCTAACGAAAACAATTCAACCCCAACCCAATTACTCAACTCACGCACGTTGGGTCAAGCCCTGACACCCTATTACTCTCACTATTACCACTGTTTCTCCTACTTAACCAATAAAAACTTCCCTTCTTTCACCTTCACCCACCTTTTCTATATTCATTCATTCATTGCCGGGGTCATTCACCTCTCGGGTGCCACTGGGCTAACTTCTTGCAACCCCCATTCTCTCTCTCGCTTGGGCACTAAAGGGAACTCGGATCCACTTATTCCAGCCTCCCAGCCCTCATCACTTGTTCCAGTAAAGCCCACCTCGGGTCTAGCATCGCTCTCTCCTACTAGGCGGATACACCTTCAGTATCCGGCCGCCTGCCGTCACATCGCTGGCTTGCATACCTACAGCCAAGCGGTTCTAGAGGGACGGCAGATAGTAGATGGGAGCGAAGATTTCCAGTCGAGCTATTGGCCAGCTCTGAGGTGGTGAAATTGTTCCAGTAAACACCTTGCAGTACTACATAGTTTTTTAAAAGAACCATATTGGGCCCGAACCAGACTTAAAGAAAGAGAGAAAATGCTTGACTAACCCAGTGGTTCCATACATAATAATTGATGTGTTCTTATAGGACAAACTAAAGAGAAAGATACTAGACTTTTGTATATAAATAAAACGATGATGTGTTAATAGGATATTAGTTATTCTTGATAGAGAAGGCTCCATGCTGATTAGCTATCAATAGTATAGGATCTGATAGGACAGCAACTAGTTATTAACATTAAAGTAAGAGGGGGAAATTCTTAAGTAGATAAGCAACTGTAAGGCTCAGGGGAAATAAAGAATAGTTGCAATTAGTTTAGCTTTAGTTTGAGAAATAGGTAGGGAGGACACTAGTCCGTATGATCTACGAAATATTTTGTTATAAAGGAAACATTATCAATTATATTGTTTGAAGGAATATTCGGTCAGTTTCGTGGTAAGCGTTACGAACATTAAGTCCAGGAGAATAATGTAATCATAGAATCCATGTAGAGGATTAAAGTGGTAAATCTTGTTCTCGTAGGGGTTTGAGGTACTGATCATATTAAGTAATTTACTGAGTTTTATTATTGAATAGGTGATATATGTAACATATGATTTATTGGTAACAGGGTTAAGAGAACATATAATCTAAGAGTGTAGTAACGCCCTGGTCGTTTGAGTAAATATATTGTATAAGGTTAAGAGAGCATAATTATAATCTACGAGTGTAGTAACGCCCTGGTCGTTTGAGTAAATATATTGTATAAGGTTAAGAGAGCATATAATCTACGAGTGTAGTAACGCCCTGGTCGTTTGAGTAGATATAGTGTATAGGATTAAGAGAATGTAGAATCTAAAAGTGTCAGAGGCAGTAACGCCCTGGTCTCTGGGAAGACACAGTAGAGCCCGGTAAAGTTATCTTATTTTGGAGTTTAGTTAAGAATAAATCTCTGTTCTATACAGTATAGGGACATAAAGGTTAGATTTATTAATGCCCTGGTCTCTGGAGTAGACACAGCAGGGCCCGGTAAAATTATACTATTTTAGAGACTAGTAACGTGACTTTGGATCGAAGTCGAAGTGAGTCAATACCTGAATAGCGGGAATCCAAATAGGTTATAACGGGAGCTCTAGAGTTCCAATGTACAACCTATAGTTGGTCGACGAAAATATTCAATCTGTGTCTTGAATTCATTTTGACCCGAACAGAGAAATAGTTACTAGGGTAGTAGTAAATTTGTTAGATAAAGTATACGAACCTCTAAATTACTGTCGAATTATCCCCCACCATAGTAGTGTATTTGGAATAAGAAAATAAGTACTACATCTTGGTGGCAAGCGGTGGGATTCGATAAATTGTTTAGATTGAGTATATTTATCTAACAGATCAGACATAATGATGGCAGTATTACCGTTCAGATTATTTGAAGAGGGGAAAGAAGAAATTATAATAATAATAATAATAATAATAATATTTATTCAGTTAGCAATTTACAGAGTTGGTACCACATAGTTTGTTATAAATATGACATGTACCAGCCTTGCATAATTCCAACTAAGGATAGCCCAATAAGTTATGGATCGAACAGTTAGAATGTCAGTTCACGCTACTTGACGTAGGAGAAGATGGAAAGAAGATCGCCTATGAAAAGGCACGCTTAGGCAAGGCCCTGAACGATGTAAGAGTACGTCTAGAGGGACTAGTGTCATGGGCAGAAGTTAGGAGTGGTCTAATTGAAGAGTTTGGCTGAGAAACCTCCACAAGGAAGGCCAGAGACAAACTAAAGAGTATGAAACTAGACGGCCAGAACGTGAGAACCCTGAGGAGGGAGATCACGAAAAACGTCAAACTTGCGTACCCCCACATGGACCAAGAGAGTCAGGAAACAGAGATCAGAGAGATTATGATCCAAGCATGTCCTGTGGAAGTTAGAAGGCACTGCATTATCCATGAAGTGACTACCACTAAGGAACTCATGGAGGTGATCAAGAAAATAATGGAGGCCAGAGAGTTAAAAGAGGAGAACAAGAAAGGGGAGGAGGAGAACCCAAACAAAGGGTATCAGAGAACAATGATCCGATGCTTTATATGCAGACAAACCGGACACCTAGCTAGGAACTGTTCAAACTGTCCCCAAACCCCAACACCTAGATTTAACTCAAGGCCCACACCTCCAAATGATCGACCCCTACCAAGGGTGACAGATCTAACCCAGAGAGGAATGCTTCCAGTAGAATACAGGGAGACAGAAACCCAGCCAAAAATCACAATGCCGGAAGGGGGAGAACATTTTCCTTTAAACCTCACATAGAAGGGCGATATAGTGAGGTCAATATATTAGAGAGACAAACGCCTTGTGAAACCATAGTAATAAATGGGAAAGCCGCAAACATGTTAATTGATACAGGGGCCAACCGAAGTTGTCTGCTGGAGAAATTTGTGAGGAATAGTCAGAAAGAAATAGAGCCATTAGATCAAACTAATATTCAGTTGTCAGGAGCCGGGGGTCAACCATTGACGATTCTAGGGAGAACTAATACGGTGGTGGTACACTGGAAGGGAATTAATTCACCACCAATTTTTGTGTTCTATCAGGAAAGTCTAATAGCGGAGTCGATGGATATCTGGGAATAGATCTCATGAGTCAGTTGGAAGTAACTATACAGTGCGGGCCGAAAGACACGATGACCACCCTACGACCTCAAATAGTAGCTACCACAGGGAAACTCTCTATTCCCCCTAGATCTTGGAGAATGATAGAAATTCCTAAATCTCAGGGAATGACTGCCGGGATTTTTTAACCTGATGCACAAAATCAAGTGAGAATATCTCCCACCTTTATTACTACTGATCAGAGGAAATTAGTTCTGGCTAACTTTGGCGATGACACGATTAGTTATAAAAAAGGGAAACTGTTAGGACAAGTTACACCCGCGCAACCCACCACTGTTGGAACTAACGGACCAGTTAACTTACCTGAGATCCCGAAACAATTAACGTCAGATCAAGCCACTACCTTACATGAATTGCTCTGGACTTACCGAGATGTGTTTGCTCAAAATGAAGGGGACCACGGATCGGCCCAAACCCGACACACCCACGAGATACATACTCAAGGGCCCCCTATTAGAAAACCTTATAGGCGACAAAATCCCATTATGAGACAGAAGGAAAAGGAACAAGTATAGGAGATGATCAAGCAAGGAATAGTAGTAGACTCCTACAGTCCGTGGTCATCTCCAGTAGTCCTGGTAAAAAAAAAAGATGGGTCCACTCTGTTCTGTGTAGATTATAGAAAATTAAATGATGTCACCATCAAAGATGCGCAACCCCTACCTCGTATTGATGACTCGCTAGAATCACTAAATGGGTCAACATGGTTTTCTACCCTAGACCTACAAAGTGGATACTGGTAAATACCAGTTAGGTCAGAGGACCAGGACAAAACCGCATTTTCCACGAGCTAAGGCCAACTCTATCAATTCACGGTCTTGCCCTTCAGAGTTTGTAATGGACCAGCCAGTTTTACTAGAGTCATGGACGAAGTACTGAGGGGATTAACATGGAGAACTTGCTTAGCTTACCTGGATGATATTTTAATTTTTTCAAATAGTTGGGAAGAACATATCCATTGATTTCAAGAAGTATTAGAAAGGATCAGGAGGGCAGGACTTAAATTAAAGCCTTCCAAATGTCAATTAGGGGCCCGCGAGGTGGAATACCTAGGGCATGTAGTTTCAAGGAAAGGTATCCAACCTGACCTCCTTAAAGTGAAATCTATTGCAGAAATTTCACCCCCTTCCACTGTCAAGGAGATCCGAGCATTTCTGGGAATGGCGTCCTATTATCGGAGGTTCATACCAAACTTCTCTAAAATTGCTCGACCCATGACTAAAAGACTGGAAAAAGGGAGGACGTTTGACTGGGATCAGAGTTGCCAGACAGCTTTCGATCAACTGAAACAAAAATTAACCTCTAACCCCATAGTTTGTCATCCAGATTTTACCAAGCCGTTTCAACTAATCACCGATGCTTCCGATGAAGGGCTAGGGACCGTATTAGCCCAGAAAGTGGATGGGAAAGAAGGCACAGTAGCGTGCGCTAGCCGGACGCTGAATATGGGTGAAAAGATTTACAGCGTTACTAAAAAGGAATGCCTGGCTCTAGTCTGGGCGGTACAATATTTCCGTCCATATTTAGCCGGAGTTCATTTCAAAGTTATCACGGACCACCATAGTTTGCAATGGCTTAGGAAAATGAAAACGGAAGATGGATTGTTTGTTAGGTGGATGGGGATCCTGGAAGAATACTCCTTTGAAGTTAGACATAGACCGGGTAATTTACACACCAATGCCGATGGTCTATCTTGATTGCCGGTAGCACCAGTCCAGCACACTCAACCTAACAAGGAACAGAATGATCCTGTGTATGGAGACAAAGCAAAATTTTCTGAGGGAGCCTGGAGGGATTCTAAGGACCGGGTGGTATTAGATTATCTGGAGGCTAAACACATGATCCAAATCGTCCACGGACAAGAGGGAAGGGGGGCTCATTTGGGTCAGTCTAGAGTGTTGAAACAGTTTAACGAAAGGTACTGGACCTCGCGAGCTGACCAAATTGTTAAAGAAGTTATCCAAAATTGTTTGGGATGTCAAAGGGGGAAAGATGGACGGGGACCTAAACAGTTGCCTGGACACATTACGGCAGATAAACCGTGGGAAAAGTTATCTGTAGACATTATCGGACCTCTACCCAGACAGACGAGTAAAAGGTACATTTTAACCTGTGTCGACGTCTTTCAAAATATACGATTGCTTGTGCCATTTCGGACAAGAAAGCTGAAACCGTGGCTAGGGCTATCTTAGAAAAGGTAATTTTTGTATATGGCACCCCTGGATGCATTCTGAGTGATAGGGGAAAAGAATTTAATAATGAAATCTGGCAACACTTGGGAGATACCTTGGGCTACCAGATTCAACACACCTCCCCGTATTATCCCCAGGGGAACGCTGTATGTGAAAGGAACCATAGGGTACTAGCGAATTGTGTATGGGCTAGTCTGAGCTCACAAGGGGAAGAGATATTCCGAGGTTGGCCGGAACTTTTGCCAGAGATTGTCTGGGGGATAAATACCACTGTTTGTAGAACTACTGGGTATTCCCCCTATGAGATTATTTTTGGAATCACTCCGAAACTGCCTCAGGAACGACTACTACCTTACCCAGTTCATTCCACCAAATATTCACAACCAGAACATTATCTGAGGAAGCAAGGGGAGCGACGGCAACAAGTTCATGAACATGTTACACAGCAACAGCCCAAGAAACTTGCCCTAAATAATCCATATTACCGAGGGGAATATATTCTGGTAAAGAGACATGATCCCACCCGAGCTGGTAAGCTGGAAGAGATATACGAGGGTCCCTTCCGGGTTGTGGAGATAAACGGGCCATACCAAGTGTTGTACTTGCATCATGGCGGTATTGGGTTGGCTACCCATATCCGTCATACCAAACGATATGAGGGTATTTTTCCACCAGACCTGAGCAAGTGGAGTAGTGCGGAAGAAAGTGAGGAGGAGATAACCCTAATACACCCTTCTCTAGACGCAACACTGAAGGTCCCAATCTGAGAAGGAATTATGCTGAGGACTCTCCGTTCTGGTGGTCTTCTAATCACAAACCAAACGAGAGTCTTTCTGGGTCCGGACAAGAGGAGGATGGGGGAGACGAGGCAACTATGACAAGTGAGTAGGGAGATTACTGTGAACGTACTAATGATGATAAGTCTACGGTCCCCGAAAGCGAAGCTTCAGACCTCCCGAGAGATTTCAATAAGACCTTAGGTAGTGAGGAAAAGTGTTTCCGAGCAGAAGTAAAGGAAAAAGACGTATTTCTGGAGGATAAAAACCCACTTGGCTCCCCTTCGACTAAATTAAAGGAGTCACAAGAGAACCGAACGACTAACTCCCCGGGTAAGAGTCCAGCAAAATTATCTATGCCAATGGGCCCCGCAGAAAGAATTACCCGCAGTGGCAGAATTAGCCGTCCACGAATCAGGTATCCGGACGAGGGTATAAATAGGACGCCCGAGGCGCATGCCTGCCAGTTGAAAGGCACCATGCCTAAACCAACTGACCCTCATTACCGGCTCCGCCGCCTAATAGCTCTGGTCGATGGAAAAGGACAGAGAGTGCAAACTACCCGAGCATTCAAGCAACTCCTCAGTCAACCGGGGCAAGTCCTATTTGCCAAAACTACGGTTGGGAATCAAAATCCAGCACTACAGTTACACAGATGTATTTGTGAACATAGTGGACTGGTGGATTGGCAGAGTGATGGTAGGGATTTCAAAGGAACGGTATTACGGCGATCAGGAGCTCGCCATAATTTAGTAGGGAGTGATAAGGTAAAAAGGCCATCCGCCAATCACCGCGCTCCCTTTAACCTTCCCTTTAAGCCAGCTGAGTTTGACATTCCGGGCCCACCAAGTAAACATGCCACGCCCTCCCGGCCGACCAATCAGAAGCCTCCATTTTCGGAGCTGACGGCTACGAATACCGCTTCGCATTTAAACTCGCTTTCGCTCTCTTCACAGGGTAGGCTCATCCTCGAAAATACTTTATCACCTACATATCCACTGGTTACCTACGTCCTAGACCACTATTCCTCAACTCCCGCGCACCTCCTCCCGATCGCATCCCAGTAACTGTCTCACCCACTAACAAAGTACTCAGCCTAACCTTTGACAAAAAACTTCTCTTTCATCGTCATGCAAATCAGATTATCCTCATTGCTTCAAAATCACTTCAATCACTTTTCCGTTTTCAAAATGCCTCCATCAAAACTAAAACCCATTTGTACAAAGCCCTAATTAGACCGCTACTTTCATATGCCCCACTGACCAGCACTCTTTTGGCAAACTCCTACAAAATTAAACTCCAAAGAATTCAGAACAGAGCACTGAGGTGGATCCATGGAACTCGGTGGTATGAGTTCCAAACATCGGAACACTTGCATGAACTCTCCCGCATCCCTCCACTTAATGTCTACAACAACTTTCTGGCTAATAAACAACTTGAAAAACTTGAGACCTTTAATAACTTTGTCCAAATTTTTAATAATATCACTCAACCCATCCGTCCCTGGTCGAACCTCTTGCATCCAATCAACAGAGAGGCTCCCAATCCCCTTTCGGGAGTTCGGTGAGACTTTTTCTATTGCACTAGACATATCGAAAGCCTTCGATAGAGTCTGGCATAAATCTTTAATTTCTAAACTACCCTCCTTCGGTTTCTATCCCTCCATCTGTGCCTTTGTCTCTAATTTCCTTTCCGGCCGTTCCATAGCCGCGGTTGTGGACGGCCATTGATCACTTCCTCACCCTATAAACTCCGGTGTTCCTCAGGGCTCTTTCCTATCTCCTATTCGCTTTCTAATTTTTATAAATGATCTCCTTAACTGTACCTTAATTCCCATCCATTCATACGCAGACGACTCAACCTTACACTACTCCATTAGTTTTTCAGAACGCCCCAGCCAGCAATCCCTCAACGACAAACGTAATGAAGCCATAGAACTCTTAAATTCTGATCTAAATACTATTTCCAATTGGGGCAGAGAAAACCTTGTTAACTTTAATGCTTCCAAAACCCAATTTCTCCATCTATCTACCCGTCAGGATCTCCCAGCGGACTATCCCTTATTCTTCAACAATACAAAAATCAACCCTTCATCTTCTCTCAATATTCTTGGTGTCTCTTTTTCTTCTGCTCTCATTTGGAAGGACCATATTACCAGTCTTGCTAAGGCAGCCTCCCAGAAGCTGGGTGTGCTCAACCGCCTTAGGGGGTTCTTTTCCCCTGCACAGCTTCTTGCTCTGTACAGGGGCATAGTGCGCCCTTGTATTGAGTATTGTTCACATGTGTGGGGAGGTTCCTCTCACACCGCTCTCCTAGACAAAGTTGAAAGGAAGGCCTTTCGTATCATTAACTCCCGTCCACTCACCAACTCTTTGCAATCTCTCTCTCTCCGCCGCAATGTTGCATCTCTCTCGCTATTCTATCGCTACTATAATAATCAGTGTTCCTCAGAGCTATCCCAGTGCATACCACCTCCTTTACGTAGGGCACGTGGTACCTGTCTTGCAACTCAATCCCACCCCTACTCTGTGCAACTCTCCAACCCAAGAGTGAAATGTTACTCTCAAACTTTCTTCTACTCAACAGCTGAGCTCTGGAACTCTCTCCCAGAATCAGTCTTTCCCTCTTCCTATGACTTAAATTGCTTCAAACTCCGTGTGTCCAGGCATTTTGGCTCGAACGTCCCTTGATTTTGGCCCTGTCACTCTTTCAACTATGGGGGGGGGGCACTTGCTATAGGCAGTTATGCCTTTTGCCTCCCTCAATCACATAGAAAAAAAAAAAAAAAAAAAATCACATAATAACTTTGTTACACCACAAACTCACACTCAATTTTCACCATTCCTTTTACTCACCTACCAGCCAAAATTTCTAATTCTTTCACAAATACACAATAAAAACTAAAGTAAATTAAGCTCTTCATAAGACAGTGCAATCTTCTCTAGACTCGGCAGTTGACAACCATGCCTTGCTGCCCCACTTTAGACCCTTACCATCCAAAATTGCCAGACCATCATTAAAACATTCTCCATTACCAAATTTGATATTCAAATTCACCCAGACTCATCTGATTCGTCCAGACTGGTAGAGGCGGTGGGGCATGCCGGCTCGTCCACAGCCCAGCCTCCATGCCACTCTTGACCGATCAGAGCTTCTGAATCTCACTTCACCAAAATTAACTTTTACCACCCAAAATTAATTATCTTTTTGCCTTACCACCCATTTTTATCTCCAACCCTTCTTGACGTGCCATACTGAAGCTCTCGGAAAATGTGTCTCAATACCAACAGTGCCTCCCCTAAACCCCCAAACTAAAATCAACAACTCACGCAAGTTGGGTCAAGCCCCGACACTCTTTATCCTCCTACTTTTTCACTTTCTCTCTTACTACACCAATAAAAACTTCCCTTCTTTCACCCTCACCCATCTTTTCTATATTCATTTGTTGTTGTTGTTCACAGGGTGTTTCCTCTGATTGCCATGGGTCTAGTGCATCAGTGCCAGCCCTATACTCCCGTAAGCCACTAAAAGACATTTGCAACCAGCTTCCAGGAACGTATTATGAAGAGAAAAGAGTGGAGGCGAAGGGTAGGGATATTCAAAGCGCGCGGCCAGAATGTTGCACGGCCGGGCGGACCGCTCAGCCAATCACAGCGCCGGAGAGCGGGAGGCGGGACTATATCAAGGAGGTGGGGGAGGTTGCCTTCACCTCTCGGGTGCCACTGGGCTAACTTCTTTCAACTCACATTCTCTCTCTCGCTTGGGCACTAAAGGGAACTCGGATCCACTTATTCCAGCCTCCCGGCCCTCATCACTTGTTCCAGTAAAGCCCATCTCGGGTCTAGCATCGCTCTCCCCTACTAGGCGGATACACCTTCAGTATCCGGCCGCCTGCCGTCACACACCTCTCGGGTGCCACTGGGCTAGCTTCTTGCAACCCACATTCTCTCTCTCGCTTGGGCACTAAAGGGAACTCGGATCCTCTTATTCCAGCCTCCCAGCCCTCATCACTTGTTCCAGTAAAGCCCACCTCGGGTCTAGCATCGCTCTCCCCTACTAGGCGGATACACCTTCAGTATCCGGCCGCCTGCCGTCACATCGCTGGCTTGCATACCTACAGCCAAGCGGTTCAAGAGAGACGGCAGATAGTAGATGGGAGCGAAGATTTCCAGTCGAGCTATTGGCCAGCTCTGAGGTGGTGAAATTGTTCCAGTGAACACCTAGCAGTACTACATAGTTTTTTAAAGGACCCATAGGGCCCGAACCAGACTTAAAGAAAGAGAGAAAATGCTTGACTAACCCAGTGGTTCCATACATAATAATTGATGTGTTCTTATAGGACAAACTAAAGAGAAAGATATTAGACTTTTGTATATAAATAAAACGATGATGTGTTAATAGGATATTAGTTATTCTTGATAGAGAAGGCTCCATGTCGATTAGCTATCAATAGTATAGGATCTGATAGGACAGCAACTAGTCTATATAATATTTTCGATTGCCTGTGTGTGTGTGTGTGTTCTTAATAGGCGGCCGCAGTTTTGGACCAGGGGAGCTGAAACTTTGCATGTGGTTGCCAATTGACCTGGGTCAGGTCATAGAGGGGGCGAGGCCACGAGCGGAGGTCGTTTCGAGGCCAAAATTAAAAAAAAAAAAAAAAAAATTGCCGTTTGGGGCAGAAGGAGGCCTCCGATCGAAAAGGTGTATGGAACGAAAGTTGTTTGCAGCTCCCCAAAATGGGGGTACGGATGAGGTCAGATCCAAAATCGGAGGTCATTTAGCGGCCGAAATCGAGGTCGCCGTTTAATGAGGCACAGGGAGGTCGAAGCCGGTGATTATGGTAGTAGTAGTATTGTGATGATTGTGGTAGTAGTGATTGATGATGGTGATTATGGTAGTAGAATTTAAACCCGGGCACCGCCGGGTACCCCTGCTAGTTATCTACAGTATATTATTAAATCAGTTTGTGTGTCTGTTTGTCTGTGTGTTCTTAATAGGCGGTCGCAATTTTGGACCTGGGGAGCTGAAACTTTGCATGTGGGTGTCAATTGACCTGGGTCAGGTCATAGAGGGGGCGAGGCCACGATCGGAAGTCGTTTCGAGGCCGAAATTGAAAAACAAAAAATTAAAAAATGGCCGTTTGGGTCAGAAGGAGGCCTCCGATCGAAAAGGTATATGGAACGAAAGTTGTTCGCAGCCCTCCAAAATGAGGGTACGGATGAGGTCAGATCCAAAATCGGAGGTCATTTAGCGGCCGAAATCAAGGTCGAGGCCGGTGATTATGGTAGTAGTAGTATTGTGATGATTGTGGTAGTAGTGATTGATGATGGTGATTATGGTAGAATTTAAACCCGGGCAACGCCGGTACCCCTGCTGGTTAACATTAAAGTAAGAGGGGGAAATTCTTAAGTAGATAAGCAACTGTAAGGCTCAGGGAAAATAAAGAATATTTGCAATTAGTTTAGCTTTAGTTTGAGAAACAGGTAGGGAGGACACTAGTCCGTATGATCTACGAAATATTTTGTTATCAAGGAAACATTATAATTATATTGTTTGAAGGAATATTCGGTCAGTTTCGTGGTAAGCGTTACGAACAGTAAGTCCAGGAGAATAATGTAATCACAGAATCTACTGTATGTAGAGGATTAAAGTGGTGATTCTTGTTCTCGTAGGGGTTTGAGGTACTGATCATATTAAGTCATTTACTGGTTTTATTATTGAATAGGTGATATATGTAACATATGATTTATTGGTAACAGGGTTAAGAGAACATATAATCTAAGAGTGTAGTAACGCCCTGGTCGTTTGAGTAAATATATTGTATAAGGTTAAGAGAGCATAATTATAATCTACGAGTGTAGTAACGCCCTGGTCGTTTGAGTAAATATATTGTATAAGGTTAAGAGAGCATATAATCTACGAGTGTAGTAACGCCCTGGTCGTTTGAGTAGATATAGTGTATAGGATTAAGAGAATGTAGAATCTAAAAGTGTCAGAGGCAGTAACGCCCTGGTCTCTGGGAAGACACAGTAGAGCCCGGTAAAGTTATCTTATTTTGGAGTTTAGTTAAGAATAAATCTCTGTTCTATACAGTATAGGGACATAAAGGTTAGATTTATTAATGCCCTGGTCTCTGGAGTAGACACAGCAGGGCCCGGTAAAATTATACTATTTTAGAGACTAGTAACGTGACTTTGGATCGAAGTCGAAGTGAGTCAATACCTGAATAGCGAGAGAAATAGTTACTAGGGTAGTAGTAAATTTTGTTAAATAAAATATACGAACCTCTAAATGACTGTCGAATTATCCCCCACCGTAGTGTATTTGGAATAAGAAAATAAGTACTACAATATATATATATATATATATATATATATATATATATATATATATATATACTGTATATATATATATATATATCTTGTACTCGCTAGGAAATTGAAACACACAGTTGCAAGCTTTCGTCTGTATTCCAAGACATCTTCCGGCATATAGAGAAGGAAGGGTGGGAGTCAATTTATCTCGTGACAGTTACTAATCAGTAAGAAAAAATGAATACATTTTTGACAAGTATCACAAAGTAACAAATACAATAACACTAAAGAACAACCAACACAGTAATGTAAAATAATAACACATATACAAAAATATAAGAATATAAATACAATAAAAAAAAATAATAAGAACTACAAACAGGTTGGCACACACTAAGTAAATCACCCATATCTCGTTCTCTATCTTTCAACCAATCTCTTTCTCTCCCTCTCTCTCTATCTTTATCTATCTATCTATCCCTTAAGGCCGTATCACACAGAAGTCGAACCCACCCGAAACCGGCCGAATCGATGTAAAAATTCAAATTTCAGCCAGTTCCGGTCGATTCTGGTAACACTTCGGGTGATTTCCGGTTATCTTCGGGACGTTCTTGGGATGTTCTGGGCTTGAGTGGAATCATCCGGTGATTCGACCCAAAGTTAAGGCCGCGTCATACAGAGGTCGACCGCGACCCGACAGTAACCCGAAGGCAATATTTTGCACTTTTCACCCGAATTCACCCAAAGTCCCCGAATGAGACTCGTACCACGACTATGACTAGAAAGCAATTCGAATGCTACCCGAGGGACTCGAATGCGTCTCGAATACGAGTCGATATTATCCCGTATATTACTCGAAACTAACCAGAAGTTGAACGGAATTGAATCGACCATGAGTCGAAAGCTAATCGACGGTGACCCGAGTAGCCGATACCAACCCGAGTTAAAACCGAATCACACCCGAAGTAACCCGACTTAAAACCGAATGAAAACCGAACCCCACCCGAAGTCAGGAACCCAACCGGAATGAAACCAGAATGTAAGTCGAACGTGACTAGAATAAGTCGATTATGACACGATTATGAGATTATGCATCACCCCACTATATAAAGAGAGGGTGTGCTCACACAAACTTCATTCGTACAGTGCACCCAACACAGCAACATGTCACAGGAAAGCAACCTCCCGGACCCATCACGACCAGAAGAGATGGATGATGAGGCATTGGAGTTGGCAATCTTAAGGCAGGAGATAGTTAATGCCAACCTCAGATATCAGATTACTGCCCGCGCCATCAGGGACAAAGAACGTGAACCCCAACGTGCTCAACCTCGACGGCCACGACAACCAAGGAAACCCCGAAGCTGCAGCGTCAAGCCATGGGTGGCACAGCGAGAGACACACGGACACTACCACCAGTTGCTGAAGAAACTCCAGGAAACTGACGTGGTTACCTATAAATACTTTCTGCGTATGGACGAGGAGCTGTTTAATATGATTGTCGAACGTGTCACACCCAGGATCAAGAAGGACGAGACCAACTGGAAAAAGCCCCTGGAGCCCGGACTGCGAGTTGCCATGACACTACGCTTTTTGGCCACTGGTGAGGCCTATAAGAGCATGGCACTGAACTTCCGTGTAGGTGCCAACACGATATCACTGGCAGTGCGGGAGACGTGTGAGGCAATCATACAGGAATACATGGAGGAGCAAATAGTGTGCCCATCAACACCTGAAGGTTGGAAGGAGGTCGCCAAGGGCTTCAAGGATAGGTGGTACTTCGGACACACCATTGGGGCAATTGATGGGAAGCACATTGCCATACAGCCTCCAAGCAACTGCGGATCCTTGTACTACAATTACAAGCACTACCACTCCATTGTGCTCCTGGCAATAGTCGATCACCTGGGAAAATTTATGTACGTTGACGTTGGAGCGAACGGGTCAGCATCTGATGGTGGTATATTCCAGGTGACTGACATCCGGAAGGCCCTGGAGGACGGAGCAGCAGGATTGCTACCACCCGAGCCATTCCCAGGGGAGGACCAGCCAGTGCCCTACTTTCTGGTTGGTGATGACGCATTCCCAATGAGGGAGTGGTTGCAGAAGCCACACCCACACCGAGGGCTCGATGATGACAAGAGAAACTACAACTACAGACTGTCTAGGGCCAGGAGACAGGTAGAGAATGCCAGGTATGCTAGCCAACCGCTTCAGGTGCCTACTGACTACCATCAACGTACACCCCAGTACCGTGGAGAAGGTAGTCCTGGCTTCATGCATACTCCACAATATGCTAATCGACCGACGTGAGCCCCAACCAGAAGCCGGACTTCGTCGCCCTGAAATACCCCAAAGTGACTGGGCGAGGGACCCCTTGGATGGCTTGGAGCCACTTCGGCGCCAGAGAAGACCAGCCGCTGCCAAAGTGACGAGGGACTACCTGACCCAGTACTACAACCGCCCTGAACAGCGCCTTGCCTGGCAGGACCAGT
This sequence comes from Paralithodes platypus, assembly GCA_032716605.1. Lineage (NCBI taxonomy): Eukaryota > Metazoa > Arthropoda > Malacostraca > Decapoda > Lithodidae > Paralithodes > Paralithodes platypus. The sequence continues at coordinate 39,257,347 of CM064551.1, forward strand.
AAGAAGGTACGTTTCCACTATATGCAGGTCCATAATATCCCACACCCGTTTTATAAGTGTTGCACAATGTTGCAGTGTGATTGCCGTAGGTGTCCCAATACTGTCATTGCAATGACACAAATCAAACTCCATTCGATGCCGTATTATAAAAGTGTCAAAGTCTTTGATAAATATATTGTATACAAACCCGAAAGTGAATCACAGCACTAAATATCCTGACCTGTTATAAAGTTGTTATACTATATATGTATATATATATATATATATATATATATATATATATATATATATATATATATATATATATATATATATATATATATATATATCCTTGAAACATAAGTTCATTAAGATATAGCCCCTAATTTATTATTATTATATTTGGTCAAAGTCTCTAATTACAATGACAAAAGAAATTGTTTCCTTATTTTGGACTGCATGTCCACGTTACTTTATATGTTCAATTTTTATATTATTTTCTGATTAATATTCACGAACATGTTGCTCAAGGATGTTGATTTGGTTAAAGTAATAACATGTTAACTTTTAATTATGGTCAGATTTTTTCAATGTCAATATAATTTATATCATATTGGGATGTGTTAAATTTCTCAGTTTTTTTCTTATTTTTTCATGTTGATCTTGGATGTTGATTTGTTTAAAGTAATAACATGTTAACATGGTCAACAAATTTCAATGTCAATTTAATATATATCATATTGGGATGTGATACATTTCTCTGTTTTTGTTCGGATTTTTTCAATTTAATTTTCTTTTATATCCTATTGCCATGTGATCTACTCGATCATATATTTTAACTTTATATTCCCTTTAATTATTATTAAGCAAGCAAATTATCGTTAGGAACAAGTAAAACATAGAAAATAAATTTTAGGAGCAAGCAAAACACAAGTCAAACATAGAAAATCAATTTGTATTATAATTAATGAGGTACAGAGGTAGAGGTATAGGTATATCAATGAGGTAGATCCAGCATGGTCTCCAAGAAGGCAGGGTCCAGGGGTGATGCTTGAACGGGCGTGGCACCAGGACGTGAAGGCCCATAGGCCTTCCACTGAGTGGGTGTGTCTGGCTGCTGGATTGGCGAATGCTGCATTTTTTTCCCTATATGGTGGTAGGACGTGCTAGTGCTAGGGACATTGAGAGTTTCGTAGTATTGTTGACGTTGGGGATGATGTTGGGGAGGGTTTGGGGACTGGGGGTGGGAGAGGGGTCCGAACTGTGGGAGGGGTCCTAGGCCCTGGTTGTGGGAAATCATGGCATTGGAAAATCTTAGCACGTCCAGCTGGAAGGCATGAATCAGTGGTAAGGGAAGGTCACGCATGTTTGCCTGTAGTGTTTTGAAGTAGGGCTTGAGAGTCGACTCTGCGGGGGTGTCCACCTGGTGGCTCCTCTGCCACACACTGTAGAGGTTGTCCAGCTCCTTCTCACCTTCACGAAGCTGTGTGAGAAAAATAAATGTATTATAGAATGAATCAGACAATACTTCATAAACATTAATGCAGTGTACCTTAATTACAATAATGCGTGGCAAAATAACCTCTTCATCATTAATATTGCCTAATAAACGTTACTGCATTGATATCAATTATGTGACAAATTACCGATATATGATACATCGAAATGTATAATAGAATTATTGTATAAAACATTTTCATTTTATATATACTAAAACATTTACATAATTGCGAATGTACAATTAAATGTGTTCAATACTATAATGGGTGACAGTCAGTGAGTGGCTGAGTGAAGGCACAGAGGGTGGGGTGTTTGGTGTTGCATGTGGGTGTATGTGTTTACGAGTGGAGAGATTTAATTATGATGGCATGTTAACATTGGATACATAATAATGATATTTACCTTGTCATACAGGTCGGGTGGGGCGGCTGGCGCCTGGCTGGTGGTGGCACCGGACCCAGATGACCCGGGAGTTGGCACCACGGCTGAGCTCCGGGTCGCGGTTTCCTGGGTAGCAGTGGTTTGGGTTGGAGTGGGAGTTGACTCTGGCCCGTCCTCCCCTTCCTTCAACGGTTCGACGTCGTCAGCCATCTCCTCCTCCACAATCGTTGTCTTGTAGAGCTGTGGAATGTATCAGGTTATTAGTTTATGACAGTGTTGAACATCAATTTATAAAGTAAATAATTATTTAGCAACACTCATATATATATACTGTATATATAAAAAAAAAATCTATATATATATATATATATATATATATATATATAATATCAATGGTTATTTAATTTGGTCACTTTTACATAGCAAGACATATTCACATAAATATAGATATCATATATATTTAAAATATATATATAATATATATATATATTATATATATACATATAATATAATATCAATGGTTATTTTATTTTGTCACTTTTACATAGCAATAAATATTCACAATAATCTGGGGGCAGCTTATTATTTATACATAGAAAAAATTAAAATAAGTATTATACATGTTAGACAATATTAATATTCGATTTTATTCTATTTACAACATCCAACAATAATGGTGAAACATTTATGTCACTTATGTTTATTAAATCTTATATTGAACAGCGCCAAGATATTTATTTATACCTTTAACATTTATTTTTTATTAGAAATAAAATTGCAATAGACTTGATAAACGTACCTTGCTCTTTCTGGTGGGCAACTTAACAAGATGGGGTTTGAGGAACGCGAAGTGGGTCTTGATCCAGGCGTCTCTCTCCGTCAGCTGGACCGCACCTGAACCAGACACGGGAATCTTGTCAAGCTTCCCGTACCTGGTCCTCATCCCTTCCATCCATTTGTTGAGTGCTTCCACTGAAAAATATAAATAATATATATTAGGAGTGTTTACGTACAAAATATAAATAGTATGGAGACAAAGATTATCACAACCGAATTTATTATCAGTCAACATGAATAAGTATGGTTCACCTGGGCAGGTAACCACACTGCACACATTGATATGAGGGAAGTACAATAATGCAAGACTGCACACGAAACATTATTTATTATTAACTCCAAATATTACCTACTTATTTCAATTCCGAAAACAAGATTCGCCAGCAATGTTAACGCCAAACTTTATGATAAATATGTATCCACTTTGCACGGCACAGGTAAATTATTCTAGAAACATAGATGTGTTTGGTATTTTTAAGTAATATCACTCAACATAATGGTTATTATATCATAAGAACGCACACAACCAACCTTCAATGTTTAGCTCCTTTGCCTTCGTGGCGAGTGTTTTCTCCCGCATGTTTTTGTCCTTGTGGGCCCTCAGTTTCCTGTTGTACAGGAACTCCTGCTCGGAATACCACTCGGCCACTTCCACCTCCTTCTCGTCCGGGAGCCTGGCGTAGGTCCTCCTCCTCCTTTTCTGCATCGGTTGTACTGGGTTGATGGGCGGCGTGGTCAGGGTAGGCGTCTCGGTGTATGTCGTGGGTGTCTGGGTGGATGGGTCGGTGAGTGGCGTGAGGTCATCTTGGGTGGCGTCATCATCCTCGCTTTCGTGTTCCGAAAGACTGTCACCTTCGGTTGACACGATAGGGTGGGTCTTTTTGTGAGGGACATGGGTTTTCTTTAATATAATAGACTGTGACTGTGACTCTGCTTCCTCGGTTTGGTTTTCATCGTCGATAACAGGGTTGGAGTCGATGTGCTGCCTCTCCTCTACTTCCTCCTCGCTTTCATCTTGGGATTGCTGGGTGGCAAACAGGTCCACAGACGCCATGGTAAATTTGCGGGGGCCTCTTCACTGCCTTGCATCCTTTACCATAGTTACCGGGCATATTGGCGACAAGAGTTGGAGAGAGAGACGTGGTGGGCGAGAGAGACGTGGTGGGCGAGAGAGACATGGTGGGCGAAAGAGACGTGGTGGGATATGAGAGACGTGGTGGGCGGTGGGTGCTGGTGTGGAATGGAGCGAATGCCTCCCACCCGATAATATATAGGGCCCGTGCGTGCGTGGCAGTGTACGATAATTCGGGCCACTCCAACTGCCCACAGGAATGCTTCACGTGGTTCCGCCCATCGGCTCGCGTTCGGGTTTGATTCGACTTGGCTTCGACTAGCCTTCGACTTACATTCTAGTCATTCGGATCACGATCGAGTAATCATCGAGTCTAATTAGGAATGTCGGGCATGCATCGAGTCATTTTCTAGTAGTATTCGGGTATCCATCCAGTCATCATCCTGAAATTCGGGTCAGCATCGAGTAACAGTTGACTTTCGAACAAGTTTATGTAGGAATTTTCCACTGAGCATCGAGTCTAATTCGGGTTACGGTCTACATTATCGGGTCTAAATCGACTTAGGTTCGATCAATTCTGGTATGAATCAGGTTAAATTTTTTGACTCAAAAGTGACCCGAATAGGTCGAATGCGATCAGAATATGGTAGAATGTAAGCCGAATACGACTCGAATGTAAATCGAAGGTGACTCCAGGATTTTGTAACGGTTTTTTGACCCGAACGCACTCGAGGATTTCCCAAAAGTTAACGCATACACTAACTTTTGGCCGACTCACCCGAACATTCGGGTGATGACCAGAGCATGACTAGAACGACTCGAACATACCAGAATCATACCCGATGTCGCCAGAATATCGGGCCGAATACACCCGAACCGCAGAAATTTGATTTTTTTTTTGCAAGTCATTGCCTTCGGGTTACTGTCGGGTCGCGGTCGACCTCTGTATGACGCGGCCTTTAGTGCATGCGTTAACTTTTGGAGATGAATCGGGTCAAAAAACCGTTAAAAAAATATCGAGTCATGATTTTTTTTTTTTTTTTTTTTTTTTTTTTTTTTTTTTTTTTTTTCTATATTCCAACTACTCCCTCTCGGTCATAGGCTGAGAGCCTGTACATTCCACCGCTCAACACGGTGAAGCCCGTGAGGTCTTGTTCCAGCCTGGGGAGTGAGACATGTGAAGCATCCATCATGGCTCAAAGCAGCTCCATCTCTGAAGCGGCTGGTTGCTTCGCTCAAGTGCTTCACCGTCTCACCCTCCAGACTCAGACCCTCACTCTCAGAACGCCACCTATTGAGCAGTGAACTCACTAGGCATTGTCCCCCTGTAACATATTTTGAATATGGGAATATTCATACAGTGTTATTTAATCAGGGAACAATGAGGGTATTTTTTTGGCATTTCGGTGGGCTTTGTGGTAATGCACTGATACTAGGTACAGCACAAATTCAATCCCAATAATATCTTCCCATTGACATATCGGGATTTGAACCCGGGTCCATTGGATTACCAATCCAGTGGCATGACCACTCCACCACACCTCCCCTTGATCTAGTTATATTCGAGTCATATTCTGGTTACATTCGACCCATTCGGGTCGTGTTCGATTGTATTTTGAATTGCCAATGATGACTTGAAATACTCGAACCTGGGTCGAATATAACCCAATGTGTATCAGAATTATTGACTTCCTTAAGCTGGTATCACACAAACGCTTTTTCCTTCAATATTCATCCTCAACACTGGTCTGGCAGCTTATGAGGCTAACATTTAGAATATTTCGGTGACTTAAATTTATCTATAACCAGTCTAGTTTCCGATACCAGTGCAAAATAATCCAGAAATGATGCCAGAAATATTTTGATCACTGAATGTTGACTATAAAAGCTCTCGTGTGATACCAGCTTTAGGCTGGTATCTCACTGCCAGTATCTCACCCTGTCTGTTGGCCAGTTACATGTTTCCTTGTTTGGAGTTTCGTGCATTTTTTGTCTTTATTTCATAACATGGTTTTGCTAAATCTTCAATGCGTTGTTTTCCACATAGCGATTTTGATAAGTTATTTTGTCTATATATTGTGTGGTTCCTGTTTTGGTGTGTTTATTTCGCAAGTTTTACATTTTAATTGCAAATCCCATTGTTTATATTGCCATTTTCAAGCATATTTTAAAGCTTGCATCCTAGATCCCCTTCGAGCAAAAACCAGCCACTCAAACCCCCCTTCAAGCGCCCCCATGATTCACACACACACACACACACAGAAAGATAAGTAGATAAGTCTGTCTCATAATTATACAGTATGTTAGTATTTTATCGCTTGCTCGCCCCTAGCCACTCTCTCTCTCTCTATATCTATTTATCTCTCTAATGCATCTACGTAACTCCCTTATACATTAACATAACTATGTCTTATTTGGACTTTTTGTAATCTCTAAATAATTTCTAATGGATGGAATTGAAAACAATATTATCCTTCTAGCACACAAATAATAACATGAAAAAAGAGTCAATAAAAATGTCTCCTTTGTCTTTTCAGAACCAATTAAGTCCGTCTCATAATAGTTCGTGTTTATCGCTCACTTCCCCCTCTGCAACTCTCTTTCTATCTCTCTATCTCTCTATCTCTCTAATGCCTCTACCTAACTCCCTTATACATTAACATAACTATGTCTTATTTGGACTTTTTGTAATCTTTGAATCATTTCTAATGCGATGGAATTGAAATATATAATATCCTTCCAGCACATAGATAAACAATAAATAAGATATTCAACAAAATATTTCAACCCTCTTGCTGTGCGAGGCCCGAGCTTCGGAGACAGAAGATTTACGTTTGATAGATTTTTGTTTGTTTTGTTCCCACGGTATACACAAAATGATGGGGAAATATGTAACATGTTTTTAATTGATATTTGTGACGCTTTTGCTGATTATGAGTTGGTGGAAAAAAAAAAATCTTTAATTCCATCATATCGGAAATGATTCACAGATTATATAGAGACCAAATAACATACACTTTTAAGTGTGTTCAATAGTTTTGCATTATCAATAGGGTGTAGCACAAGGCTTATCAACATCGTTACCATTAGACGATATTATTCAGGTTAAAAAACAATTAGCAGGTTTCGAATTGTTTTACTTAATCCTTTTTAATACCACAGATCCTTCTTCAATATACTCTCATTATACTCTGGCAACTATTAGACGATTTTATTCAGCGCAGGAAGGGCGTCTACCCATTGAAATGCTTCAGACAATATCAATTAATCCCTTTAGCTACCATAAATCCATCCTAAGCTTCATAAAATCGTCTAAATGTTGCTGAAATCAAATAAATATGACGTCACCGATACAGAAAGGGTTAACGAAAGATAACATAAGCGATTATTTAACTTACTATGATCTTCGACCTATTCGACTGACGTTCGACCTATTCGACTGACGTTCGACCTATTCGACTGACGTTCGACCTAACTTCTTCTAGTTCGGTTGTTGATCGACTGAGCTTCAACTGAGCTTCGGTAATAATTCTGGTTATTTCCCCGTCTTTGGGGCATATACGAGTTATATTCGACGCATGATCGAGGCTTCTTCGTTCCAAATCGGGTTTCCTTCGAGTTACGTATGGGGATTCATCGACTCATCATCGACTTTCATTCAGGTCCATCGGGTTATATTCGAAATTCATTCGGGTCAGTGTCTGGTTATATTCGACTCCGAGTAACTTTCGGGTAATTCGGTTCAAATATGCAAGTCATCGACCGGGCGGCAGTCGGCCAACGTTCGACTTCTGTGTGACACGGCCTTTACAGTACAATACAATATAATAATATATATATGAACACTCATTTACTTACTCACAAACACACAAGCAATTTTATATAAGTAACAACATGTACACATACAGTACATATAAGCACACAACAATATATTCGTGTATAAAAAAATATAAAAAATAGTCTGACGGTTAAGGGGGCCCACCTAGTTGTTTTCTTTTTCTTTCTCTCTCTCTCTTTCTCTGGGTTGTATCTATTCGGCCCCATTTAGCCTACTGATTTAAGACATATCCCCATCCAGGTGTCGATTTTTTCCTGGCGAGCGGTAGCGACCCAACATTTTTATTTAATTTGTTTTTGACAGCAAGCTAAATTTGTAAATTTTTTCGATAGAAAAAATTCTCCGGCGAAGCCGGATTTCTCCATACAATGATAGCTCGCTATCGCTCGCCAGGAAAAAATCGACACCTGGATGGGGATAAAAGTCTTAAAACAGTAGGCTGAATGGGGCCGAATGGATACAAGCCAGAGAAAGACAGAAAAGGAGATTAAAAAAGCAGGTCACCCCCATTAACATCAGACTATTATTGTAATGGTGATTGATTGTTTGTGATTAGTTTACATTCAGTAACTTATCTCTGTCAGTACCGGTGCCGTTCTTTTAACTTTATTCTGGCTACTATATATTAGACGATTGAACCTCCAGCAATTAACAGGCTTCGAACTATGTCACTTAATCCTTTTTACTACCACAGATCTTAATTAATTTGCATAAAATCGTCCAGTTATAGCTAGTATATAATTAAGAAGACGCCGCCGGTACAGAAGGGTTGACCACATGTACTAGAAATTGCAATATTAAAATGATAGTTACAGGAATTTATGCATCAGTATAAGAACAGAATAGAGACATGCCTATTTCATTTATGTCTTTCAGAATTTGGTGTTTAGTCAATATGAAGCTTTGTACTATATCTGGGAATGTGACATTTTTCTACCGAAAAATGTACACATTAATCTAGCAGGAGGGTCTAATGGATGTATTTTTAAGTTTGATGGAGGTCTAGGGAGGAAACTAAAAATATATATGAATATTTGAATAAATAGACCCCCCAAAATAGTCGGTCCCCTTAATACCAATATTCCTCGATATGGGTATATTATTATGGACACTTTAATTACCCCATTCATAGTCTCCTCCAACCCATATTCTTAAGGGGGGTCACCGTTTTTTTTTATATTTCTCTCTTTCCTTGGCCCATTCGGCCCCATTCAGCCAAATGTTTTATGACGTATATCCCCATCCAGGTGTTGATTTTTTTCCTGGCGAGCGATAGCGAGTCAGCATTGTATAAAGAAATCCGGCTTCACCGGAGACATTTTTCCATCGAAAAATGTACAAATTTAGCTTGCTGTCAAAACAAATATATATATATGCTGGCTCGCTACCGCTCGCCAGGAAGATATTGACACTTGGATGGGGTTAACGTCTTAAAACAGCAGGCTGAATGGGGCCGAATGGATACAAGCCAAAGAGAGAGGGAGAGAAAGAGAAAAAAAGCGAGGTGGGCTCCCTTAACGGTGTACTCTGGCCACCACCACTGACTACTGGCAAGCAACTGCACGCCAAACGGTTGCTCAATTGACTCAATGAAAATAAATCTTGGCCTCTCATAAAGCCGTCCGAGTCCATCATGTGAGAACACTATGAAGCTGTCTCCGGCCCTCATAGCTCAGAAGAACACTATGAAGCTGTCTCCGGCCCTCATAGCTCAGAAGAACACTATGAAGCTGTCTCCGGCCCTCATAGCTCAGAAGAACACTATGAAGCTGTCTCCGGCCCTCATAGCTCAGAAGAACACTATGAAGCTGTCTCCGGCCCTCATAGCTCAGAAGAACACTATGAAGCTGTCTCCGGCCCTCATAGCTCAGAAGAACACTATGAAGCTGTCTCCGGCCCTCATAGCTCAGAAGAACACTATGAAGCTGTCTCCGGCCCTCATAGCTCAGAAGAACACTATGAAGCTGTCTCCGGCCCTCATAGCTCAGAAGAATCTCTCGTGTGGCCCTAGTGTTATACCATGGTAGGGGAACAGGGTTACCAAATCAAGTCCCTAGATAGTAAATAAATACCAAAAGTTGCTAGAATAATGCCCCAATCTCTACAATATCGCTCTGTAATGGCTCAAATTGTCCAGAATATTGCTAGAGTTATACTGTGCGATGTAAAAGGTTGCCTCTAGATCGAATTAATACCTCTAGATCTAGTGGGAAAGTAGCTAAATTGGCAACCCTGCTGGGGATGGATCAGTCTGTCCTTCACTATAGTCCTTGTTGTTGTTGTTGTTGTTGTTGTTGTTGTTGTTCCCTAAGCTGCCTGGCCGAACAGCCCCGAGTCCCTGAGGAAGGCCATGGCCACAATCGGGCTTTCCCACAGAGCTCTCATTGAGTGTAGATTGTGTTGTTGGCGTATGTGGTTTTGTGAAATGCAGTCTTCTATGATTTGTTTAATGGTATGGGGTGCTGTGTTACATCCTGGGCAGGTGTCGACGACGGAGTCATCCAGTCTCTTCTGATAGCTCAGGAGAGCTGGATGGTGTCCGCATCTCAGCCTGGCCAGGTGGACTCTGTCCTCGCGAGGAAGGGAGGATTCGGAAGGATGGATTTCGGGAGGTCGTGCTTGCAGCTGCGTGTTGTCTGTGAGTGAGTGGATGGATCGGCGATAAATATGAGTATGGATGTGCTTCTGGAAGTTGGTTCGGGGTGAGCAGGGAGGGAGAGAGGACAGTAATTGTGTGTGATACCGTGTGCTGGGTGTTGTTTTGATATTTCTTGGTGTCTGTGGGTGTGTTGCCATGTAGTTTAGTGGGTGGTCCTGGTTCGTGGAGGCTGCTGCCAGGAATTGAGTGCCTCTCATGTCCAGATGGTCTTTAACTTTGAGGATTTTGGTTTCTTGATGTAGGTGATCTGTGGGTGCAGTAGCTGTGCAGCCTGTAATGATCTTTAGGGCTTTGTTTTGAATAGTCTGTAAGGTTTTATGATGTGTTTCAGCTAGGTTAGAAGCCCAGGCTGGGCTTGCGTATTCCATCACTGATCTTATGTATTGTTTATGTACTGTGGTGATGGTTTCTTTGTTGTGTCCAAATTTTGTGTGAGCAAGTGACCTGAGGGCGTTAAGTCTGGGTGTCAGTTTCTTTTTAATGTTTGTGGTGTGCTGTTTGAATGTCATATGAGTATCATATGTTACTCCTAGGATTTTGGGTGTGTGTGTATGTGTTAGGGGTGTGTTGTTTATGGTGAGTTGAGGGATGTATTCGTGTTCTGCTGTCCAGCTTGTGAGCAGGGTTGCGGTAGATTTGGCTGGGGCTAGATTAAGTCTGTTTGTAGTGCACCAGCCATGTAGTGTGTTGAGATAGGGTTGAAGGAGATCTGTTGCTCTTTTTGGGTCATGGTGTGTGCATGTGAGTGTTATGTCATCTGCATAGGAGGCTAAGTTTATTTGGGGCGTATTGGGTGTAGTTATATCGTGCATGTACAGATTGAAGAGTGCGGGCGATAGGACGGATCCTTGTGGGACTCCGTTTGGAAAGTTTCTGATTCTGATTCTGACCGGCAAAAGATACGTGTGCACATCTGCCTGCTAGGAAGTTGGCCAGCCACCTTTTTGTGTTGTTGTGCATGTTTGTGTTGTAGATTTTGTTTGTTAGGTTGTGGCGGGGGATAGCATCGAAGGCTTTACTAATGTCGAGTGTGGCTAATAGTGATCTGTGTGGTGGTCTAGCTGAGTTCATGCTGTCAAAAGCTCTTTGTGTAAGGTCTGTGAGAAGAGTGTTTTTGGAGTGCAGTGGCCTAAAGCCATGTTGTGTTGGTGCTAGGGGTAGGTCGGGTGTAATTAGTTATAGTACTAGGCGTTCCATGACTTTGGAGGGGGTGCAAAGGAGTGTGATGGGGCGGTGCGAGGAGGGTAGTGTGGGGTCTTTGTTGGGATTGGGGAATGTGATGATGATACCATGCTTCCAAATGTCTGGTATTGTGTTGTGTGAATAACTGTAGTTTGATATGTTAGTGAGTGCTTATATGCCTTGTGGTCCCAGGTGTCTGAGGTGTGTTGCTTATGTTGTCTAGGCCACAGGCGGGTGATTGCTTGAGATTGTTGATGATATGCTTTATCTGGTGAAGGGTGTATAGTCAGGGTCTGTGGGGAATTGTCTCTTACGTCGGATGACACGTCGGTCGTCTTTGTGAGGTTTTAGGTGGCTGACATGTGAGAAGTGATTGATGAGAGTGTTTGCTTGTTGTTTACATGAAGGAGTAGAGTCTTGTTGTGATTGCAGCATGTGATTGTGTTGTGTTGCTGTTGGAAAGTGTGATGCTGTTTAGTGTTTTGTAAAATAAAATAACAAATTGTGATCAAGTGTTTGTAGGAAGTTATTCAAATTTAGTTTTTGTTGTTCTTGTATTTTGTTGTTAGTCTGGGTGTTGAGTGCTTGGATTTGTTGTGTGATGTCTTGTGTGTGGGGTGCTGGGGAGTGTTTCAGTATGTCGCATTGTCTGATGAGGTTTTGAATTTCTGGTGTGAAGTTGGGGTTGTGTCTTTTCTGTTACCTCTTGGAATGTGTTTCTTGTCAGCATTTTGGATAGTTTTATTGAGTATGTTTACAGCATTGTTGATGTTAGTGATGGGCGTACTGTTTAGAGTTGTGAAGTGTTGTTCTGTCTTATTTGTGAATGCTTCCCAGTTAGCTCTTTTATAATTGGTGTATGTGTGTTTGTGGCTAGCTGGGGTGAGTCTGGTTTTGGTGGTGATAATGATCGGAAGGTGGTCAGAGCCTAAGGTTCTGACCACCCTCCAGGATGTTGTGGGGGCGAATTCTGGGGAGCAAAAGGTGATGTCTGGAGATGATGGGTTATAGAGGGCTTGGTGGGGAATATGGGTATGTTGATGGATGTCATTAAGGATGATGAGGTTATCAGTTTGGTTTTGTAGTACCAGCCCTCTGTCCTTGTTGTTATACACCATGGTAGGGGATGGATCAGTCTGTCCTTCACTATAGTCCTTGTTGTTATACACCATAGTAGGGGATGGATCAGTCTGTCCTTCACTATAGTCCTTGTTGTTATGCACCATGGTAGGTGATGGATCAGTCTGTCCTTCACTATAGTCCTTGTTGTTATACACCATGGTAGGGGATGGATCAGTCTGTCCTTCACTATAGTCCTTGTTGTTATGCACCATAGTAGGGGATGGATCAGTCTGTCCTTCACTATAGTCCTTGTTGTTATACACCATGGTAGGGGATGGATCAGTCTGTCCTTCACTATAGTCCTTGTTGTTATACACCATGGTAGGGGATGGATCAGTCTGTCCTTCACTATAGTCCTTGTTGTTATACACCATGGTAGGGATGGATCAGTCTGTCCTTCACTATAGTCCTTGTTGTTATACACCATGGTAGGGGATGGATCAGTCTGTCCTTCACTATAGTCCTTGTTGTTATGCACCATAGTAGGGGATGGATCAGTCTGTCCTTCACTATAGTCCTTGTTGTTATACACCATGGTAGGGGATGGATCAGTCTGTCCTTCACTATTTCTATTTCTAATCTATTTCCTTTAACCCAGCGCAGATTAAGAGGCGACTTAATTCAAGTGTTCAAAATCATCAAAGGCATCGACAATATGAACTGTAGTAAGTACTTCACTATCGACCAATCTAATTACACGCGGGGAAACGGTTGCAAAATTATTGGTAAATCTTTTAACTCGCACGAATCTAAGAATTTCTTCTTCAATCGAGTTGTCAACTTGTGGAATGGGCTTCCCCGAAACGTTATAGACTGCATCACCGTTGATTCATTTAAACTCCGCCTAGACAAATATCTCGCATCAAACCCGCGACTGACTGCGTTTGTAAATGAATAACTTTATTTTATCCCCCCCTCAGTTACTAACCCATCTGTCCCCTACTAACTTCCTAATCCTGCCACGGACATTAGTTCCAGGGCAGTAATTCCCTTTCCAATGTTCCCTTACCCACTCTAAACCACTGTTTGGACACTTGATCCTCAGTGTTTTGGAGGACAAGCAACCTAGAAGGGTCACTGGATCTGTTGTTGCTTGATTTCCTTTGTACTATAGTCCTTGTTGTTATACACCATGGTAGGGATGGATCAGTCTGTCCTTCACTATAGTCCTTGTTGTTATACACCATAGTAGGGGATGGATCAGTCTGTTCTTCACTATAGTCCTTGTTGTTATACACCATAGTAGGTGATGGATCAGTCTGTCCTTCACTATAGTCCTTGTTGTTATACACCATAGTAGGGATGGATCAGTCTGTCCTTCACTATAGTCCTTGTTGTTATACACCATGGTAGGGATGGATCAGTCTGTCCTTCACTATAGTCCTTGTTGTTATACACCATGGTAGGGATGGATCAGTCTGTCCTTCACTATAGTCCTTGTTGTTATACACCATAGTAGGGGATGGATCAGTCTGTCCTTCACTATAGTCCTTGTTGTTATACACCATGGTAGGGATGGATCAGTCTGTCCTTCACTATAGTCCTTGTTGTTATACACCATAGTAGGGGATGGATCAGTCTGTCCTTCACTATAGTCCTTGTTGTTATACACCATGGTAGGGACCTAATTCTATCTTTCCCTCACTGTAGGCTGAACTGACAGCTTTATTCTTACAACTGACTGATCCGAAGTTTTGCGTGATTATTTTGTGGGCTTTTCTTAATAATTATTGAGTATTGATTGTTTTTTTTCTTTGAGCACCTTATTTTTTCAAAGTTTAAAACACACTATAATAAATATTACACACAGTCAACACTCAGGTTTAAGACACTGGATGATATTGCATACAGTCAACACTCAAATTAAAGAATAAAGGTATGAGACTATTTCCCCTTCTATAGAATTATGTTATTATTGCTTGTGTTGAAGACAGACCTTGAATGATCCTTTGGGATATTGTTTTATATGTTGTTCATCTTATTGTTGTGATAGCTCAGAGGTGGTGACACTGTTAATTTTTTGAGCTGCTGAACTGCTGAATGATATACAAACAAATATGATCCATGGAAACTCCCACGTGAATGAGCAACCCACACGTGCGAATCTTGTGTTTGAGTTATGTGATAATTGGCTGAAAATGGGGCACCGGTTTCTGTTGACCTCATTCAAAAGCTATAATTTGCTCAATGACGTCATCAAAGATAAACGGATAGAAAAAGGTGAGGACATTAATAGGTATAATAGCTAGGGCTAGGATTCGAACCTATACAGGCAAGAGTACTGTCCACTATACCACACCGGAGGTTTGTTCCTCCCCAACCGCTAAGATTGAGATAGGGATATTATAGTACTGTAGTTTAAACCCATAGGTTTCCTGAGATATGTTGGTATGCTTTTTACATTGATCTCGTATATAATAATTTCGCATATACAATTATAGTTATTCCGTTGATTTTATGGGAAAAGTTGGGGCCTTGACGAAAAATCCCCCTTGCTGTAAATTTCGTGAACAAGTATTTTTCCTGTTTTTTTCAACTGAACATTATGTTAGGTAAGCTAATTTAGGTAAAGTTAGGTAAATTAAGCTTGGTTAGATAAGCTATGCTTGGTTAGTTAAATTGAGTAACGATTGATATCCAATGGAAGTGAATATCAATTTCGAATTAATCTTTTATCACGTCTTGTGTTAGGATTCGAACCCCTTAAATATATAATTCACTTTAGCATTAACATGTGAGGCAGGTTTCTTAACGACTGACCGTGTGCTTTGCAAGGCAAATGTAAATAATTAGATGGCTATAATATTTTGCCATGAAATAATACACTTTTCTTCTTAAGTTCCTTATAAATTACAATACCAATTAATTTAAATCTAACACCTATGAAACAGTATACATTATAATTATGTTTCTTGTAGCTAAGGATCCCTCAAATTTGTACACTGTTTATTTGAGGCAAGTATCTCAATGAATGACCAATTAATATGTAGGGGAACAGTTAACTATGTGGTTAACAGAGAGAGAGAGAGAGAGAGAGCAGTACTAGTATGGAGGATAACCTTGAGGCCCACACAACAAGTTCTCTCTGTCTCTCCACGCGAGCTTAATCCCTCTCTCTCTCTCTCTCTCTCTCTTCTAGTATTTAAATGCCCTAGTTACTAGTACAATGCATCTGTATTGCATGCGCAGCAAATAATAATGTATCTGTATTGCATACACAGCATATAACATATTTTCTCTTTCTTTATCTCTCTGATATTATAGGTAAAGATGATGTTGCACAGACCAAGACATTGATAATCTGTGCCCAATAGTAACTGAATTATGATATAACTTGCAGTTATTGATAGTAAAGGTTATTAAGTCAAGTCAAATATATCTCTCTCTTTCACACACACACACACACACACATGATTCTTAGGTTAAGGTGAGGCTGATGGACTGTTAAGATTAAGGGGAGATGGGTCTTTCTTTCTGGTCCCCTTTCTCCCTCGTGTTAAGCCCCATTTGTTTTCAGATTATAAGACGTTCGGCCCATTAGTTTGGCTATTTTAACACCTTTCTCCCCATTTCGTTGTCAATTTTAAGACATTTCGTTCCATTTATGTGTCGATTATTTCCTGGCGAGCGATAGCGAGCCTGAAATTTTAAGAGGAACCGGCCTTCGGCCGGGACAATTTTCTACCGAAAAATGTACACATTTATCTTGAAGGGGGGTCTAGGGGGTGTTTTTCTAAGCTTGATGGAGGTCTAGCGAGAAAACTAAGAAATAAAGGATTAAATTAATTAATAGACAAAAAAAAAAAAAAAAAAAACGGTCCGTTTCCCCTTAACCCCGTATACCCTAACAGGTCAGAATACCGATATACTGCACACATAATTATAGATAACACATTCCGAAAAATTTAGTTTTTTTAGTTAACCCTTTGAGTACCAGCGACGTGTTATATTATATTGTAGCTACATTTAAGCGATATTGTGCAGCTTAAGAAGGATCTGTGGTAGTTAAGAGGGTTGGTTGAGAGAATATGAAGACTTATTATTGTTAGAGGTCCTTCCTGAGCTTAATAATATCGTCTAATCATTGCCAGAATATAATTAAAGAATTACACTGGTACTGAACGGGTTAAGATCCCCCCACCCCATGGTAGTCTTCGAGTCTATCACAATACCAAAGAACTAGAGACCCTGTAGCCTAATTGTTGTCATCATCTTGACTTCATAAAATTATAGCATTATGTACACATAGCACAAATATCGATGTAAAATACAATATCACATGCAATGTACTGTATACCCTTAAGGGGAGGGTTTGTTCCTTATATTTCCATCAAGCTTACGATTACACCCCCTAGACCCTCTTTCAAGATAAATTTGTAAATTTTTCGGTAGAATAATGTCCCGGCCGAAGGCCGGTTCCTCTTAAATTACAGGCTCGCTATCGCTCGCCAGGGAAAAATCGACACCTAATTGGCACGAAAGATCTTAAAATTGACAGAAATGGGGCGAAAGTTCTTAAGATCGCCAAAATAATGGGGCGAAAGTTTTAAAATCTGAAAAGCAATGGGGCTAAACATGAGGGAGAACGGGATCCAGAAAACAATCCCTCAAGTGGAAATCTCCCCTTAAGGGTGGATAGGCGTATTATTTTGCTTGTTTATGTATCTTTTTGTTATTTTGCTTGTTTATGTATCTTTTTGTTATTTTGCTTGTTTATGTATCTTTTTGTTATTTTTGAGTTTCTTCCCTCCATCAGGCGTTAAAAAACACTCCCTAGACCCCCCTTCAAGATACATTTGTACATTTTTCGGCGGTTTCTCTTCAAATTACAGGCTCGCTATCGTTCGCCAGGAAAAAATAGACACCTAAATGACACGAAGTCTTAATATATTGACAAACAAATGGGGCGAAAAGCTAAACTAATGAGCCGAACGTCATAAAATCTGAAAACTAGTGGGGCTAAACATGAGGGAGAAGGGGTCCAGAAAAACGGCCCATCTCCCCTTAAGAAAGTATGAAGACCAAAAGCTTCACTTGATCATTTATACACCGATTAACCCCTTGAGGATCTAAGACGCAATATTCTACATTAACCCCTTGAGGATCTAAGACGCAATATTCTACATTAACCCCTTGAGGATCTAAGACGCAATATTCTACATTAACCCCTTGAGGATCTAAGACGCAATATTCTACATTAACCCCTTGAGGATCTAAGACGCAATATTCTACATTAACCCCTTGAGGATCTAAGACGCAATATTCTACATTAACCCCTTGAGGATCTAAGACGCAATATTCTACATTAACCCCTTGAGGATCTAAGACGCAATATTCTACATTAACCCCTTGAGGATCTAAGACGCAATATTCTACATTAACCCCTTGAGGATCTAAGACGCAATATTCTACATTAACCCCTTGAGGATCTAAGACGCAATATTCTACATTAACCCCTAGAGGATCTAAGACGCAATATTCTACATTAACCCCTTGAGGATCTAAGACGCAATATTCTACATTAACCCCTTGAGGATCTAAGACGCAATATTCTACATTTGATTTTGGCTATCATTAAAAGATGTTATGAAATTTAAGAAGGATATAAAGGATGTGTGTAATTTTGTGTGTGTGGTTTTTTTCCCTGTCCGGGCTCTGTCTGGAGTCGGCCAACCCCCAAAACAAGATTAAAAAAAAAAAAATACAAACAAAAAAAAAATATATATATACAAATGAAAAGTGCCAGAGTATATAAGATAGATAAGATATATCAAGGAATCAAAGGGGTAAATACTATCTCAATTAACTCTTTAGCTCACACAAGTTCCCCTTAAGCTGAATAAAATCGTCTAAAGATAGCGAGAATATACAGTCAAAATGCATCACAATCCCCAAAGTGTTAACTTAAGGGGGCCCACCTCGCTTTTTTCTATTTCTCTCCCTCTCTCTTTGGCTTGTATCCAATCGGCCCCATTCAGCCTACTGTTTTAAGACGTTTACCCCATCCAGGTGTCAATATTTTCCTGGCGAGCGGTAGCGAGCCAGCATATATATATTTTTGTTTTGACAGCAAGCTAAATTTGTACTTTTTGATAGATTTTTTTTTAAGACGAAGCCGGATTTCTCCATACAATGCTGGCTCGTTATCGCTCGCCAGGAAGAAATCGACACCTGGATGGGGATAAGCGTCTTAAAACAGTTGGCTGAATGGGGCCGAATGGATACAAGCCAGAGAAAGAGAGAAAAGGAGAGAAAGATAAAAAAAAAAGCAGGTGAACCCCCTTAAGAGAGTAAGATAAGTGGGCCATATTTATCTTTGGACGTCATTTCGGTGCCGCAAGTAATAAACATCTATCTATCTATCTATCTATCTATATACTCAGGCCCAATCCCCACTTTTTTTGTTGTGTTTTTTTTAAAGGGGGCGGGGGGGGGGGACTTAAGACAGAGCCAGAGTAGGGACAACACAAAACACAACAGAAAACAATTAACACACAAACACAAAATACAAATTCACACACATAAGGCTGATAATATAAGCCGGTATACTATCACACCAGTGCTTTTTCACTCACCATTTATCCTCAACACTGATCTGGCAGCTTATGAGATAAATACTTAAAGGTTGAATTCCAGGGATGAAACCTATTCAAACTACAATGTCCATTGGAATCTGCTTGGTTTTAGGTATATGATACTGAAGAACTTTCATCAATGTGTCCTAACAATATAGAAATATAGCTTATCTAAGTTATTTCATGTGGCGCGAACTGGCGTGTTTACCATGACGTAACTGTAGCCAATGGCGGGAACTCTCGACATGGGAAATGGGTGAATCTGTGATTTTTTTTTTTATGTGAGAAACTCTTAAAAATTGTATGCATGTGTACAGCTCAACATTTGGCTTCACCACTGTCTGGTCAAGGGACCGCGATATATAAATTGAACAGAAAACGATACTATCATTAAGAAATAGGCCTTACAGCCGACCTCCCTCGATTCTGGACCAGGATAAAACACTCATAAACACTGCCTGTATGTTTATTGTTGGCGAAATAGGATTATTTCTTGATGTGCACCACATCTTCAGGACGTTGTTCGATCTTTTGCAGAGCTTGAGTATTGAATTGAAAGATATTAATTACGAAAAACAGACCTGACAGTCCAGGGCTGCATGTCTTGTTTACAAACTGCCTATCCATACAATGGCGTCACTCCAGAGTCCAGATCAGTCGAACTCGTCCAGCTGATCGCCGAGTTGCCAACGACATTATTAAAATACCGCGAAAACGGAAAGGGAAGACGTCAGGAGGCCAACAAACACTACAGGAGAAGTCACCAGATCCACAGAAGAAGGCGAGGACAGAAACCCCCAGCAGACGAGTCGCGGCACTGTATCAAGTCACGCCGGACAGAGAGCGAAAGGTCTCGCCGGTCAGCCAACGCACCAGCACACCAGGCAGGACGATCGCTCACAATACCCCCGTGAAGAGGAGAATACTCTTCAGTCAGCCCTTCTGAGCTACCTGTACTCATCTCCTATTCACTATATGTACCTGTTTGTTCTATATGTATTAACCAATGTTCCTATCCTGAACCCTGTGCATTATTATACCATACATACAAAATAAGAATAAACCAACTTGTCTTCACCATCGAAGAAATCCATGATCCATATATTCCTGTGTTTTCCTTTTCTCCCCACCTCACCATATAACTCGGTGAGAATAGAGAAGTAGAAGTTAAGAAAAACGAGAATAGAGAAGTAGAAGTTAAGAAAAACGCGTATCTTCGCTACCGAAGAAAGCACTACCAGATGAAACAATTATATGAATGTATGAAACGCTATGTTATGCAATAAGATGTGAACCTATACCTCAATAGATCTTGGGACACTGTTTTCCCACACATATATACACATGCCTTTTTTTGACACTCTTCAACTAGTTTTTCTAGTTATACAACCCACACATGCTTCTTTCTAAATAAGAATACCTGTACCTAATTGGCTCCACGTACAAACAATATGGGAGGTCTTCCGCTTCCGCGCCCCGAGAGAGGGCGCTCCATATGTTTAAATACCCATGTGTACACCCAGGCCTGCCAACACCAACCAGGAAGGTTATATACGTACACACTCCTTTAGACAACACAATGCCGAGGGAGATTTATATATTCTTATACCCAAAATTACTACCAACAAAAATCTGTAGTAAAATCCACCAGCCACCACGACGAGAAGGAAAGAGAAGGATAAACGCTGTCTCGCGCGCATCATAGCCCTCACTTGTCCGGTGCACACGATTCAATGATACCCGACACCACCGATCCTCCCCGAGAGTCCGAATTTCAGAACTCATTCCCTTTTCTCACTATTCTTGTTTTCCAGAGTTCTATTGAGTTTATACAGACCCCCTATGAATTTATAATCAATCTTTGATAAAGTACCCTACTCTAGGAGCTAGAATTGACATTACTCATCACCCCATCACCAAGTAATATCATTGTATTGAAGGAGACCTTGACCAACAGAACAAGAAGGGTTCAAGGACCCCATCTAGGATACCTCCACATGCCCTTACCATCCTAGAGGTACTGGGGGAGTGCACTCAGTAATCCGCAATACCAGTTCAGGATTTCTGAGGAAAGTCAAGCAATTTTGAGGCTTCAAAAGTTCTGGCATGCCACCTTATGAAGTCTTAAGATTACCCTCCATTCAGTTGGACTGACGGCCTGCTGAAAGCTCAAACATACTGTCTGTGAGTAAAAACCCTATACTAGAGATCGTTGTTAGCCAGAGGCCTGCCCAGCTAACATAGAGACCCTACTTAGGCGGTTCCTAGCTAGTCTAGTGGGAAAGCGTACGGCCTGCCGGAAACTTTCTTCTTAGACTACAAGTTACCGATAACTGTGGCCTGTCCCAGGAACTCTGTCCTCATCTCGCATGCCAGTGAGATACATAGCTACTGAGATAGGAGCAACTTTCCTAAAGGGTTAGGAAGAGAGTTACCGGCCTGCCGCTCTCTCTTCTTGATTCTGAGGTTGGGAAGGAGGATACCGGCCTGCCGCTCCTGCTTGTCAATCTCACTAAGGAAAGCCCACACCAGCACCATCTCTAAAAGAAGTTGAGGTGTACGGCCTGCCGCCCTCAATATTCTCTAGAGTGGGAAGGAACAAGTGTCCTGATAGAGGAACTCTGTTGATGTCTGGCATGCCAGCATGAACATAGTCTCTGTTATCAGGCTTCACTTTTCTTAGTAAAAATGGAGAGACTCCGGCCTGCCGACCTCTCTGATTTTACTGAGTTCAAGTGAACACTTGTACGAAAGTGTCCTTGTCAAGGAACTTTGTCGTCGTTCGGCATGCCGACGTGACATTGGCTCCATAGCGAGGTTACATTTTCTCTAGTGAAGAGTCGAGAGACTCCGGCCTGCCGACCTCTCTATTCTTTACTATTGGAAGTGGACACTACCACTCTGCACAGGTAGTCTCAAGCCTCTGAGACCGCTGTGTTAGAGACAGGGCTTGGCGAGATACCCTCACGGGCACTCTGCAGATACATGTCCTTGGTGCACTGAGTCTGTGGCATCCCACACGACCGTGTAACTCAAAGGTTTAAACACCACCACAGGTCCTCCGAACCTCTCATAAAGATCAGGACAGACAGTAAGGACACTTGAACTAAAACTTACTGCGTTCGTCCGATATCGACCACATAAGACTCGATATTTAAGATCCTAGCCCGAGAGTACCTTAACAGGACTTCATCAACGGTTGATATACTGATCAGGACAGTCGAGTAGTTTTTCCTACCTCTGAAATACTCGCGTTAGTTCGGTATGGTGCCCAACAGTAATTCGCCCGACGGTTACTATATATTACGGAGCCATACTTAAGATCTCAAGCCCAATCAACCCATCTGTAACTACTCCACACAGCCGGCCCACCTAGTCCTTAGGTATACTTCTCTTTCAATAATCTCCCAGTGTTAAAACTTTCTCGATTACAAGTGAAGTTGGACAGAATACCTGCTCCTCATCTAGCTCCGCGACTGTGCTAGGAGTTAGTGATAAACTTAAATACTATTCACTGGTAGTGATTCGTGTTCCATGTTTCCAGATTATTTCCCATATATAGTGAAGGAGAAATAAAGCTGTATTGTTAAACCATATTTTGCGATATACTTATCCTCTGTTTTTCTTTGATTTATATGTTCTTATATGAACTTGGAAATCCCAGTGGAGTAGAACTCACCTGTATCAATTGTTAATCCTGCATAAAATCATGGCATAACAATTATATACTAGTATTTATTTATTTTTTTTTAGTTTAATGGAATTATATCAATATTGCCCATATACATATTACAGTATATTCATGCCAAGTTATGACCCCGCATTAATCTTCGTTTTTTCGTTCATTCCTGTAGTTCACCTTTAAAATATTTCGGTTACCTAAATTCATCTATCATCAGTCTAGTGTTCGATACCAGTGAAAAATATTCCAGAAATGTTGCCAGAAAAATGTTGGTCATCGAATGTTGACTATAAGAGCTCTCGTGTGATACCGGCTATATTTTTGATCAGGTTCAATTTTCTCCATCAATGCCCAATATATAATATGAGTATGGCAATATTAGATTGCAAAGAGATGCTAATGATAACAGTAGCACCAATATGGCGAAGGATATTTAATGTATTCATTTATTTTTGCTATATGTATGATGGGTGTGTGAATTTGTATTTTGTTTTTGTGTGTTCATTGTTTTCTGTTGTGTTGTCCCTATTCTGGCTATGTCTTGAGTCGGCCACCCCCTCCCCCCAAAAAAAGGGAAAGTGGGGATTGGGCCTGAGTATATAGATAGGTAGATATGTATGAAAGAGAGAAAAGGCAGATCTACCTGTAACATAAGTCTCCTCCAAAGCCAAAAGAGTGACAGACAGCCAAATTCAACGTACCGTTGGGGTCCAAGTGCCTGACCACACAACATTTTGAAGCAGTTCAAGTCATAGGCTGAAGGAAAGATAGATTGAGGGAGTGAGTTCCAGAGTTTGCTTGTTGAGTACTGGAGATTCTGGGGGGATCTTATGTATTCTTGGGTTAGCTAGCGGGACAGAATAGGGGTGGGAATGTGTTGAAAGGTGAAAGAGTTTGGTTGATCTCTGTTACTATAGGGGCTCTAGAACGAACTAATAAAGGCACGCTCTCGTGATAGTGATACTTATTGGGGGGAGACTGTAGGCACCAATCGAGCAGGGCTAGACCCAGGAGAGGTTATAGGCATTTGATAAGGAGTCGCTGGAACCCCTGTTTTATATGCTTGGCCTCTCTTACTGTTTTCCTTTGTGCCTCACTTATACTGAGAGTAATCCAGCTAGCTTTCACAAAAACACCTCCTCCTATCCACTTCACTACACTAAACATGTACACCACACTTCATTCTTAAAAAAAAAAAAAACAAAAAAAAACAATATAATTATATATATACGGTATATACAGTATATATATATATATATATATATATATATATATATATATATATATACTGTATATATATATGTATATACAGTATATATCATGAACATACTTGATTTTGGCCCTGTCACTCTTTTAACTCTGGGGGAGGCACTCGTCACAGGCAGTTTTGCCTTTTGTCTCCCTCATCCACATAAGACAAAACATTACCAATGTGTCCTTTCCTTAGGCGGTTATACTAGGACAGTGATAATGGGTGTGGTGACAGTGACAGTAGGTGTAGTGATAGTGGTGTAGTAATAGTGTAGTGACAGTGATAATAATGGGTAGGTGACAGTAGATGTAGGTAGTGAGGTGGACTGAGTTAGTGTAATGAATGGTGGAATATGGAATTTAAGTGGGAATTAATTATTAAAGGTGAGTGCAATATGATGGGTAAGACATTGAGTGGGAAATGTGGGTTTCAGAAGAGTTGAGTGTAATGATTTTTCAATGCTTGAGTTGGATGAAACGGTTTATAGGGATGCCTGGTAAATAATAATAATAATGGACAACTGACATATGGTTTGACATGAGATATAGCGTTCCACACCTATGCATACGATACATATGTTTCTGTCCTGAAATATATGTTTGATACACAGTTGTCATTTTAAAGTTACCCCAGAAAATCACTAAAAAAGAGTGAACAAACCTATATAGTTTGTATAACTATGGGAACAATGCATTGATGAGCGGTGACCTAATTTACAACTAAATTGATGTCCTAGGTCGCAGCTTCACCCAAAACGTGACCCCATGACTACACCGTGACAGTGAATAATTTATTCATCTGGTTAGCTGGCAACAAACGTCCTCGCGGAGTTGCCAACAAGTATTTGCTTCATTTTCACAGTAAAAACTAAGCGATGAACTGGGATATGGAGTGACATTCCCGGTAGAAGGAGAGTGTGGCGGTAACATATGTGTGTACAGACAGCATGACATTGTATGGGAGAGGGTCAGTTTGATTTGGTAAGAGTTGTGGGGCGGGGCAGAGGGGCTAGGGGCTAGGCTGGGACGGGGTGTGGAGTGGAGGGGCCCCTGCCGCGGCAGCCGGGCGACAGTCCCGCACCATACCTGAGACAGTACACAACGCGGCACCTGCACCAGTGTACATGTGCGTGTTCTGGCCCTGTGTCACCCCTGCTCTCTGCCAGTGTTGTCAGTGTGTGGCTCAACCTGTTATGAGGTCCACCCACCGTCAGTAGCGCTCTTGTGACTTGTGGGGTGAAGGTTGTGTGTGGCGGTGGGTTAGTGTAGTGTAGTGTGGTGGTGAAGTGTGGTGTGGTGTGGTGTAGTGTAGTGTAGTGTAGTAGTGCGGGGTGAGCGGCCCCATGTGGTTCGAGCCTCCCTGGTGGAGCAGCGGCGGCCACCACCACCACCACGGAGGGAGCTGCGGCCCACCACCGACCCTGCACTGACTGCACCACTATCCGCAGCAGGAGCAACCCCAAGCGTGGACGGCGCGGGCGGGGTCCAGGCGGGTGGTGTGGGTGGGCGCGCGGGCTGGGCGGGGCCTCGCCCTCCAAGCTATGCCCTGGCGGTGCTTCTCCCTGCTTCATGTTCATGTTCCGCAACAGGAAGAACGCCCTGGTGAAGCAGGCACTGAAGTACCGCCAGACGGTGCTGGGCAATCACCCCGACGCCAAACGGAAGCGGGCTGCCCGACAAGTAAAGTTGGCCGCCAAGCAGCTCCTCATGTGCTTCTCCGAGCCTCAGTTGGAGTTATTGATATCATCCCTGGAGTCCTCAGGCGGTGACCCTGGACAGTGTGTCCTGTTAGGTCGAGATGTGGCCGAGGACCGCCCGGGGTCGGAGGTGCCACTACAGCTGTTGGTGCTGTGGCTGTGGCGATGGCCTGACCTGCCCGATAATGCCCCTCTGGCTCGCCTCCCTTCCTGCAACGGCCGCAACGACAGTGTCTACGTGTGTGCCAACCCCTACCACTGGGCCAGACTCTACGACCCAGGTACGTACGTCACTTTGGTAACTTGAGTGTTCCTGTGGGAGCACCGCGGCGAGCGGGACTGCGGTAAGACCGCGCGTGGCCCCCCCCCCCCCCCCCCCCCCCCCTTCCCCCTCCCAATTCTGAGGTAGGCCCTCTCGACCGCAGTTAAGGCGCCGCTCTATTATTACACGTAGATTGCCGCGGCTGTAGTACCTTTGTGTTTTTTAAGGATGCTGTAGCCTTGCACCAGGTGGTAACTGAGGGAGGAAGAACTTGTTGACCTTTGACACCTTCACCTCATCCGGCATTTACTGCAGTGGGGAGGCTGTGTGTGTGTGTGTCTGTCTGAATATGCAGGCGACTATGTGTGTGGTCCCACGTGTACTTGCAGTTGGCGAAGTATGTGTTCACACAAGATACTCACATTGATGGAGGGAGTGTTGTACCTGGAAACACCACCACTCGGCAGCCATGGGGCGGGGCCGGGGGGGGGGGGGGGGGGGGTAAAGGTGGGTAATGTCAAAGCTAGACACCGGATAATATAAAGGCATAGGAGGATAGAGCGATTGGCGAATGGCTAAGTGGAAAAGGGATTGTGACTTGTTATTTTTGTATTATACACACGCGTTGGCAACGTTCATACTCACACACACGACTGTAGAGAGGGGGTCTGGGAGGGGACAAAGTAGAGCTAGGTGCAGATGAGAGACAAACATGAAAGGGGGACAGAATGGAAGGAGAGAGAGAGACGAGGAGGATGAGGGGAGAGGAATAATAAACAATGGAAGAAAGGGATGGGAGAGAGGAAGGGGGAGGGGGCAGTGGAAGATAGGGTAGGGGAAGCCAGAAAAGATAAAGTGAATTGAGAGTGAAGGAAGGGGGGGGGGGGCGGCAGTGGATGAAGGGGGAAGGGGAGATGGCAAAGGAAAGTGGAGAGACAGTGGGGGAAGGAAGAGAGAGGGAGGGGGGAGACTGAAGGAAGGGGAGGTGTGAGGCAGTGAAGGAAGGAGGGGGACACAGTGAAGTAAGGGAAAGGGGGAGACAATGAAGTAAGGGAGAGGGGAGACTGAAGGGAGGGGGAGAAGACAGAGAAGGAAGGGGGATGGGGAGGCAATGAAGTTAGGGGGAGGGGAAGGGAAGGTGAGGGGGAGAGGTAGGGAGGGGGGGTCAGACTAGCCAACCCACAGGTAATCTTAGTCGGCGCCACCGGGATATAATATTGGGCCCAACCTTCCGTGTGTATCTGTGTGCGTGCATGCTTCTGTGTGTGCTTGTGTATATGTGTGCGTGCGTGCTTCTGTGTGTGCTTGTGTATGTGTGCGTGCGTGCGTGTATCTGTATGTGTGTGAGTTCGTGCTTGTGGGTGTTTATATTTGTGCGTGTGTGCTTCTGTGTGTTTATGAATGTGTGTGTGTGTTTGTGAGTGTGCGTGCTTCTGTGTGTGTTTGTGAATGTGTGTGCGTGCTCCTGTGTGTGTTTGTGTGTGCGTGTGCTTGCTTCTGTGTGTGTTTGTGAATGTGTGTGCGTGCTCCTGTGAATGTGTGTGAGTGTGCGTGCTTCTGTGTGTGCGTGCTCCTGTGTGTGTTTGTGAATGTGTGTGCGTGCTTCTGTATGTGTTTGTGTGTGTGCGTGCGTGCTTCTGGGTGTGTTTGTGTACGTGTGCGTGCTTCTGTATGTGCTTGTGGGTGTTTTTGTTCATGTTTGTGTATGCGTGTTTGCTTGAGTGATGTACTGCATGTGTGTGTGCTTGGATGTATGTATGTGTGCGTAATTGAGTATATAAAGTTGCATTTCGCTTTGATGCGAAATATCTGAACGGTGCTCAAAATAGACTATTAATTAATATAAGCAAGATTTTTTATGGGGCGAGTTTGTATGGGTGAAATTTGTATGAGACGAATTTGTATGGGGCAAGTTTGGGAAAAATGTTATTTTAGTACCACGAATTTTCAGTGTTTTTTATAAACAAAATTGGTAATTTGCATCAATATATAGTGTTTGTAATTAATTAGAAATCTCGGGAAAACCCACCCACACAGGGCACAGGGCAGCGCAGGCCTAGGCTACGTCTAATTTGAAATAACTATTCTCAGATTTCTGCCCTGCTCTGTGCTGTGTCGCCTGTGTTGCCTGCGTCTCAATGTGCGCCAGGCCTAATTCCCGAAATCTTCATAGGAACTAATTAGGCTTTGGAAGACAAGACATAAATACCGTACGTAATTGTAATCTGAATTAAAGACGTTATGATGCTCACCATACGGTGAGCAGGGGTGGCTAAGAAGAGCTTCCCTCAGTTCACATAGGGTTAATGCAAGAACTAAATATTGTTCCTTATGAACGTTAAGGGGGGATGATTGTTTTATCTGGTCCACCTTCTCTCTCATGTTTAACTTAATTAGTTTTGAGATTTGAAGACGTCCGTTAGATTAGTTTGGCGATTTTAAGAGGTTTCACTCCGTTTCTTTGTCAATATAATGACCTTTCGTGCCATTTAGGTTTCGATTGTTTCGCTGGCGAGCGATAGCGAGCCTGTAATTTATCTTGAAGGGGGTTCCTGGGGATGTCTTTTCAAGCTTGACGGAGGTCTAGGGAGGAAATTTAAAAACATGTTATATAAATTAAATAATCGACCATAAACTAGACCCCTCCCCCTTAACTATGCAGGAGGGAGAAGCCATGGGACAGACTGGCGCCTACTGGGGGGTGGTGGTGGGGGGAGAGGCGGGGGCATTATATATATACTCTTATCTAATCATTCCTACCTCGGCACTCATTTAGTTTATTGTAGGCGGGTTTTGTTTAATACCGGTACTTTAAGTTTTAGTTTTATTTATTAATTTACTTTTTATTATTATTATTATTATTATTATTATTATTATTATTATTATTATTATTATTTTCGGTTGGCGTTTGTGTATGTCTGAGATGTGATTTAATTTAGTTATGGTAAGGGTTCAGTTTTTATCTTATTTGTGTATTTATTTATTTTTCAGGTTGTCCCATTTTGTAATTTTTATATAATCTATGTTTTTATTAATTTCACTGCGACACCAAACACCTCCAATTAAATTAATGAAAGCATGTGATCCACCGGGATTCGAACCAGGGCTACCACACACATATTTGTAAACACTCAATCCATTACACCATCAAGACAGTTTATGCCAGAGATGTGGGTTGATTTAGTCATATGTTTCCGGATATTCCATCGTACCGTACCGGAACCGTATGTAAGCTATGGGTTTTCGCTTTGCTTTTACTTTTGGCGGCACTGATCTTTGATAGTGCTCTGCCATTTTTCTCCACGTTTTAATTCCTAGTCTTTCCCGTGCTGCTTTAACCTCCTTTAAACCTCTCTTTCTTCTGACTATAATTATACGATTTTATTCAACATAGGAATGCTATTGTGACTCCCACAGGCTCTCAGAAAACGGAATAATGTTGTCTAATTGTCGCTAGAAGTTAGTTAGTTAATTAAAATAGAACTTGAGAGGCTATCCACCCTTCTGGATTATTAAGCCAGCACACTGTAAGTCAAGAATCGCGTCAGGACTGGAGCTCCTTTTCGAGAACTCCAGTCCCTTGCGTCGCTAGAATCAATACACGAAACGCGTCATCAGATACTGAAAGGGTTGAAAGCCCTGTTAGACGAGGACACTTGTTCCCTTTTATTTTGGCTATCATTAGACGATTTTTTGCAACCATGGAGGAGGAGCCTGTGAGAATCAAAAGGGTAAATACTGTCTGAATTACCACCCCTCTGACTTCCATACTTCCTTGCTAAGCTAAATAGCCTACCCGGTACCTGACAGCCAGACATATTAAAGCGTCCTAATAAGCCTACCTTAATATCGGTACTGAAAGGGTTAATCGTGATCAATATAACATCCTCCCCGTCCTCACTCCCCCTATCGTGTTCGGACTTCCTTGGTCATGCGCTGAACCATTAACTGTCTTGATGGTGTAATGGTTAGAGTGTTTAAGTTCTGTATGTGGTATCCCAGGTTCGAATTCCGGGAAGATCACACGCTTTCATTAATTTTATTTGAGGTTGTTTGGTGTTGGGAGTGAAATTAATTAAATCAGATGGTACATAAACCTCTATTCGTGCTCTATGTGTGTTTTACTCAGTGTTCTGTAGTCTTTTCTATGCTGCTCAATTATTTGTATGCCTTCCCTGCTCTTTTCAAGTCGTGCTCTATTTCCTTACTTCATAAACCACCACATGCTTTGTTTATCTCCCCAGCGTACTGGTACACTTTATATCTGTCACGGGTTAGATAAATGGGAACTGCTATAATGCAGTAGCCTACATGATTAAATTAATATCCAGAATTCGAAAATGGAAATTAATCGTGATTGTGTACTCAACCTTTAACTGTGTTGGTAGTGTAATGGTTTACTGTAGGTGCTTAGGGTGTGGTGTCCCGAGTTCGAATCCCGGGAGGATCATATGATTTCATTAATGTATTCAAGTACCATTACATTGGGGTTTGTAATGTAGGATTAATGTTAAGAAATGGGTGTTCCTTAATTATTGTTATTGCCTCACTTGTTGGCCAGTCAAACTTTTACCCAAATTTCCGTGTTGAGGCGTTCACTCGGATCTTGCGAGTTTGTGTTCAGCGGGTCCCGAAACTAGCGAGTCATGATCAGGTTGCAGGTAATGGGGCGGGTTCATTATGTACCAACCAGTTCTGACCAGCCCTGGATATGGCACCACTTACTTTAAGGGAGAGATAGTTGATTTGTATCCCTCATGTGTAGTACCATTAGCTTTGAGATTATAAGACGTTCGTTCTATTAGTTAAGCGATTCTTAGACCTTTTGCCCCCTTTTTTTTTTGCCAATATATACTTTTCGTGCCATTTAGGTGTCAATTCAGGATGTCAAACGAATAGCAAGTGGATTATTATTTGTCTTTATTAATGTATACCGGTATACTGTATATGTAAAGATAAAATTGTGGTGTATAGTTCAAATTATGTCTTTGGAATTGATAAAAGGGCCAAAACAATGCTATTTCACATTCATTTTCTTGTATTCCTTCTCACATTCATTCAAGTCTTCACACAAAATTGCTCCAGTTTGACACCCTGTGTCAATTTTGTCATGGCGAGCGATAGCGAGCCTGTAGTTCTAGGAGGAACCGTCCAGGACATTCTTCTACCGGCCGGGACATTCTTCTACCGAAAAATGTACAAATGATCTTTTACTATGTACGGTACTATTCTATTGTACTATTGTACTATTCTATTATATATATATATATATATATATATATATATATATATATCAACACATATCCACTACCCCCTTAACTTCCTACCTCAAAGTAAACCTATCTCGCCGTCTAATAAGATACTCCAACCTCACATATATAATGGCACGGTGCGACACATGAATCATTTGTATACAATCAATACAATTAAAGAATATCGTTATGGTATTTGCAATGCGTAATTTACTACAATACCGGTATATCCCCATATCTTCCGACATATGAACGTGCTCAATCAATACGGTGTAGATACGGTAGTGAATTCATTGCTCAATAGGTGGCGTTCTGAGAGTGAGGGTCCGAGTCTAGGTGGTGAGACAGTGAAGCACGGAGGCGAAGCAGCTTCAGAGATGGAGCTGCTTCGAGCCGTGAGTTGAACTCTAATGTTTCACGTGTCTCACTCTCTAGACTGGAACAAGACCTCCGGGCTTCACCCTGTTGAGCGGTTGGATGTGCAGGCTCTCAGCCTATGCCCGAGAGGGAGTAGTTGGAATATAGAAGAAAAAAAAATAATAAAAATAAAATAAATAACATCGAAGCAGCATTGTATGTACCGGTATGTCCACTCAAAATAACAAAAGCTATGATAAAGCTACCGGTACCTTTTAGCTTACAATCATTGGGTATATATACTGATACTTATTCTATCCCTGTCTTAAATTAGGGTGTGTTTTCCGGTACTATCAATATGCCTTTAAATGGGTACCAGTAGATAAGTATGGACACTTTAATTACTCGTTTCATACACATTATTTTGTTTATAGTGTCAGTTAACCTTTACAATATTCGAGCACACGTTTCTCCCTTTTATTTAAACTACCGGTATCATTACCCGGTACCTCCGTCTGTCTGTGTCTAATAATATCTGTGTCTGATATCTAAATATAGCTATGAAACGATGTTCACGACATTTTGTAGACAGATAAGAACTGATTACATTTACGAGACCATAGGTAGAGCGTATACCTCCACCAGTGTAAGCAAAGGTATGCGCTCTCCCAGGTGCCTTTCTAGTTAGAGGAGTATCTTCAGTTTAGGAAGGAATTTTGGTAGTCAAAGGGTTAACTGAAATAGTTTTTACCCATTTGATTCCTAGAGATCCAAGCTAAACTGCATACACTCTAATAATAGCCAGACTATGAAGAAACACATCATCAGGGGTTAATACCGGTACCGTACTATTATCTTGGTCTCATTGTATTAACCTTTTCGACACTGAGACGTAATTTGTGTATATTGTAGTTACCGTACCAATTGAAGATTTCCTTCAGATTATGATATAGGACTGGTGAGAAGTGTGTTGCATCATATGACGTGTTGCGCAGGTGTGTTTATCAATCCCGCGCACGTGCCAGGGTTAGCTATAATGATAGGCCTGGAGGTGCCTTATATAGACGGTGTGAGCGATGGACGGCGGAGACCTGTGCGGGGGTTCCTTATGGGGGGTCATCTGCTTGTTTTTCTCTCCTTTTCTCTCTTTCTCTGGCTTGCATACATTCGGCCCCATTCAGCCTACTGTTTTAAGACGTTTATCCCCATCCAGGTGTTTATATCGCCAGCATTGCAAGGAGAAATCCAGCTTCGCCGGAGACATTTTTCTATAAAAACAAAAAAAATGCTGACAAATACATGAAAATATGCTGGCTCGGTACCACTCGCCAGGAAAAAATCGACACCTGGATGGGGATAAACATCTTTAAAAAGTAGGTTAGGCTGAATAGGGCCGAATGAATACAACCCAGAGAGAGAGAAAACTAACTAGGTGGGGCCCCCTTAACATTAGCTCAGTCCACCTTTTCAGAGGTTAGGCTATTGATTATCTCCTACAACGAAATTGGACGAAGGTTATGCATTTTGCCTTCGTTTGTTTGTCTTTCTGTTTGTCTGTAAACAAGGTATCTCGAAAACTTATGAACCAATGTTTACGAAGTTGGTGGGCAGATAAGATATATAATATGCCAAGGATGAAGTGAATTAATTTAGCAGGCGATCCATGTGTTATGAACCGATTTTCACGAAATTTGGTGGTCAGATAGGATATGCACCAATGAACACGTGATTTGATTCAGGAAGCGATCCGGACCACATGTCACACTGGTGTCATTGATGTGTTTTTAAATAATTTTATGACAGCAAGTGTACGGAGAGCTACCGGTTACTGGTAGCCTATGCGCTTTACCGAGTGCCCCTCTGGTCTTTATTTACAATTGTTGTACGGCATTGTATTTGATTGTTACCCCCAGGGTCTCCTTATAATATTGTATTATTATTATTGTAATTAATTGTTACCCCAGGGTCTCATAGTATTGTATTTAAGTGTTACCCCCAGGGTATCGTTATAGTTGTTGTTGCTGTTCCCCAGGCTGTCTGGCCGAACAGCCCCAAGGTCCCGAGCAAGGCCAAAGCCATAAACGAGCGCCTCCACAATACCCTCCCTGTTTACTACTAATAAAGCCCAGGTGATCGAAGCCACTCCTAGGCAGGGAGCTGAGGAGAGTGCGGAAACGCACGGGAAACCGAAGCCCCACTCAAAGCCCTGTGCCCCTCAGCAATTATGAAGGGAAAGTTGAGGGTATTGTATATTGTTGTATTTAATTGTTACCCCAGGATCTCGTTATAGTATTGTTTTATTATTGTATTTTAATTGTTACCCCCAAAGTCTAGATAAAGTATTGTTTTATTATTGTATTTAATTGTTACCCTCAGGACCTCGTTACAGTTTGGGTAATTTTGTTGTAGATAACTCAACCAAATGGTCATTCTTATAAAAAATTATTTCTCGATTTGTGATTTAATTGACATCGTGTGTCTGATACCGGTACCGTACCGGTATTAGTAATTTCCCCCTCTTTTTGTTAATAGCTGATCTATGGTTTTTCGTATTAATTTTCGCTTTGAACAATTTGGAGGATGGCAATTTAGGCTACTCCAGTGCCCTTTCTCCCCCTCATCTTGTTTTCCATTTGATTTAACCCACATAGGAATACCAACTACGGTACTATTCATAATAATAAAGTTTCCTTATGATGCTAGATATGGTACGGTAACTAAAAACTAAACCAGCCTTATGTTTTGTTTCTTACTTGGGACTAACATATATATTCACTGAACATATAATGTACAGTTGGCCAAATAAGTCGTGTCGCCGCTGGCATTACGTTTTGCTCGCTGTGTGCTGTATTAATGTCCGTCAGATGTTGAATAGGGTGTGTAAAGGTAGGAACATGCTTGTATATCTCACTCGAAACGATGAAGTAATGCTTAGATAGTGCTGCTACCAATTATTGCTAGAAATATACTTGGTGCCGCGAAATCACTTATTTGGCCGACTGTACCTGTACTACTGTATGTGTTAGGGTAGGTGTACGGTCACGGTCACAATCAATAGTCCCCCTAGTCATGATAATGGTAGACAGGTTAGAATCATAGGCAGACTTTCCAATAGGCCTACTGCCATTGATCAGACGTCCTGTAGTACCGGTAGGCTATTCCTTAGTACGGCACCTCTACTTTTCTACGCCAGAAAGTTTATTTGTTTATTTATTTATTTATTTATTTATTTATTTATTTGTTTAGATGTTACCGTACATAGGTTTTGGATGAACTCATTATTGGTAACTTACGGTATATACCTTACCGAATGGTATACAGTATATTATATTTTCTAAATTGGGATCTGAATTTGAGGCATTAGCCTACCGGTACCATATCGTACGGTACGGTACTACTCTTTTTTTGCAGTACCTGTGTAGGTACGGTACCGGTTTTTAAAAGATTAATCTGGTTCTTTTGGGATTAGGGTAAACTATTTCTGTCAATGTAGCTATAGACATTCTTACCAGTACCGGTACCGCACCTTCCTTATACTCCGTGTTGATGCAATGCAAAGGAAATTCAATAAGATACTATATTCCAATTAATAACTCATAGCTGTTGCTAGCGCCAATTCCTGGATATGTAGTTGGGGAAGGTCATGGCTGCAGATGCAGGATGCACTTGATCTCATTTGCATATTTGTATAAAGAACCTTTCGTAACAGAGATCAGTCAACCTCCGTCATATTGGTGTGTTATTAATATCACTATGTGGTGCCATGTCTTCGGGATTGTTAAGACATCTTGGTCACCGGTAATTACTATTGAGGGTTTTGATTGAGCCAGCCATTTTCGAGTAATATAATTTTATTCTGCCCCTAGGCTAAAAAATAAGCCTCCCCTGATCCCTCTTCAAACTAAAATGTGCCCCCCAGACACTCTTCAAGTGGTTTTCGGTAGAGGAATGTCCCAGACTAAGTCCAGTTTTTCCTAAATTGCAGGCTCCCTATTGATTGCTCAAAAATATATTGATAGGCCTACCTGAATGGGGTGAATCGTCTTGTAATAGCCAAATTAATGAGGTGAAACGTCTTAGCATCTCCAAACTAATGGAGTGAAACATGGACGATTAAAAAAGACCCGCCTCTTAACAGATAGGGTTATGGTAAAACATTTTCAAAATTTCAATACCGGTACGGTAATCAGGGTGCCAAAACAGAAATTATCCAGTTCTGGATCATTTTTCTAAGCTTACAAGGATCAACTTTGCACGGTGTCCGCGGGGCGCAGCCCCCCGCTACATAACTGGGGGTCCGGGGGGCATAGCCCCCCGGACGCCGGAGAAATTTTGAGATGTGAAGGTAAATATACGCACAATACATGCTCAAAATGTATTAAAAGGAATGAATAATATTGTAAGTAAAAGGGATGTTATGTATGTTTACTGGTGTTTAATCAGGATACTAGGGGAGCTGGCTGCCTGTACTTCAGTCTCAAAGGGATTCACTTCAGGTCCACTAATATAGGCATTGAAAACAGGGTTTTAAATTATTCTTAGCAGTCCCTGTTTTAGTTTTGTAACTTTTGTCCAATAAAGATTTCATGTATATTTGTTGTTGCATTCCAAGAACTATTACATACCGGTACTTAATTTATATCCTTTCATATGATACATGAGTTACTATAGAGTACTGGTTAAAATACATACCGGTACCAAGTTTCAAGAATAAACTTTGATTAGAACATTTGTTTGTCTATTATTTTCCCTGGGCCGAGTAAAAAATACCTGGGTAGGCTATTCCCATCTCGGGTTAAGTACAATCAGTAGGAACGTAGAAACTTGCTTTAATTTTCACAACTTTAAAAGACTCAAGATTCTGCTAGGCTAATTCCGAAAATATTCAATCAAGTCTCCGTTACCCCCATGAAGTCAGGTTATAGTAATTATTATATTCCTTCCAACAACCAACCATACTCCTAAAATCGATTAATGAAATTTACAAACACATGTGGCAGTCCGTGGACTCGAACCCAGGACGCTCACACCGAAAATCAACACCTTATACATCGCACCACGAAGACAGTTAAAGGTTGGTGGACACTGCCTACGATTTATTATGCAACTTCGAATCCTGCATATCAATCTAAGCATGTACACCCATCCCAACTGCAACTCACGTAGGCTATGCATATGTGAATGGAAAGAGCAATTAATGGGGCCTTAACCACTTAGGGAAGTCCTCTCGATAAATTACTCCTGAACCAATATCAATTATTATGTTCCTTCCAACAACCAACCATACTCCTAAAATCGATTAATGAAATTTACAAACACATGTGGCAGTCCGTGGACTCGAACCCAGGATGCTCACACCGAAAATCAACACCTTATACATCGCACCACGAAGACAGTTAAAGGTTGGTGGACACTGCCTACGATTTATTATGCAACTTCGAATCCTGCATATCAATCTAAGCATGTACATCCATCCCAACTGCAACTCACGTAGGCTATGCATATGTGAATGGAAAGAGCAATTAATGGGGCCTTAACCACTTAGGGAAGTCCTCTCGATAAATTACTCCTGAAACAATATCAATTATTATGTTCCTTCCAACAACCAACCATACTCCTAAAATCGATTAATTAAATTTACAAACACATGTGGCAGTCCGTGGACTCGAACCCAGGATGCTCACACCGAAAATCAACACCTTATACATCGTACCACGAAGACAGTTAAAGGTTGGTGGACACTGCCTACGATTTATTATGCAACTTCGAATCCTGCATATCAATCTAAGCATGTACACCCATCCCAACTGCAACTCACGTAGGCTATGCATATGTGAATGGAAAGAGCAATTAATGGGGCCTTAACCACTTAGGGAAGTCCTCTCGATAAATTACTCCTGAACCAATATCAATTATTATGTTCCTTCCAACAACCTTTGACAAGACATACCAATAATATATGTTAGTTAGCGGGTGTGTGGACTGTGGGGATAGTGGCAGCCCCCACTTTGGACACTAAGACTAAGTAAAGCTAGGTTTGGGTAAGGTAATGCAAATTATCTACTCATAACATGATAAACAATTGAACAATAAACTACTGTACTATATTCCTTGAAGAAATACAAACAAACAATTGTACATAAGGCTGCGGAAAGATTTTTTAGTGATACCCAAGTCATGGCCGGGATTCTGGGAAATCTATAAATGCACTGTAGGCGGTAGGCCTAGCTGCTGGCTGTACACTTATTAAATTGTACCGGTAATCTGGCTAAAAAGTTACCGGTATACAAAATGAGAACATAGAGGCAGGGTGCAGATCCCACTTTGGACATAAGTTTGGACTTTGGTTAGGGTAAGTTATATATTGCAAATCTTCCACTCATAATATAAACTACAATAAAATAAGATACCAGTAATACCTACTGTAGCCTATTCTGCCTATAGCCTATACCTTGAAAACAAAAACAAACGGTAAGACTGCGAAAGTATTCTTCAGTGACAGGTCTACCCAAATCATGGCCGAAAACTCTATAAATGCACTGTAAGGTCGCAGGCTTAACCTAGGCTAGGCCTATACAGTACAGTACTGTACTGGTACAGTGTACACTCTTTATTAAATTGTGCCGGTACTTTGGCAGAAAATGTTATAAGAACATAGGCTAGCAGCAGACGGTGCAGACCTCACTTTGGACACTAAGTTAGGTTAGGTTAGCCTGTCTGTTACGTACCGTTCATAAGATCCTGTGTAGCGGCCCGCGGGAACTGTTTTTCAGATGCCTATTTACTAAGAAACATTGAACAATATCTTTAACCGAGCCTATCCTAACCAAAACCTAACCTAACTTTAAATAACTAGTATAGCCTATTGGTGGAATATTTATGAATGTAAAATGTAAAAAAAAGAAATTGTAACATTACCGGTACCAAATTATTGAGATATAGGCTACCCTATGTACAGGTTCACCCCCCCCTACACAGGATTATATCCGTACCGTTTCATAGGCTTCAGCTTATATACCGGTACCGTACCGGGTACCTAAAAAATAATGGTAAGGATGTAGTATTCGGGCGTAGGCTACCACCTGCCAGGCCGTGCCTTGTTTACACTACTTGCATGTTCGCATCTATTTTGACTGTCGTGGGATACAATAATAGGTTGACTGTTGAGGAACTAGGCAGTAGGCTAAATGAGAATTTCAACAAGCCCTGGGGAGGGGCAAGGCGGTGGTGAGGGCTCCTCAATAAATCCTATAGGCGGCCCCTATTATCCCCTATAATCCCACGGCATGACGGCAAACTGTTATTGTCATAGGCTATAGCCTAGCCAGGGTGTCGAACGACGCTGTTGTTTTGAGTGATAACACAAATGAACTTTCTGTATAATGATAAACAAAATTTAATCCTAGGCCTAGCCTACGTATTTTTATATTATTATTTTAAAAGTTAGACATCTAAAATAGGCCTAGGCCTACTGTGTTCCAAAACTCAAGAGTAGCCTAGGCTAGGTTAGCCTAGGTTAGCCTAGCCTAGCCTTACAAAAAAAAAAAAAAAAAAAAAAAGGAATGTTGGTCTAGGCTTAGTTTAATATACACTTCCCAGGTAATTTTAACAGTTCTATTGCTTCTATATATCATATAATACACCATAGAGTAAGTTTTTAATAACTAGAAAAAAAGGTCATCTTCTAAATAATTACCATAATTGAGGACCTTTGCCGTTCCCGGGTTAAGAGTGGGCTCCGAGTCTTAGCCTACCAGAACCAGGTTCCCAGCTGCCTAGCTAACCTTATTTTTTTACTGTCTTTAACCTCAAATCTTCCTTGATCTTCATTAGCCTATCAATAGGCCTACATTATACATAGCCCCACTAGTGGGGGCAGTCCTAAGATTGTTGGATAATGGGTTATCCTAAGCCTAATACGCCTAGCCTCAGCCTAGGCTACTCATTTCTGCTTCAAATCATCATTATCATCATAGGCCTAGGCTAATACAAGTAGGCCTAGGCCTATACAACACTAGTCCTAGGCTTATCTGAAAAAATAATATGCTTGGCTACTTACAACATCGCTGTTTGGTGCTTGCTAGAAGTCAGGTTTATCCAAAGTATCACCTTGAACTTATACCTTATATATAATGAGTTCCCCAAGATTAATATGCACAATTTTAGAATGTGTAGGGCACTCGCAATTCACATGAAGTCAATGTTATATTCCAGCCCCTTAATTCACTCTATTTTCCACAAATATATCGGTAAATAACAGCTAAACACATTTCCAAGTGTTCCACAGTTGATTGGCGGCAAGCTAATTTGACGTCATCATTGGATTATTCTCGGAAACACCACAATGGAAAACATAGCTGATATTGGTTCGTTGTTTTGGTAATTCTGCATAACTACTACTCCTGCTATTTTATGTTTAATTTATTTTATTTGTGTATGTTAATGCTTTGTAAGTGTGTATTTTCTATTTAGAAAGTGAGGAAAGCCCAATTTATTAGCATTTGTATTATTAATTGTAATTATTCAGATACCCCAACAATCTAGGAGTTTACTCGATTTAGTCAACTTTGAAAAGACATTAGCCTAACCTAACAACCTTACCTAACCTATCCTAGTATTATGGGTGGGGGCTGCCGCCCCCACACCCCCGCTGATTAGGTATTAAAACTATACAAAATTGATGGGATAAAGTCTATGGTGTTTACTCTGCAATCTTCAGCTTTGGCTGTCGATGACAGGAAAGTACCATTAAAAATTTACCGACTTCTTGTAGGTTAAGCTCCACTCTGATTGGCTACTAAACATCGGGGAGGAGCCTCCAAGGAGGCTAGAATGTAAACAAAGTGTCCTGGACTTGCTGTACAAAAATAACTCTGATAATGTTATAGGGGAGTGAAAATCAAATTGACAAAATAAGAAAAGTAGCACTTATCCGCACATCAGTAAGGTCCCCTGAGTAAGGTAAGAGCAAACAAAAAAAATCCACGAGACAGGAATCCCGTAATCGAGGAGTAGTTGTTCTGCAGAATACCCAAATTGGTACATACGAACAAATATCGTGTATTTTGGCGGGGGGGGGGGGGTTCTTCTTCTTCTTCTTCTTCTTCTTCTTCTTCTTCTTCTTCTTCTTCTTCTTCTTCTTCTTCTTCTTCTTCTTCTTCTTCTTTAGAACCCGCCCGCAGACCGTGCAGATCCACAGGGCTGACCTTTGTATCGGTACTGGCTCAGAAACGTTAGTAGGAGGGAAAGTTTAGAGTAGAAGGATAGTTTAAGAGACAGTTTAACTGGGATCATTTTTCATCAGAAAACTAACATTCAAACTTAAATTAATATTTTACATTATTCATTTCAGTGAAATTCAGTCAATATATTAAACACATGGAGTAGTTTAATTAATATATACATAGTTTTAGATAAATACCAATTATTATCCTTTAATCTACATATTATTCAGCATTCGAGTGCCAATAAAATTACGGTAGTTGTGTTCGTCTTGACTCAGCCTTCGGCGCAATATAACATCGGAGTGTAGGGGTACATTGGTTGTTTGTTTGTTTGATTGTTTTAGCGGACTCTCCCATCCAGGAGTTCGTTCTATGAACGATGGCTGTTCCTTATTGTAGTTTATATTTGTTATATTGGTGCTAAAGTCAGTCACCTCATCCGAACCGAACAAGTTGTGTTTTCACAGTGTAAACAAATAGGCTGAAATAGCTCATATGACTCGAGCTCTGGAGCTCTTATCCGTTTATATTTACATAAGTAGCTGCATTTGGACTTCAATACAGGTGATATATAATAGTTCTAAGATCATAGCCAATGTAGAGTACAGTGTAGAGCAAAGCAACTATCGTTTGATGAGTTTAATGTAGAAATAGAATGGCAGGTTTAGCGGGGCTCCCGACCGCCCCGGGACAGTCACAGGCTCACAACCAATTTCAGTATCAATATTTTTTCAGATGTTAGGTTCGGGATCACGAAGAAAATGGACGAATTTTGGCACACTGACGGTAATATTTAATGGAAATATGAGATTTGAAAAAATGCATTACTCACAGTAGGTACAGTATACTCGATTATACTGTAGGCTGGGTATAGGATCTCTAGGCTAGACTGGTATTGATAGCTGGGCCTACAGAATTAATATGATGAATAAATATTCGGATAGTTTCTTCCCTACCTATCGAAACAATAGGCCTGCCCTAGTGGTACCATATGCGGTGCCAGCTATAACAAACACAAAAGAGGCATACCATTACTATGAATACCGGTACGCATCAGGAGATACAGACTGCATTTTGTAACAATTGATGCTTCGGAGTACTGTACCTACCTGTAGATAATTCGCCACAGCTATACTCTATCCAACTCAACCTTGCCGCCGGCCTCTGCAGCAGATACGAGACCGCGCCTGTAATTGGCTGGCAATGACATCACGCCCTAAACATTAACCCTCTCCGACATGTGACGCGATTTTGAGCCTATTAGGGATACTTTAAAGCCTTTGTTACCATCAGAGGTATTTAGAAACCTTTAGTTTAGTTACTTCAACCTCTGCAGTTGTCTTTGAGTTAGCTGTGGGCATAAAAACTAATTTTGGAGAGGTAATTATAAGAGTGAGAGAACTCTATTTCTTATTGCTAATCTGGCAACCTCTGCGTCATATGAGCGTGAATGGGTTAAAGGCTCCAGAGTTTGTATTATATGCACTTATCCTTGACGTTGTGGTTACAATTTAGCCAAGTTATTATACTAGAAAGTAGCATACAAACCCCTTTGTTATTTCGCATACAACACACTGAGCATAATATTCAGAAACCGCCGAAGAGATGGAAATGCAGTGTATAAATATAAAACAAACCACCTGGCAACACTGCACTGGCGGCGTCTTTTAAACTCTCAAATATTATCTTATTTGTGTCTGTATGTGCAGATATATCCATTATCTATTCATGTTTACCTTTCGTTGGCTTCGTACTATTGTTCATAAGGTTGCAGAAGAATAACATATAAAATATAGCCTATGACGGAACATGAGGATATCACATTATCGTATGAATTAATTCAGCTTTTCTTTTATATTCCATATAAATTAATTATATTAGATAGGTTTAGGTCATTCTAATGGTGTGATAAGTGATATCCGAACCTTAAGAGCTATAAAATACCACATGGAACACATAAAATCGTAAGATATAATACTGTTAACACAAGCAAGTTAAGAATTACCGTCACTGTCTACTCTAAATGTGTGCGAAGTCAAGCACGGCCTGTGATTCGCTAATACGCACGGGCCCGAGCCAGTCAGCCTTCCCTCTCGCTTACTTCCCCTGTTTATCAATTCTGTATCTCCTTGTATTTACTTTACGATATATACGTTATTATTGTGTTTCATGTTATATTTAATAGCGCTATAGAATCGGATAGCACTGTAATTTATTAAATAATCATTAACATTTCTTAAACATATCTAGTTTAATTAATAAATAAGGAATAATAAAGATAATGAATAAATTATCAGCTCTGCCTCTCCTATTGGCCAGATAGCCAATCACAGGCGCGGTCTCGCATCTGCTGCAGAGGCCGGCGGCAAGGTTGAGTTGGATAGACTATAGTGACACCTACGAGCGCAGCGCCCCCAGTGTGTTGTTGTTGTTGCTGTTCCCCAGGCTGCCTGGCCGAACAGCCCCAAGGCCCCAAGGCCATAACTGAGCGCCCCAACAGAACCCTCCCTGCCTACCACAATAAAGCCTGGGTGACCGAAGCCACTCCATGGCGGGGAGTTTAGGAGGGTGCGGAAACGCCCATGAAACCAAAGCCCCACCCAGAGCCCTGTGCCCCTAAGTAATTATGAAGAGAAAGCTGAGGGGCAAAGGAAAAATGTGACGCTTTGGCTTCCAATCTGCCAACTTCTACGTTGGCAGATTAGGAGGTCAATCCACGGAAGAGACGCCGTCACTTGAGATCTAGAAAATATATAAGAAAAAGAAACAGTCATAGTAAGCTATGGGTATGGCAGAGATCGCTCAGTTCTCACTCTGATAGACCAGCCCATCACCATATGACTAGAACCCAATCCTCTCAGCATCAGCTAGGAAAGGCCCTAGAAAGCCACCTTTGGCGGGGGGATAGCTCCCCTATTT
The DNA here is from genome assembly GCA_032716605.1 of Paralithodes platypus. NCBI lineage: Eukaryota > Metazoa > Arthropoda > Malacostraca > Decapoda > Lithodidae > Paralithodes > Paralithodes platypus. The sequence continues at coordinate 39,301,136 of CM064551.1, forward strand.
CAACCCCAATGTTTTGACTTATTTTTATCCTAAGTGAAAATAAAACAAAATTATTGGTAACCTACAGTACACAGTAGTAATTAGGTTTCCTCAAATTCCATCCGTACCGTAGGCCTTAGTTTGTTAATCTTGAACACACACACATACTTATATTGGCCTAGCTTAGTTATAGCATAGGTGATACTATTATTACTTCCATTGTGTCAAAAAAAAACTTTCACAATTAGATCTTGAAGACATACCGGTAGGTACTTGTGGATTCACCCTGTATTGCCTATGATTGCCTATGAGAGAGAGAGAGAGAGCGCGAGAAAGAGAGAAGTGTGGTGGTGGGGGGAGGGGTGACCACAATCAATTATATAAGTAGGTAGCCTATGTACCGATACCTACAGGTAAACTGGTTCACCATACTTGTTAGTGCTATTATAGTTGACCAGTGATGGGTGAGGGGGTTGTGCACTCTCCAAACTTTATTATACAAGTGCTGTGAAGGAGTGGCAGGATTTATGGCTCTCTTGAGCGCATATATAGATTTAAGATGAGGCTAAAGGTTTAAATGGTACCCTCTTGTAATAATGACGTCTTAAGTAGATCATTTAATATATGTTTATAAATATTATGTATACCCAGTTATGGTGGTTAAATACAGTCATCTCTTCACAGCATTTTTTTTTTTTTTTTTTTCCCCCCAACTGTACCAGTATACCGTACCAGGGTCATGGACAACTCCTCAGCTCACCAATATAACCAGTAAATTTCAACCAGTGCAACTCATCCAGGCCCTAGTTAACTAAGCAAGTGTCAATTTCAACTTCTTACCAAAATTTCCGAATCCGCTAGGAAGAGGACCGAGTTTTGCTGAATTGAATTTTGTTGTCTCCGGAATCTTTGACGCACTACTCCTTCTAAACGGCTGCCTCCACGACATTGAACACTAAGACCAAAGTTGTTCGCAGAGCCAAAATGAACAAGTGGACCTGTCGGATTTCCGCTACTGACTGTGGTGGTTCTTGCACTGCTAGATTGTCCAAAACTGAATGTAGTGGAAAGGGGATGTAGGGAATTCATCTGCCATTAATAGCTAAGTATCTAACCAATAACAATGCCGGTTGACATCTGCTGGGTTGCTGGGTGAAATGGTCTTGTGGTAGAGTTGTCCGGTCACCGAAGTACGGTAGCTACTAGCCAGTAATGGACAGAAAAATGTCATTATTTTCCGCTTAAGGGGATAGTGCTTGTTTTTTGGTCCATATATTTATCTATTAATTTATTAATTGTGTCTTTGGAAGTGATAAAATGGCCAAAACAAAGCTTTTTCATGTTAATTGTCTTGTATTCCTTCACATAGGCATTAAAGTTTTCACACAATATTGCTTCGGATTAACACCCTGGTGAAGTGTATTGTACAGTATATGTACGGTGAAGTACGGTAGGCTTATATATGCATGATAAAGTGTACCGTATATGTATAGTGAAGTGTACCGTATATGTATGGTGAAGTGTAGGTTCTATGTATGGTGAAGTGCACCGTGTATGTATGGTGAAGTACAGTCTAAATGCATAATGAAATGTACCGTATGTGTATGGTGAAGTGTACCGTATATGTATGGTGAAGTTAGGTTCTATGAATGGTGAAGTGTCTATGTATGAAGATGGTTAGTGGAGGGTAGGTAGAGGAAGGTGGCAGTGTACAGGGATAGTTTTTGTGAGCCTGGTGAAGTGTTCTGTCGAGCCGCCTTAGTGGAGCCAGGACCCCAGCCAAACCACACACTACATACAGTATAGGCTACACCAATACACACACACACACACATATCGGACAAACAACACACATCGACCACATAATTATCACCACTACTTTTACTATACCGGTACTACTACTTCTGCTACTACTATTACACACACATACATACATACATACATACATACATACATGTCGTCAACGTGTTGAAAACGTGTACCGGTAACAGTACTGTACCGTAGCCTACTTAATTTTTTTTTTTTTTTTTTTTTTTTTTTAAGACCTCCGTCTACGTATTGTGAAAAACCTGTTATCCTGCAAATTACGGGATTGAGTGAGTGAAGTGAGAGACAGTGAATTGTATGAGGATACATGTTTTTCATAATGTGTTGCTAGCCCCAAACGCGCGAGCAACTGTGGCTTTCAACCATCCGACACATCCCCTTTTATTTATGTACATCAAACATGTTAAATACAAATAAAGTTTATTTGTATACCCTACTGTGGAAAGACTGCGGATACACCACTCCTGCCCAGACCCCACACAGTGGCATGGCCCAGACGTACTGAGCTCATGACGCTGGTGGCATTGCCCCGGAGGATAGCCATCCCTAGTCTTTGCTTGAGCCAGAGGGTTTCCCGGGGTTCTCCTGAAACTTCTCTGATTTTACGGCCTATTTCATTCACCATATTAAGGGTGGTAGGGCCGAAGACTCCTGAAGTTTCGAATGCCAGAGGCTCGAACTGATGACTTCTGGCGATGGCTTGATATTTTTCTCCCTTTCTACTTTCTGCTATCCGGGCGGCTTCACCTGCTTCGTCGGCGTTCTAAATTGGTTCGACAGTGCAGAATCTATTGACAAAAACCTCCGTATTTTAAAACCACACTATATTATAGTGCTTCCCTAACCTTATATCGAGCGAATGTAGACAACCGAGTGCTATTTTGTGATAAAGGGCAAAATATTTTCCAGTTTAAAAAATATCACTTTGTTTCTGATTATTTCGTTCATGAGTGTTTATGGCAGCCCTTAAGTATTGTTTAAAAATACGGGAGTAAGGCAATTAATTAAATGTGAAATATAACACGTGACTAAACTGTAGAAGTTAACACTACGCAGTATACTGTACAGTATATAGACACTTTTTCACAATACGATTATTTCTACCTGGAACAAACTTTTCTCAGAATGTGTAAATTGTTAAACGTTATAACAATTTCTCTCTCTCTCTCTCTGTCTCTCTCTCTCTCTCTCTCTCTCTCTCTCTCTCTCTCCCACTTCCCTCCCTCGTCTCTCCATCTCTCCTCTCTCTCTCTCTCTCTCTCTCTCTCTCTCTCTCTCTCTCTCTCTCTCTCTCTCTCTCTCTCTCTCTCTCTCTCTCTCTCTCTCTCTTTAGGTCGAAGAGTTCTGCGACAGAGTTCCAAATCGACGAAAAAGATTTTGCATCCCAGGAGCTGGACTGGACGACATTGTGGAAGCCTTCGAAGATATCACAAAAGATGCAAATGAAAATACCCTTTTTGTCATCCATGCTGGTTCAAATGACGTCATGCGCACCAGATCCGAAGAGTTGATGGAGAAATATCGCAAGATGATCCAGCACTACAAAAACAAGTCAAGGAATATCATCATCTCAGGCATTCTTCCCAAAATCGACGCACCTGACAAATTCTACGACAAGGCCTTCAGCACAAATAGCCGACTAAAATATTTGTGTCTGAGGGAAGAAGTTGAATTCATCAACCTCTGGGACAACTTCTACAACCAGCCTACTCTGTTCCGCAAGGATGACACTCATCTAAACCCTGTGGGTTCAGCACGCATGGGTCGTCTCCTACACGAAGCAGTCCGCAGCAATGGATAAAAAAATGCCATCCGATAAGAAGCAGCAGTGACATAAATCATCCAACGCCAAGCAAAAAACAGAGGCAACCGAGGACCACCAGCGATAAGGACCGAAGACACCGAGGACCGAGGACAGCCATGAACATAAATGTAGATCCGACAAGAACCAAAAATATTATTGAAGAGCGTTCCGTGAGTTCTAAAATAACAAATTTAAAGGTTTTCTATGCAAACGCTCGTAGCATACGCAATAAATTTTCAGATTTAGAGGAGCTAGTGTTTACAGAAAATTATGATGTGATTGGCATAACAGAATCTTGGCTCAATACAGAAGATAGAGACTTTTTAGCAGAGTATTCACTTCCCGGTTATGAAATGTTTGAGAAAAGCCGAAT
>CM064551.1:39305218-39422718 GCA_032716605.1 Paralithodes platypus
TATTAACACTCCTCTTGTTGCCTCTCTCTCTCTCTCTCTCTCTCTCTCTATATATATAGTATATATATATAATTAGATATATATATATATATATATATATATAATATAGATATATATATATATATATATATATATATATCTAGATATATATATAATAGAGATATATATATATAATTATATATACAAGTATAGATATTATATAGATATATATATATATATATATACAAAACAATGCTAGTAGCAAGTTTGATGGAGGTCTAGGGAGGAAACTAGAAAACTAATTAATAACTGAACAAATCGACCAAAAAGTGAACCATCGAATAGTTCGCATAGAGTCAAGACTATTCTTCCTGCTCCAAAGTTATTTTATCTTTAACCTTAACCTTTGACGGTGGCCCTCTTTATTCTGTTATGTGTAGACAGTATGCATCACATCGAGCGTTCCTAATTACATATTGCTCTGTACTTATCCAATTGATATACCCTGGCGTGATTAAGGGGAGATCCTTCACTTTTTGTCAATGTTTGTATTTATTTATTATTTTTCTAGTTTCCTCGCTAGACCTCCATCAAGCTTAAAATGAAGCCCCCTAGACCCCCTTTCAAGAGAAATTTGTACATTTTTTACAGGCTCGCTATCGCTCGCCAGGAAAAAAATCGAGACCTAATTGACAGGGAAGGTCTTAAAATTGACAGAAATGGGGCGAAAGTTCATAAAATCGCCAAACTAATGGGTCTAAAGATGAGGGAGAAGGTGGTCTAGAAAAGCGACTCGTCTCCCCTTAATGTATTTAACCCATACAGTACCGGTAATGTATTTAACCCATACAGTACCGGTAATATATTTAACCCATACAGTACCGGTAATGTATTTAACCCATACAGTACCGGTAATGTATTTAACCCATACAGTACCGGTAATGTATGAAACCCATACAGTACCGGTAATGTATTTAACCCATACAGTACCGGTAATGTATTTAACCCATACAGTACCGGTAATGTATTTAACCCTTACAGTACCGGTAATGTATTTAACCCTTACAGTACCGGTAATGTATTTAACCCATACAGTACCGGTAATGTATTTAACCCATACAGTACCGGTAATGTATTTAACCCATACAGTACCGGTAATGTATTTAACCCATACAGTACCGGTAATGTATTTAACCCATACAGTACCGGTAATGTATTTAACCCATACAGTACCGGTAAAGTCCTTTGCATTATATGTTGGCAACTCTTAGACGATTTTATTCAGATTAGGAAGGACCTTTAGCAATAATAAGGTTACAAACTATCACAAACAACCCTTTTTAACTAATGTAGATCCTTCCCAAGCTGCATAATATCGTCTAAATATAGCTAGAATAAAAACTAACACACGTCGGTGGGACTCAAGGGTTTAATCTGTATTATGAATATGATTTTCTATCCTTTAAATTCTTGCCCGTATTTTGTCTATGCCTTTGGAGTTCATTTTCCCACCACATAAATCAATTGTCTCTTTTCATCTCATCCTGTTTCTTAGTATGGAGATGGGTCGTTTTTCTGGTCCATCTTCTTCCTCATGTTTAGCCCCATTAGTTGTCAGATTTTATGACGGTCGGCCCATTAGTGTGGCGATTTTAAGACCTTTCACCCCATTTGTTTGTCAATATTAAGACTGTTCGTGTTATTTAGGTGTCGATTTTTTCCTGGGCGAGCCATAGCGAGCTTGTAATTTAGGAGGAACTGGCCTTCGCCCGGGAAAAATATCTTGAAGTAGGGTCTTGGGGTGATTTTTTTTGTTCTCTCTCTTTTTTGAGCTTGATGGAGGCCTAGTGAAGAAACTAAAAACAATGATACAACAAATATATAAATGAGGAAATAAATCCGCCCATCCCCCCTAAATTTGAATTTGTCTTTCCCTTGCCACCAACATAGCAGTTTCTCCCTGACTCACCTTTGACCTCAGCTTGACCTTCTCCCTTCTCATTTCTGATTCGTCCACAATATCTTGAGATCTTCCTCGCTTTCTTCACCCTCTCTGACCTATCCGCTATCCCTCGTGACCTTTCAACTCTGACCTTATCAAGAGACAATTAGACGTTGCTATTTGCTGTTAGTGTCACAATGAAGGGAATTGTGGCGTCGAATTTTCGTTCTCGATTTCTTTTGACCATTTCCTGATCTCCTTCCTAACACTATCTGGTCTGACGTCGTGTGGGTTATGATGATATTATGTTTAATTATTATTATTGAGAATGTTTTCTTTTCTAAATTTTTCGATAGAAACATGTCTGTTCCAAAGACCGATTTCTTATAAGTTACAGGCTCGCTATTGCTTGCCCAGAAACAAATCGACACCTGAATAGGTTGAAGCGTTTTATTATAACCAAACGAATGAGGTGAAACGTCTTAGAATTTCCAAACTAATGGAGTGAAATGTACCCCATAAGACCACCCTCGGACCAAATAGGGTTAAGGGGGGATGATTCACTTTTGGGTCGATTTTGTTTTCATTTATTCATTATTTTTCTAGTTTCCTCCCTAGACCTCCATCAAACTTAACAAAAAACATCCATTAGATTCCCCTTGTAGATTAATTTGTGAATTTTTTGGTAGAAAAATGTCCCGGCCATAAGCCGGTTCTTCCAAAATTACAGGCTCACTATCGTTCGCCAGGAAAAAAATCGACACCTAAATAGCCCGAAAGGCCTTAATTTTGACAAAAAATGGGGCGAAAGGTCTCAAAATTGACAAACTAATGGGGAAAACATAATACAATCTTGAAACTAATGGGGCTAAACATGAGGGAGAAGGGGGTCTATAAAAAATGACCCATCCCCCTTAAGTCTTATGACCTATGATCCCTAACTACTCCCAATACTTCCTGACCTTTACTCAAATATCATGGCCCTCCCACTCTGACCTATCCTTTTAAGACCTCATGACCACTTCCTTGACTTCTTCCTTTAAGGGGAAATTTCCACTTGAGGGACTTTTTTCTTGACCCCTTTTTCCCTCATGTCTAGCCACATTGCTTTTGAGATTTTAAGACGCTCGCCCCATTAGTTTGGCGATTTTAATAATTTACGCATCATTCTGTCAATTTTAAGACCTTTCGTGCCATTTAGGTGTCGATTTTATCCTAGCGAGCCTGTAATTTAAGAGTAATCGGCCTTCGGCCGGGACATTTTTCTACCGAAAAATTTACAAATTTATCTTGAAAGGGGGTCAAGGGGGTGACATTTTTAGATTGCTGGAGGAGTAGGAAACAAATTAAAACCCTCCCATCAATCTATCTTCATGAACTTACCCCAACACTTCATGAAAATTGTCTCCTAATTTTCGTGACCATACCGGTACCTCTCATACATCACCCAAAACCTCATGACCCTACCACCTCAACCCCTCTTTCAATTTTCACGACCCTCTCCCTAGATAACAAGATAACAGGACCTCCCTCCCATTCTCATAACCTCAATGATAATTCCCCGACCCCCAACCTCTCCCAATACTAACGATAACATGACCTTACTCCAAATCTCACAAGAACCTCACGATATCCCCCCCCCCCCCCTCTCCCTCCTCTCCCCCCTCTCCTAACGTCTCCTTTCATTCTCGTAACTTTTCCATTTTATATTTTGCCGATAGCCCCCGGATTCGTGGAAGATTATCGAAATGCTGGTCGAGAGAGATGCGAAGTCGTCCCGTATTGTTTTTTCTGCTGGCTAGGTCGAAGGTTCATCTATACCAGGGAATTATTAAAACCCGACTTGACAGCGCGTGATAATTTCAAGGAGTAGTGCTTATTTCAGGGAGTAGTGCTTATTTCAGGGAGTAGTGCTTATTTCAGGGAGTAGTGCTTATTTCAGGGAGTAGTGCTTATTTCAGGGAGTAGTGCTTATTTCAGGGAGTAGTGCTTATTTCAGGGAGTAGTGATTATTTCAGGGAGTAGTGCTTATTTCAGGGAGTAGTGCTTATTTCAGGGAGTAGTGATTATTTCAGGGAGTAGTGCTTATTTCAGGGAGTAGTGCTTATTTCAGGGAGTAGTGCTTATTTCAGGGAGTAGTGCTTATTTCAGGGAGTAGTGATTATTTCAGGGAGTAGTGCTTATTTCAGGGAGTAGTGATTATTTCAGGGAGTAGTGCTTATTTCAGGGAGTAGTGATTATTTCAGGGAGTAGTGCTTATTTGTTTGGTCCATATATTTATTTGTTTGGTCCATATATTTATTTGTTTGGTCCATATATTTATTTGTTTGGTCCATATATTTATTTGTTTGGTCCATATATTTATTTATATATAATTGTTGTTTTTAGTTTGCTAGCTATACCTCCGTCAAGCTTAAAAAAACACCCCCTAAACCCCCTTTCAAGATCAATTTGTACATTTTTCGGTAGAATTGTTTTCCGGTCGAAGGCCGGTTTCTTCTAAAATTACAGGCTTCCTATCGCTCGCCAGGAATAAATTGACACCTAAATGACACGAAAGGTCTTAATATTGACAAAAAAATCTGGCGAAAGGTCTCAAATTAGCCAAACTAACGGAACAAACGTCTTAAAATATCAAAAACTAATATGCTAAACATGAGGGAGAGGGGGGTCCAGAAAAAGCGGTTACCTCCTTCATAAAAGGTTTGCACGTGACGGAATCCTTATAGAAGACAAATTCATCAGCTGATAGACCCGAATGTGACGATAATGCCCGCTCGTGTGAATCCGCCTATCACTACTCTCCCGATAGATAGATGAACCTAGTGTGTGCATAATTCGCCTATCACTACTCTCCCGATAGATGGATGGAGCTATAGTGTGTGCATTATTGACTCTCTTGTCCTCGTTGCAACAGGAGACGTGGGAATGGGGAGAGAGAGAGAGAGAGAGAGAGAGAGAGAGAGAGAGAGAGAGAGAGAGAGATGGAAGGGGGTGTGAGAGGGAGCAAGGGGGGCAGGTAATGAGAGTGAGAGAGAGTGAGAGAGAGAAAGAGAGAGAAGAGGGTGAGGGGGAGCAAGGGGGCAGGTAATGAGAGAGAGAGAGAAGGTGGGAGGGGGGGGGGGCAGGTAATTCCGATCGCACGACGGATGGGTATGTTCGTATTGGCTGTTAAAAGGAGGGAGGGTGGGAGGAAGAGACAGACAGACAGACAGACAGACAGACAGACAGACAGGCAAGCAGACCGACCGAGAGTGAGAAGGTGAGCTTGTGAGTGTGTATTTATGTGAATTGGTGTGTGTGTGTGTGTTAAAGGAATCTCATTTTCGATATTGCAGATACTTGGCTATTCTCTTTTATTGTAGCATCCCTTACACTGGATGTGATTGTCAAAGGATAGACTCAATACAATAACATAGGGCGTCGTAAACTCGTAATACTGAAAGGGTTAACAGTCGAGCCGGAAGACGGTTTATATAAGGTTATTGGACGCGGTGAGACAGGAGTGAGACGGTAGTGACAGATTACTGGTCTTGTTGGGTTTTAATTAAATGGATGTGAGGGTTTGGTGTGTGTTTGAGTGTGTGGGAGAAGGTGGGTGGTTAGTGTGTGTGTGTGTGTGTGTGTGTGTGTGTGTGTGCATTTTGTTTGAGTGGAATTGTGTGTGTATGGGTGGGTAGGTGTTGGTGTGGTATGTGTGTACAAATGGATGTGATTGTGAAATGAGGGTGGGGTTTACGGTGTATGTGTGTGTGTGTGTGTTTGCGTGTGTATTTGTGTGGGTGTGAGTGTAATAGATAGATAGGTGTATATATAACAAGATAAGTGATGGATATAGATAGTTTTATGTACGTGTATGGGCTTATTGTTTGCCTAAGTGTAGATGAGTGTAGGTGAGCGTTCAGTGTTAATCCCCTTGGTGTTTGCAGCTTGGGTGGGAGTAATACATTAAGTCCACTGATCCACATTAAGTCCACTGATCATGTTTGTTACCTTACTTCACCCCCCCCCCCCCCCCCCCCCCACACACACACACATCATGTACGTGTTATATATAATACTGATGATACTCCTACATACATACGTTCATAGGGCCACACACTCGGAAGGTTCATCTGGGTCGGGTTATTACATTTAGGTTCTGGGAGATGAGCTCTTACTCCATCTCCTCCTCCTTTTCCTCTTCCTCTTCCTCCTCTTTCTCTTTCTCTTTCTCTTTATCTTCTTCCTATCTTCTTCGTCTTATTATTATTTTTCTTCTTCTTCTTCTTCTTCTTCTTCTTCTTCTATATTTCTTCCTCCTCCTCTTCTTCCACTCTTCCTCTTTCTACTTGTATGCTTCCTCTTCTTACTCTTGCTCTTCATCATCATCATCGTCATCATATTCTTCATCTTCTTCTCCTCCTTCTTCTTCTTCTCCTTCTCCTCCATCGTACTTCTCTCCCTCCTTCCCCTTCCACCACCACCTCCTCCATCACCAGCGCCTCCTCCTCAGCCTACCTACCCACCTCATTTGCATATATATAATGTACTAGCTCTCTCCGTCTCGAGCGCTCTATTGCCGTCCTTCGATTATTTATGGTTTGCACTCTATGCCTGTTATGTTGTTCTATGTATCTGTCCCTATCACACTATAACCTTTATCAACAACTACTGAATTCAATCTTTCAACACTGCCAATCACTATTACCTCAACCACTTTAATAAGTAGAACAACCATCACATCAACCACCAACCACCGCAACCAGTATCAACATCCACTTCAACCTTTAAATACTACAAATCACTACTACTTCAACCACCAAGATAACTATGACAACTATCACATCAACCACCAACCACCACAACATCAACAAACAACCGCTATACAAATAACAATCACCAACAACTCCAGTAACCACAAATCCCCTCCACAACCATCAGCAACCACAATCATCAGCAACCACAACAACCACTTACAACCACAACAACCTTCAGCTACAACCAACAACAACCACAACAACTACAAACCACTATCACGCTAACCATAACAAACATCTTCACCAGGCATTGGAAAACACTCAATACAAATATAAGATCTCTTGGAGAGTTTTATAGCTCATCAACCAACAACCACAACCAACCACAACAACCACAAACCACTACCAGCTAACTATAACAACCATCTTCACCAGGCATTATAAAACACTCAATTAAATATAAGATCTCTTGGAGGGTTTTCTAAGACATCAACCACCACCTACAATAACAACCACAACCACAACAACCACCAACAACCACTACCACGCTAACCATCACAACCATCTTCACCAGCCATTGGAAAACACTCGATGTAGTATAAGATCTTTTGGAGGGTTTTCTGGGACAAGTGGAAATTCTCTCTTGCATTGTTCGTCCAGTCTATTTTATTATTGTAATCCTTTCGGTGATTTGATGATTTGTATTTCTATTTTATTTTTAGTTATCATAAGACGATTGTACCCAGATTAGGAAGGACCTCTAGAAATCAAAGGAGTATAACTATTTTGATCTCGACAACTATAGGGGTAAACAATATTTGAATTATCCCTCTGACTATCACAAATCTTTCCTAAGCTGAATATAATCGTGCAATGATAGCCAAGATAAAAGATAGAAAGCATCATCGCACTGAAAGGGTTAAGCCTCCTTCTCGAACATGTAATTGTGTGTGTGTGTGTGTGTGTGTGTGTGTGTGTGTGTGTGTGTGTGTGTATGTGTGTGTGTGAAGATCTTATCATTTACATCACGAATTCAAGTTAAACATAATACATATTTTAAATAATATGAATACACATAATAAACGTACGATTAGTTGCATAGTAGCCCACATTGGCTATGCTAGGATTTTTAGAAGGCTAGATGTTATACCAAAAAAAAAAAAAAAGTGGGGATTGGGCCTGAGTATAAAGATAGATAGATAGATAGATGTTATAGTCTGCATCTAGTCCAAGAGCATTGAAGTATTGCATATTTGATTTGTCATGCCTGATTCAGAACACCCAAAGACGTCGACTGTCGGATCACTTGAACTTTGCAACCAAGCCTCATTCGTTTTATTATATTTACCCTTTGAAGATTATGACGCATTTTGACTGTTCTGGCTATCATTAAACGATTTTATGCAGTTTAAGAAGGATCTGTGGGAATTGTAAGGGTAAAGACTATCTCAATTAACCCCTTTTCCTCCATATACCCTTCATAGTCTGAATAAAATCGTCTAATAATAGCCCAAAATATAGAAACAAATTGCGTCTTGGATCCCCAAGGGGTTTAAGTATTTAATTCCAATGTTAGGGGGACAAATTATAGTTTGATATACATGAATTAGATATTTAAGAATATACTTCAATATTTGATAAACCGTGTTATTTCAAGCTTTATTCCACAAATCAACACTTACGTCTGTAATCTTTTGTTCGATACGGTAAATACGAAAGCGAGCCTATAATTTTGAGAGGAACCAGCCTTCGGCCGGGATAATTTTCTACAGAAAAAAAACAAAAATACAAATTCGACTTGAACGGGAGTCTTGGGGATGTTTTTCTAAGTTTGATGGAGGCCTAGAGAGGAAACTAAAAACATAATAATAATAATAATAAAACTATAAATAAATAAGCAAATATATACGCCCCCCCCCCCCCCCCCTTAAAGGTGAGAGCTTGAAGAGTGAAGGGGAAGGTTTGTGGATCTCTGAGGTTGATAAGTCACAGCGGGTCTGAAGTGTCCGGAAGCCTCGCTGACTCAGGGGGGTGTAAAAATAGTGATTGAGTTCTTCAGTACCATGACGACTTATGTCACCTAATCAGAGTATTTTTATGCGGCCTAGGAATGACCTTAGGGAGTTCAAAGGATAAGGATATATATATATATATATATATATATATATATATATATATATATATATATATATGATGGGAATGGGTTAAATGAATGATATCCTATATATTTGCGAATATTAGGTTATCCGGTATTAAAGACAGATATAAACAGTAATGGCCATATGCAACACTATTCTCCCTATGCATCTTCTTCATCCCAATCATTATCACCATCAATATCATCATCATTATCATCATAAAAAAATGAAAATAAACAAATTAAATATAAAATAACATAAATAAATATATACATCTGCCCCAGCGGTATAAGAGGTGCGGTGTAGTGTGTGTGTATGTGTGTGTATTTGTCTAAAGGTCACGAGTCTCGCAGACACACACACTCAGCCAAACTCTGACTTGAGGTTTATAAGTAGTGTGTGTGTGTGTGTGTGTGTGTTTGTGTGTGTGTGTGGGGGGGGGGGGGGGGGGGGGGGGCGGCTTCCGGGTCAGTACTACCTTTTCACTGTAACATTAAATTGTGCGTAATAGGATATATATATATATATATATATATATATATATATATATATATATATATATATACAGTATATATATATATATTATATATTATATATATATATATATATATATATATATATATATACGATATATATATATATATATATATATATATATATATATATATATATATATATATATATATATATACTACAACAAGGCTGATATATATTGTAGGTGTTTAATTTGGACACATTAAAATATGTTTGAATAATTAATTAGGAAAATACATTGGACAACAAATAGGTACCGGTAAATGTGAGTCTTCGTTCGTATTTCAAAACATCTTGAGTAAAGCCTTTATCACATTTATCCTCAGCACTCGTTTGGCGGCAGCGTGCTAGGCAATCGATTTAAATAAGTCTGTCACCCTAATTAATGTATCTTTAGTCTAGTTTCCGATACCAGTACAAAATATCTCCGGAATATTGCCAACAAAATTTAACCTTTGAATATTGTCGATAAAACCTCTGGTGTGATGCCCCCTTAAGTTTGAAGATAATATACAAAAAAACTAAACAAAAAATATATATATATTATTTTGCCATTTACGTTGCCTTGGAGGCGGAAAGGAAAGTGACATATTGAGGACAAATGAGTGAAGTATTATGGACATCACATGACACGTTTCACTTTCCTATGCAAATGTCTTTCCCAAAATATTACACTCTCAATGTACATAAATATATATTTCTTGAACGGGAATAAAATCCAATCGCGGAATTGATAAATTATACATTGAATACCATTTGTATAAAGGTGGGTAGAAAGGAAGAAAATGTCATTGAATAGCATATTAATTCCTTTTGTCTACTGCCTCCTTTGTAATGTAAAGAATCATTAAGAGGGTAGTACTCGCTTTTTCTGGACCCGCTTCTCCCTCATGTTTAGTATGTTAGTTTTGAGACTTCAAGACGTTCGTTCCGCTAGTTTGGCGATTTTGAGACTTTTCGCCTTATTTTTGTTGTCAATATTTAGACCTTTCGTCCCTTCAGGTGTCGATTTTTTCTTGGCGAGCGATAGCGAGCCAGTAATTTTAGAAGGAACCGGCCTTCGGTCAGGACATTTTTCTACCAAAAAATGTACAAATTTATCTTGAAAGGGGGGCTAGGGGGTGTTTTTCTAAGCTTGATGGAGGTCTAGCGAGGAAACTAAAAAATAAATTTATAAATAAATATATATAGACCAAAAAACAAGCACTATCCCCTTAAATAGAAACATAATTAATTCATTTATTTAATTGGGTTCTTGACGTATTTTCACCCCAACACTATTTGCTCCCATCTCTTCCTGGAAATGAGTTCTTGCCAAGGTTATTACTTCATGCAGTATTATGCTTCTCTTGGTATTCCTAGGTTCAGCATTATTCATGGAGTCTCTCCTCCCTTTTATCCCGTTCTATTGACAGTAATTTAGTTTCTTCTCTTTGTGGGTGCCAAACAATCTTAAAGCGTTGCCAGACACTTTTTACCTGGGAAATTACCTTTCTATGTATTTTGCCTTATTTTCTACCCCCCCCCCCCTCCCTCTAGTATACTATATATATATATATATATATATATATATATATATATATATATATATATATATATATATACCATGCTATAGTTACCGATTATGTGTTACCCGGAGAAAGCCTTAGTGTGGATTTGTCTTATTTATCTGAAAACAATAAAATACAAAAGTTAGATAAAACGTAAAACCAAGAATCTCCCCCCCCCCCCCCCCCACCCGAAGCCCTCTCTCTCTCTCTCAACAACACCTTTACGAACACTCTTAGGATGGAATTACAGTAGGGCTTTTACCGGCAACCTGTTATCCCTATCTCTAGACTGGCAACCTTTTGAAACTATTTGACACTGGTATCGGTAACTGGAGTAAAGGTATATTATCGTAGGTGACAACATTCTTATATACGTTTGATTTCTGAAGCGGCCAGATCAAAGTTACGGTAAACATAATAATGAGAAAAACACTTTTGTTCTCTATATCCGCCATCATGGTAATCTGGTTAAGGTGCAACTCACCAGGAAAGGGCTAAAGAAACACTGAAAACACTCCCCTTAGTCACTCGCATTAAACGTTTTATCGGGCTTGGATTAACTGAAAGGGTTAAATGTGTCTCTCTATCTCTTACACACACATATACAGTATACATACATACATACATACATACATACATACATACATACATACATACATACATACATACATACACATGTGGAGAAAGTACAACGAATAGCAACCAAACTGATCCCAGAACTAAAGGACCTACATTACCCTGAAAGACTAGACAGACTAGGGCTTCCCATGCTAGAGGAGAGAAGAGTTCGAGGAGACCTGATAGCAATGTATAGATGCATGAGAGAGTTCGAGAGACTCGATAAGGAAGATTGTATTAGGCTGGACGATGGAAGAACCAGAGGGCATATGTATAAAATAAGAAAGGAGAGGTGCAAGTCCAATGTGAAAAAGTTTAGCTTTCCGTATAGAACGATAGATTGGTGGAACAACTTAAGTGCGGAGATTGTAGAAGCATGAAATATCCACTACTTTAAAAGTAAACTTGATAGTCAATAGACACTGTGACAGGACAACACGAGCGCAACTTAATTCCTATAAAATACAAGTAGGTGAATACAAATAGGTGAATACAAATAGGTGAATACATACATACTGTACAGTACACACATCCTTTTCTTATTTCTTCCAATTCACTTTCCTTCTTCTATCTTACGGTGTTGGTGTATTTTTGCATTAATGTAAAGCAGGGTATTTTAACAGAATGTTATGCCCTGGTGGTGTTTACGTGAAAAGGCTTTGTATTTTTCGGGTAAGCGGAGGCGAAGGTGTTATTGTTGTTGTTGTAACTCACCTGTGTTTACGATAAGGAGCTGCAATATTTTCGCTGAGACTGTTTATATTGGTTACCTGTGAGCGCTGGAATGTACAGATGGACACACAGTCGCACCGAGCAAATATATGTTACATTTCTGAACGTATATGTTACACCGCATTTTAAGAGATTGATTTAAGTGTATGGTACATAATCTTTGTTTATTTTTCAGGATTGACTTTTTTCTGAATTGAATTAATGTAGGAGAAAAGAGAAAAACAAACAAACAAGGAAAACATCAGTGAGATCTACCTCAATGACACGTGGTGATGAAATTGTGCAAGCCAAGATGGAAACTTTGCTCCCCGAATGTGCTTCCCTTGAGTATATGAAGTGAGACCCACTAAACGTATACGCCTGGGTCACTACAATGCAGGGTGTCAAACTGGAGTTATTTTGTTTGAAGACTTGAATGAATATGAGCAGGAATACAAGAACATTAACTTGAAATATCATTGTTTTGGCCATTTCAACACTTTCAAAGACATAATTTGAACTATAAACGATAATTTTAACTTTGCATATACTGTACAATAATAAGGACTAAAAAGAATGGACTCGGCTTTTGTTTGACACCCTTCTACAATGGCCGACCCTCCCCCCATCATCCGCATCCGGTGTGAGGGTTCGGAGGACGAGTGTTGTTCCTCGGGGGGTGAGGAAGTGGCGGCACAGTGGGGTTTGGGTCGCACCCCCGCCCCCGACAAGCGCCACTCCGCCCCCGAAGTTCGTGTTAACCCCGCGGCTGTCCAGGCACCGCGGGCATGGCTGGCACCGCAGAGCCACGGGGCGTACGTCATGGGGCATACCAGGTACTCCCTCCCGCATCTGTTGGCACGATCGCCGGCGGGAGAGAAGCGACTGTCTGCCCCCTCCCTGGCACCGCCCCCCACAATGGGTCACCCTTCACATTCTACCAGTCCCTCTTCACATTACGGGTCCCGCCGGTGTTCACTGGATGAGGCCTTTGGGTTAGACGAACTTTGGCACTACCGCCGCCTGTGTCGTCTCCATCGCCGCCGCTTCTCAGACACCGGCAGGCTCGACACTCCAGGTGCCGGTAACGTATACACACACTCGCAAATAGTACTCACAAAACACAGGCACACGAGACACAACACATACACACATTCATGGTACATTAATGTACCATGTTATTAGTAATGTACCCCCTGCAGGACTAGTACGATGCACATTATATGTATTATATAATGAGTACGCATTTCACCATTGCTGTTAAGTACTGTACTCTCACGATCCTTAATAAATTTTACTCATTTGAATGTATATGGAGTCAAAGCGAGATAATATTACAAATAATTTATAATTTAGTTTGGTATGCTCAGAGATTCTATAATTAAATCATGTGAACAAATATTATGGCTTGAATTTGTATCCATAACTGGGCTAATTATGTTGTATTACTCGCAAAAGTACTTGTTTAATCCAGTTAGTACGGGAGATCCATTATAAGCTTTATGTAATATGTTTGTGATAACCAAAAGGTAATAACTGATATCTTAACTTAACTCGAGGTATATAACCCTTTCAGTTCCGGTGCCGTCCTTTTAACTTTATTCTGGCTACTATTAGACGATTTTATTCAGTATAAAATGGGCCTCCAGCAATTAACAGGCTTTGAACTATCTCGCTTAACTATAATTATCCTTCTTAAACAGCACCAAACTGTGTAAATATAGCTAGTATGAAATTAAAACAGACTTCGCAGGTACGGAAGGGGTTAATTGATTTCGGTACATATGTTTTAAGACAAGTACACAAATCTGATAATAACATAGATAAGACCTCGAATTATAGGCATTAAACTGTATACTTCCTTAGTAAGAGACACTGCTATTGTACATCGATGAGTTACTCCAAGGACTCGGTAGCGATGGTAAGTGTTATGGTAAGTGGTGTTGCTTTAGTATTCTGCATATTTACTACAGTACCTGCGTTTGCTCAGGTACGGTATGGTATTGTACTTTATTGTTGCCAATATACAAAGTTATATTAAAATCCTTGTCTGTTTAAACATGATTTATTGATATAGTTCGAACTGGACTTAATATGTGAAAGCAGTTAGATTAACTGCAATGCAGTCCCTTTGTATCATATTCAGGTAATTAAATATTACTTGATGCATATCTTTACTTTTACATAATGTATTATTTAACATATATAACTAATCAAGACTTAATGTCATAACACTGTCACTTACTAATCAAGGATTATTGTTATTTCTACCAACTAAATCATTCTAATTATATACCGGTAATAATTCTCCAGTCCTTGGAGTACCTCGTGTATTCATTGCTTGCATTAATTTCATTAGTTACGTTAATTTGTAAATTAGTGGTTGGGTTGGTGAAAACAAATATGAACCCTTGTACTTCATGCTGCCCATGGGTGGCACCCACCGAATTCCCTGACGATTCGAATACATTTATATGTTGGTTTGCGACAAATGTACAATATACTGTATAGAGATCTGATGATGCAGTATATCTAGTAATTATGTCGTTTTGATAATGTATAAGTGTGTGGGTTTTTTTTATGAAAGCGTTATATGTTATCTAATGCCATTTTTTCTTTTGTTTCAGGAGGCAGCGAGAGTTCCAATTTACTACGGATGCGAAATTCTCTGTTGGGGCAATCATTGCCGGCGCTCTCCAACTCTATGGTGAGTACCCCTTAAAATCCCGTTTTCTTATATTATATGTTCTTCAGAGAAAATGTATCTGGCTTTCCAACTTGGAGGGGGAGCTATAGTAAACGATGCAAACGCACACTCATTTTACGAGCATACACATACTTGTCACTTTAACTCACTTACACATGCATTTACACATTCCTTCAGCAACAACGTTCCCAAGTGTTTTGTGGCTTGTATTGAAGGGTTAATACAGAATATAAGTATGAATAAGTTTGGCCTAAAGCAATACGGGCTATTACATAATATACCTTTTGTCGATCGAAATGACGTGTTCGCAACCAATTTGGACAATCCAAGGAGTGTTTAGACTTTCTCACGTGAATCTTAGGTTATTTAACTAATTTGAATATAACATTTACGGATACACATTATCTATTCCGAAGGGGCATATTCAAATGAGTTGAATTATCATGAAAACAAGGAAAAACGTCAATTAACTATCTCTCTGGATTGTCGAAATTGGCTGCGAAAAAATCACTTCGGACTAACAAGAGGTACAAATTATTGATATACAAGATATACTTAGTAAACAGTGGATGTTTGTATAGGGCATCGACAAACACATAACAACCAATGAAGTTAAACCATAATAATATAGAAATTGGAACTTTCAATATTTGTGTATGCCCCCCAAAATGGAAGCCCCACACTTCATGTTGCCAGAAAGAGACCGTCACTGGGTTGGAAGGACTAGAGAGCCTTTAATACGGTTGATTTTTTTTTTTTTTTTTTGTTCATGTATTCATTATTTTTCTAGTTCCCTCTCTAGACCTCCATCAAACTTTAAAAAAAAAAAAAATCAGGATCCCCCTTCCAAGATATATTTGTACATTTTTCGATAGAAAAATTTCCCGGCCAAGGGCCGGTTCCTCCATAATTACAGGGTCGCTATCGCTCACCAGGAAAAAATCGAAACCTAAGTGACACGAAAAGTCTTAATATTGACAAAGAAAAGTTGCGAAATGTCTTAAAATCACCAAACTAATGGGCCGAACGTCTTAAAATCTGAAAAATAAAGGGGCTAAGCATGAGGGAGAAAGGGGAGCAGGAAAACGACCCATCTTCCCTTAAAACAAAATTCCTTCACTATTACTGTTATAGCTTATGGGCCCTTTACTGACACAATATGGTCTTTCGCACATCATAAGGTTCACATTCATTTATAATAGACACTGCACGAAATTCATTGGTGATATGTTAACCCTTTTGGTGATGATGGTGTGTCTAAGTGTGTGTGTGTGTGTGTGTGATGGTAAATGTGTGAGTGTATATGTATGTAATGGTGTGTGTGATGGTGGGGTGTGTGTGTGTTTGTGTTTGTGTGATGGTGTGTGTGTGTGTGTGATAGTGGTGTGTGTGTGTGCTTGTGTTTGTGTGATGGTGTGTGTGTAATAGTGGTGTACGTGTGTGTGATAGTGGTGTGTGTGTGTGTGTTGTGAAGACCCCCCCCCCCCCCTTAACACTACTATAGGGTGGCTGGTTAAGGGATAATGATGCTGAGTACCTGGAAATGATGGGAAGCAGCCGTACCATTAGTCTTGGTCCCGTTATATATATATACACACACACACACACACACACACACACACACACACACACACACACACACACACACACACACACACACACACACACACACAGTTTACTATCTCTTTTCTGTACGCTTTACTTTTTTCTGTTTTTCTTGTTTTGCTCTCACCATTTCTCATCTCTCTTAACTCATAGTTTTCGTTGTTTTCCTTCCATAATTCATTCAGATTTCTCCATTGCCTCTTCCAGCCAGTTATGTCTTCTATTCCTCTTTCTTTCTTTCTTCCTCTTTTACTATTATTTCTTCTTGTAGTTTCTGTTTCCCACTTTCCATTACTAATTTTCAATGAGCTATAGCCTAACTGAGTTGTAACATTAGGTGAAAATTATATACTTTGTGGAATTATTATGATTTTACTTCCTTTCATGTGCAAGCCTTTCTGCAGCACGGTATTTCTTCTGTTTATTCTAGCTACCATTAAGAGATTTTCATTAGCTTGGGAGGGATCTGCGGAGTTCAGAGAATAAATTGATAGCATTTGTATATTAAATTTTCCAACCGGGCATCCCTACACTGAATAAACGCGTCTAATGCCTACCAGAATAAAATACAAACATAACGTCACTCGTATAGAAAGGGTTAATATTTTTCAGTAATTTTTCCATTCCCATCTTCGTGTTGCATGTCCCTTCCCACCTACTTTATCTGCCTTTGTTTCCCTCCTCCCTTTCATGGCCCATCTCCGGTGCTTAATTCGTGAGCTTCCTAAATCCAGGGTAATTTCATATCTCCCCTGGCGCTCCCTTCCACCATGCCTCTATATTATCCTCTCTAGCCTTGCCGCTCCTCTCTTGTTCTTAAGCCGGTATCACACGAGAGCTTTTATGGTCAACATTCGATGATCAACATTTGTTCTGGCAACATTTCTGGAATATTTTACCTTGGTATCGAAAACTAGACTGATGATAGATGAATTTAGGTACGGTAGCGTAAATATTTTAAATATTGACCTCGGAAGCTGCCAGACCAGTGTTGAGGATAAATGTTGAGGGGAAAAGCGCTCATGTGATACCGGCTTTACCTGTTATAAATTTGTTTTGTTGTGTGATTGTTTTGTAATTTCTGGGGCGCTCTATCCATCATTTGTATATGTATGAACATTTATGTGGTTGTAAGCTTATTACCTCCGCCAACGAAGTTAGACGGAGGTTATGTTTTCGCCTCCGTTTGTCTGTAAACAAAATATCTCACAAAGTTATGAACACATTTTCACGAAATTTTGCTTGGTCAGATAGGATATGATAAGGAAACGGGGATTCAATTTAGAAGGCGATTCGGATCATATGTCACACTGGTGTCATTGTTGTGCATGTACGTTTATATATAATGGCAGAGCCAGCGTAGGCGGAGGTATGCGCTCTGCTGAGTTTTACTTAGTAGTTTTACTCAATTCAGTTCCCTGCACCCCTAACTATTTTCCCATGTGTTGTCCTTGTACCTTATGTTCTACTTTGTCCATTACATACATTTTGTTTTCTATTCGTTTTCCCTTACCCACTAACTGACGAAATTAATTCGTCTCTCAATTAATATTATGTTTTTCCTTCTCTGTGTATGCCATCAACACTCTTTATATTCCTTTTTCCCTACTCTTCCTTCCTTCTTTCTATGTTTAATTCTCCGTCCTTTCCTACACACCCTCTGTTCTTTCTTTCTCTCAACTATATTGTCTGCTCTCCTATTCTCTGCCCCCCCCCCCACCCCACCTCTCTCTCTCCACCCATTCTTCTTCTGTCCCTCCCCCTCCCTCCCTCATCCCTCCCACCTCCCTTCCTTCCGCCCCCCCTCCGTCCCACCCTCCCTTCCCCTGTCCCGCCCACCTACCTTAGTCTTTCACATTAGCCTGGCAAGTGACAAATGGGTTGAGAGAGAGAGAGAGAGAGAGAGAGAGAGAGAGAAAGAGAGAGAGAGAGAGAGAGAGAGAGAGAGAGAGAGAGAGGAGAGAGAGAGTAGATCGGGAGCAGAGGAGAGAAGAGAGAGAGAGAGAGAGAGAGAGAGAGAGAGAGAGAGAGCCTGAGTGTGTTGTGTATAAAGTACGATAAGGGTGATACATTTAGATATGGGGAGGGCAGGGAGGATTAGTGTGTGTGTGTGTATTAAGTAAAGTAGTGTGGTGTACATTAAGATATGGGGAGGGTTAGTGTCTGTGTGTGTGTGTATGTATTAAGTAAAGTAGTGTGGTGTACATTAAGATATGGGGAGGGTTAGTGTGTGTGTGTGTATTAAGTAAAGTAGTGTGGTGTACATTAAGATATGGGGAGGGTTAGTGTGTGTGTGTGTGTGTGTGTGTGTGTGTGTGTGTGTGTGTGTGTGTGTGTGTATTAAGTAAAGTAGTGTGGTGTACATTAAGATATGGGGAGGGCTAGTGTGTGTGTGTGTGTGTGTATTAAGTAAAATAGTGTGGTGTACATTAAGATATGGGGAGGGTTTGTGTGTGTGTGTGTGTGTATTAAGTAAAGTAGTGTGGTGTACATTAAGATATGGGGAGGGTTAGTGTGTGTGTGTGTGTGTGTGTGTGTGTGTGTGTGTATTAAGTAAAGTAGTGTGGTGTACATTAAGATATGGGGAGGGTTAGTGTGTGTGTGTGTGTGTGTGTATTAAGTAAAGTAGTGTGGTGTACATTAAGATATGGGGAGGATTAGTGTGTGTGTGTGTGTATGTATTAAGTAAAGTAGTGTGGTGTACATTAAGATATGGGGAGGGTTAGTGTGTGTGTGTGTATGTATTAAGTAAAGTAGTGTGGTGTACATTAAGATATGGGGAGGGTTAGTGTGTGTGTGTGTGTGTGTGTGTATTAAGTAAAGTACCGGTAGTGTGGTGTACATTAAGATATGGGGAGGGTTAGTGTGTGTGTGTGTATGTATTAAGTAAAGTAGTGTGGTGTACATTAAGATATGGGGAGGGTTAGTGTGTGTGTGTGTGTGTGTACTTACTCTAGTTGTACTTACTTTAGTTGTATTGCGGGAGTGAGCATGCTCGTTATTTCCCGCCTCCTATATGTGTAGGTGTTATATGTATCGTTGGAATGGCTGTGGATGTGTGTGTAGTCTGTATTTTTAGCCAATTGGCGACATCGGAAACGAAGGCTTAGGGTGGATCTGTATGGTACCATTCTCACTATAGACGGTACCGTCTCGCCCGAAGGCTTAGGTAGCCATCAGCTTAGGTGAACCATATGATACCCATCTCGCCTTGTACCATTTTTGCCAACCCCAGATGGGACGTCACAACGTCGTCCACTTATTCCAGGTACCTATTTACAGCTAGGTGAACTGAGGCTAACACATGAAAGGAGACAAGCCCAATTTGTCTCCGCCCGGGGATTGAACCCCCCGACCCCTCGTGTGTGAGACGAGAGCTCTACCTACGGGCGACGGGCTGTGTGTGGTGTGTGTGTATAAGTAAAGTAGTGTGGTGTACATTAAGATAGGGGGAGGGTTAGTGTGTGGTGTGTGTGTGTGGTATTAAGTAAAGTAGTGTGGTGTACATTAAGATATGGGAGGGTTAGTGGTGTGTGTGTGTGTGTGTATTAAGTAAAGTAGTGTGGTGTACATTAAGATATGGGGAGGGTTAGTGTGTGTGTGTGTGTGTGTATTAAGTAAAGTAGTGTGGTGTACATTAAGATATGGGGAGGGTTAGTGTGTGTGTGTGTGTGTGTGTGTGTGTGTATTAAGTAAAGTAGTGTAGTGTACATTAAGATATGGGGAGGGTTAGTGTGTGTGTGTGTGTGTGTGTGTGTGTGTGTATTAAGTAAAGTAGTGTGGTGTACATTAAGATATGGGGAGGGTTAGTGTGTGTGTGTGTGTGTGTATTAAGTAAAGTAGTGTGGTGTACCGTACATTAAGATATGGGGAGGATTAGTGTAGCTGAAGAGAGAAGAGCTTGGGGACGATGACCTTGATTACGGTGAGATATAGGTATAAGTAGGCCTATGGGGTGTGTGTATAATTATGCATGTGTGTGTGTGTGTGTGTATGTGTGTGTGTGTGTGTGTATATGTATGTGTGTGTGTGTGTGTGTGTGTGTATATGTATGTGTGTGTGTGTGTGTGTGTGTGTGTGTGTGTGTGTGTGTGTGTGTGTTAACATAACAGTTATATACACGGTATACTCATATTTTGTCCAGACTTATTTTTTTCTAGATAGACGATTGTCTAAAGAAGATAAAGAGGTGTGAATGTCTGGGGTTGTGTTATTGGACAGTAGTGCATGGTGGATAGATGCCCTCTACCTATACCTAGACTGATACTAATTATCACCTTTTTAGTCTGGTTGTTATTTTAACCTAACTAACTCTAACTCTCTCTCTGTCTGTCTCTCTTTTTTCAGTGTATTTCTTGAACCATTGTCCAGGCCGTAGCGCGGTTGGGAGAACACTCACCTGCAAACCGTGAGGACAAGGGTTGAGTCTTGGGGCAGCCAGTTTGCTATTTGGCAGACGCCAGTTCTGTGGTTGATGGCGCGGTCTGGCAGTCTGTTCACTGAAGTCCCTGATCATCAGGGCACCCACCTTAGCCTAGCTATTGAACAGGGAGTGCATGGTGGTAAAAACTTCATCAAACTCTGAATCATTGTCCCCACAATATTTAAACCCCTGGCCAGAGGATCCAGGCCATCTGCAGCCAAGCTGCTGTAATCAACGATGGTCGAACGAACGACAGTTCAAGCCAGTTAGTTTCTAGCATCCACTATCTCTCACAACCATATAATTATACCCGGTACTGTGCTACTCTATCCAAATACTAATGTATAATAGAACCTACACCCAATACATAGATAATAAGTATCTCCAACTTTGTGGGGTAGTGATGAATTTAATTCCTACACCCTCCCTATAGCCAAGCTGCTCAACTCTCAGCTTGTGTCAACCAGACTCAACCTACACTTCATTCCACGTTTCTAGTACCGGTACCAGTTATGTGGTACGTGTGTGTAATTACGGATTGTTGGCACATTTGTGATGAATAGTTGCGCATTTGACCCGGTTGTTAAGGTAGGTCTATAGGGGGCCTAGTTTGATGGCTGTAGTTGAACATGAAACCCATTATATTTTAACCGTACCATACCAGTATTCAGTATTATATTATAATCACACACACACACACACTTATGATGCAAGCCTAAGAACTGAGACAGGTCGGGAATATCAATGTGTGGTGAACGAGGCCCACCACTCTTATCCTAACCTCCTGTGTCACCATTATCCCTCATCACAACACACCACTTTTTTACCACACCACATCACGTGTTCACCACACCACACCACACCACATGTCCTTCACTCTTACCCTAACTACTGTGGTGTGTCAACATTATCCCACATCACACCACACCACCTGTTCACTACGCAATACCTCCTGTTCACCACACCACCTGTTCACCACACCACACCACCGGTGCACCACACCACCTGTTCACCACACCACACCACCGGTGCACCACACCACACCACACCACCTGTTCACTACACAATGCCTCCTGTTCACCACACCACACCACCTGTTCACCACACCATACCGCCTGTTCACAACAACACACCACCTGTTCACCACACCACCTGTTCACCAGTATACACCACCTGTTCACTACAAAATACCTCCTGTTCACCACACCACACCACTTGTTCACCACACCATACCACCTGTTCACTACATAATACCTCCTGTTCACCACACCACCTGTTCACCACACCACACCACATGTTCACAATAACACACCACCTGTTCACCACAACCACACCACCTGTTCACCACAATACACCACCTGTTCACTACACAATACCTCCTGTTCACCTCACCACACCAACTGTTCACTACACAACACTACCTGTTCACCACACCATGCCACCTGTTCACCATACCACACCTGTTCACCACAATAGGCCTACACCACCTGTTCACCACACCACACCACCTGTTCACCACATCACACCACCTATTCACCACACCAAACCAAATGTTCACACTAAACCACCTGTTCACCACATCACGCCACATGTTCACCATACTATACCACCTGTTCACCACACTATACCACCTGTTCACCACACCACTTGTTCAATACACCACGTGTTCACCACATCACACCACCTGTTCACCACACCAAACCACCAGTTCACCACACCACACCACCTGTTCACCACACCACGCTACCTGTTCACCACCTTTTCACCACATCACCTGTTCACCACACCACACCACTTGTTCAACACATCACCTGTTCATCACACCAAGCCACACCATCTGTTGACCATAACACCACACCACCTGTTGGCCATAACGCCACACCACTTGTTGACCATAACACCACACCACCTGTTGACCATAACACCACCTGTTGACTATGACACCTCACCACCTGTTGACCATAACACCTCACCACCTGTTGACCATAATACCACACCACCTGTTGACCAAAATACCACACCACCTGCTGACCATAATACCACACCACCTGCTGACCATAATACCACACCACCTGCTGACCATAATACCACACCACCTGCTGACCATAATACCACACCACCTGCTGACCAAAATACCACACCACCTGTTAACCATAACACCACATGTTGACCAAAACACCACACCACCTGTTGACCAAAACACCACACCACCTGTTGACCATAACACCACACCACTTGTTAACCATAACACCACACCACCTGTTGCCTATGACACCTCACCACCTGTTGACCATACCACCTCACTACCGTACCTGTTGACCATAATACCACACCACCTGTTGACCATAACACCACACCACCTGTTGACCATAACACCACACCACCTGTTGACCATAACACCACACCACCTGTTGACCATAACACTACACCACCTGTTGACCATAACACTACACCACCTGTTGACCATAATACCACACCACCTGTTGACCATAACACCACACCACCTGTTGACCATAACACTACACCACCTGTTTACCATAACACTACACCACCTGTTGACCATAATACCACACCACCTGTTGACCATAACACCACACCACCTGTTGACCATAACACCACACCACCTGTTGACCATAACACCACACCACCTGTTGACCATAACACTACACCACCTGTTGACCATAACACTACACCACCTGTTGACCATAATACCACACCACCTGTTGACCATAACACCACACCACCTGTTGACCATAACACTACACCACCTGTTTACCATAACACTACACCACCTGTTGACCATAATACCACACCACCTGTTGACCATAACACTACACCACCTGTTGACCATAACACCACACCACCTGTTGACCATATCACTACACCACCTGTTGACCATAACACCACACCACCTGTTGACCATAACACCACACCACCTGTTGACCATAACACCACACCACCTGTTGACCAGAACACCACCTGTTGACTATAACACCTCACCACCTGTTGACCATAATACCACACCACCTGTTGACCATAACACCACACCATCTGTTGACTATAATACCACACCACCTGTTGACCATAACACCACACCACCTGTTGACCATAACACCACACCACCTGTTGACCATAATATCACACCACCTGTTGACCATAATACCACACCACCTGTTGACCATGATACCACACCACCTGTTGACCATAACACCACACCACCTGTTGACCATAATACCACACCACCTGTTGACCATGACACCTCACCACCTGTTGACCATAACACCTCACCACCTGTTGACCATAACACCACACCACCTGTTGACCATAATACCACACCACCTGTTGGCCATAACACCACACCACATGTTGACCATAATACCACACCACCTGTTGACCATAACACCACACCACATGTTGACCATAATACCACACCACCTGTTGACCATAATACCACACCACCTGTTGACCATAATACCACTCCACCTGTTGACCATAATACCTCACCACCTGTTGACCATAGTGCTACACCACCTGTTGACCATAACACCACACCACCTGTTGACCATAATACCACATCACCTGTTGACCATAATACCACACCACCTGTTGACCATAATACCACACCACCTGTTGACCATAACACCACACCACCTGTTGACCATAACACCACACCACCTGTTGACCATAACACCACACCACCTGTTGACCATAACACCACACCACCTGTTGACCATAATACCACACCACCTGTTGACCATAATACCACACCACCTATTGACCAGAACACCACCTGTTGACCATAACACCACACCACCTGTTCACCACATCAAACCAAATGTTCACCACACTAAACCACTTGTTGACCATAACACCACACCACCTGTTGACCATAACACCACACCACCTGTTGACCGTAATACCACACCACCTGTTGACCATAATACCACACCACCTATTGACCAGAACACCATCTGTTCACCATAACACCACACCACCTGTTGACTATAACACCACACCACCTGTTGACTATAACACCACACCACCTGTTGACCATAATACCACACCACCTGTTGACCATAATACCACACCACCTGTTGACCATAACACCACACCACCTGTTGACCATAACACCACACCACCTGTTGACCATAATACCACACCACCTGTTGACCATAATACCACACCACCTGTTGACCATAGCACCACACCACTTGTTGACCATAACACCACCTGTAGACCATAATGCCATCTGTTGACCATAACACCACACCACCTGTTGACCATAACACCTCAACACCTGTTGACCTTAACACCACACCACCTGTTGACCATAACACCACACCACCTGTTTACCAGAACACCACACCACCTGTTGACCAGAACACCACACCACCTGTTGACCAGAACATCTCACCACCTGTTGACCATAATACCGCACCACCTGTTGATCAGAACATCTCACCCCTTTTCACCACACCACACTACCTATTCATCATAACACCACACCTGTTTACCATAATACCACACCACCTTTTCACCATACCACACTACCTGTCCACCAAAGTGCCAGATGGTTAATGATAACACTTATCACAATCCCACTTACTACTCAACCTAACACCAATTGTACCAAGGATAACGCTCACCACCACCATTTGTTCACCACACCACCACTCACTGTTCACCACACCACCACTCACTGTTCAACACACCACCATTTGTTCACCACACCACCACCACTCACTGTTCACCACACCACCACTCACTGTTCACCACACCACCACCATTTGTTCACCACACCACCAATCACTGTTCACCACTCCACTACCATTTTTTTACCACACCACTACCATTTGTTCACCACACCACCACCATTTGTTCACTACACCACCACCATTTGTTCACCACACTACCACCATTTGTTCACCACACCACCATTATTTTGTTCACCACACCACCACCATTTGTTCACCACACCACCACCATTTGTTCATCACACCACCACCATTTGTTCACCACACCACCACTCACTGTTGACTTCATCAATGTGTCGAGTCAATGTCCCTTACCGTACTTTAGATGTCACACAGATTATCAAGGTACACCACTGCCCGGACAGCAGCAGGCCTAATCCTGACCACTACACCACTTAACCTAATCATCACAGTTATGCCTAATCATCACAACTAAACTTACTATATGTTCATCTGACGTTTGGGGGGTTTATTAGGGTGTTTAAGTTTACCATAAATGTTATTTAAGGGGTTTTCATTGTGTTTGTAATTATCCAGCAATATATTTTTTAGTTTGCCACGTAAGCTTAAAAAATGCCTTGCAGATTCCTACACAGACCAAGCTGAATACTGTTGATTTACTAGACCTGTTGTTGCTTGCCTTCCTCCTCCACTATTCAGCAAGACAATTGGCACTCGAGTTACGGCTGCCCACTCCAGTTACCTATAAATACCACATATCACCCCCCCCCCCCCCCCCGCCTACTTCTCTCCATCATCTAACAACCCCCCCCCCCCCCTCCATCACCGCCCTCCCCTCCCCTTCCTGCGCTGTCACTACTTGGCCATCATCATCATCATCATTATCATCACTGCCATCATCATCATCATCACCACTGCCATCATCATCATCGTTATTATCACTGCCATCATCATCGTTAGCCTATTATCACTGCCATCATCATCATATTCATCATCACCATCATTATCGTTATTATCACTGCCATCATCATCACTCACATCATCATATTCATTATCACCATCATCATCATCATATTCATCATCACCATCATTATCGTTATTATCACTGCCATCATCATCACTCACATCATCATATTCATTATCACCATCATCATCATCATTATCATCATCACCTTCATCACCATCATCATCATAATTATCATCAGCCATCATCATCTTCACCATCATCATCATCACCATCATCATTATCATCATCTTCACCATCATCATCATCATTATCATCATCTTCACCATCACCATCACATCATTATCATCACTGCCATCATCATCATCACTGCCATCTAACCATCTGTGTTCTTCATCAGCTCATTATTTAAAGGCATCTAACACATACACTTGACCCACCTAAACCTATACATTTAACCCACCTAAACCTATACACTTAACCCACCTAAACCTATACACTTAACCCACCTAAACCTATACACTTAACCCACCTAAACCTATACACTTAACCCACCTAAACCTATACACTTAACCCACCTAAACCTATACACTTAACCCACCTAAACCTATACACTTACCCACCTAAACCTATACACTTAACCCACCTAAACCTATACACTTAACCCACCTAAACCTATACACTTAACCCACCTAAATCTATACAGTTAACCCACCTAAACCTATACACTTAACCCACCTAAGCACATACACTTAACCCACTGAATCCTATACACTTAACCCACCTAAACCTATACATTTAACTCACCTAATCCTATACACTTAACCCACCTAAACCTATACATTTAACCCACCTAAACCTACACACTTAACCTACCTAAACACATACATTTAAGAACATAAGAACATACGAAAATGGGAGTCTGCAGAAAGCCGATTGGCCTACACAAGGCAGATCCCTGTCACACCCAACCCTAATTATCTTCCCAATTCTCTTTCTAATTTACATCAACGACATAGATGAGGGTCTCACCTGTACAATCTCAAAATTTGCTGACGATACAAAAATTGCAAATAGCGTACTCTCAAAAGAACAAGTTGACGATATGCAACACAATCTAGATAAATTGTCACATTGGGCCCAAATTTGGCAAATGAGTTTCAATGCGGATAAATGTAAAGTACTACATATCGGATACCTAAATGAGAAAGCAAACTATTCGATGAATGGCACTCAGCTTAAGAATGAAAACAGAAACCGATCTGGGAGTAACAATATCGAGTAACCTAAAACCGAGTCAACAATGTTTAGAAGTTGTTAAGAAGGCAAACAAAATAATTGGCTTTATAGGCAGGTCATTTGAGCATAAATCCAAAGAAGTTATCCTAACCCTTTACAATTCCTTAGTCCGCCCTCTTCTGGAATACTACGTTCAATGCTAGTGCCCTTATTACCAAAAAGACATAAACAAGCTAGAACGAGTTCAACGTAGAGTTACCAAAATGATACCTAGCCTAAAGAACAAACCATACGAAGAGCGTCTTAGAGAATTAAATCTATTTCCTTTAACCCAGCGCAGATTAAGAGGTGACTTAATTCAAGTGTTCAAAATCATCAAAGGCATCGACAATATGAACTGTAGTAAGTACTTCACTATCGACCAATCTAATTACACGCGGGGAAACGGTTGCAAAATTATTGGTAAATCTTTTCACTCACACGAATCTAAGAATTTCTTCTTCAATCGAGTTGTCAACTTGTGGAATGGGCTTCCCCGAGACGTTATAGACTGCAGCACCGTTGATTCATTTAAACTCCGCCTAGACAAATATCTCGTATCAAACCCGCGACTGACTGCGTTTGTAAATGAATAACTTTATTTTATCCTCCCCTCAGTTACTAACCCATATGTCCCCTACTAACTTCCTAGTCCTGCCACGGACATTAGATCCAGGGCAGTAGTCCCCTTTCCAATGTTCCCTTACCCACTCTAAACCACTGTTTGGACACTTGATCCTCAGTGTTTTGGAGGACAAGCAGCCTAGAAGGGTCACTAGACCTGTTGTTGCTTGATTTCCTTTGTACTAATTATAAGCCCAGCTTAAAAACACCATTAGGACTTACCTCACCGAAACGGTCAGAGGTCAGAAAAACGGGGATCTGCAGATCCCCACACCTGGGCCACACCTGACAGATCACCCTCACACCCAACCCATCTCGTCCATATGCCTATCTAATTGTATCTTAAAGCTCCCTATCGTTCTTGATCCCACTATAGCACTTGGTAGCCTATTCCACCTATCTACAACTCTGTTACCCAACCAATATTTGCCTATATCTTTCTTGAAACGAAATTTATCTAATTTGAAACCATTTGTACGAGTTCTTTCGCTATCACTGAGCTTTAGTAAATTTTTCATGTCCCCTTTATTAATCCCACTAACCCACTTGAATGCCTATCATGTCCCCTCTAACTCTGCGTCTCTCTAACGAATGTAAGCCTAATTTCTTCAACCTTTCTTTATACGGAAGATTTCTAATATTATGGATCGTTTTGGTAATTCTACGTTGTACTCTCTCCAATGAATCTATGTCCATTCTGTAATAAGGACACCAAAATTGAACAGCATAATCCATATGGGGTCTCACTAATGACAAGTAAAGTTTTAAGATAACATCAGCAGTTCTGTTACTCACACTCCTAGAGATGAACCCGAGAATCCTGTTTGCCTTGTTTCGAACGCTTATACACTGTTTTCTAGACTTCAAATCATTGCTAACAAACACACCTAGATCTTTCTCACAATTCGAGTTTTCTGATTCCATATTAGCTAGTTTATATTTAACATTTGTATGCATCTTCCCTATCTTTAATACCTTGCATTTGTCAATGTTAAACTTCATCTGCCAATTTACTGACCATTCGTGTAAGGTATCTAGATCCCTTTGGAGGCACTCTATATCTCT
Organism: Paralithodes platypus; assembly: GCA_032716605.1. Classification (NCBI taxonomy): domain Eukaryota; kingdom Metazoa; phylum Arthropoda; class Malacostraca; order Decapoda; family Lithodidae; genus Paralithodes; species Paralithodes platypus. Next base: position 39,334,811 of record CM064551.1, read on the forward strand.
ATCTGAATAAATTTTTCTCCCCATTTTGGTATCGTCTGCAAATTTACTTATCCTACTAGTTATACCTAAATCAAGGTCATTTATGTATATAACAAACAACAGAGGACCTAATACAGATCCCTGGGGGACACCACTTTTGACTGCTCCCCATTCTGACTTCGTACCATTTATGCTGACTCTCTGCTTCCTACCAATTAGCCATGACCTAATCCATCCCAACAACGCTCCACCTATTCCATGTGCCTCAACCTTTCTCATCAATCTCTCATGGGGGACTCTGTCGAAAGCTTTACTGAAATCTAAATATATTATATCATATGACTTGTCATTATCGACTGCTTCATATACCTCTGAGAAAAAACTAAGCAAATTAGTAAGGCAAGAAGTCCCTGAGTGAATCCATGCTGAGAAGAATTTATTAAATTAAATGTATCTAAGTGGTTTCTAATTTTACTAGCAATAATTGACTCTAGTAGCTTTCCTATGATTGATGTAAGACTAATGGGACGGTAATTGGATGCTATTGATTTGTCACCTTTTTTGAAGATCGGAACTACGTTTGCAAGCTTCCAAGCTTCTGGAACTATACCTGTCTCTAATGACTTGTTAAATAGAAATGTTAATGGGTAACTTAACTCATCCCTACATTCTTTTAATACTCTAGCATATACCTCATCAGGACCAGGCGATTTATGAGGTTTCAGTCTGTCAATTTCCTTAAGCACATCATTTCTACTTATAGTAACCGTACTTAACCTATTTTCTATACTATCGCTATATACCTTACGGACTTCTGGAAACTGTGCCAAATTTTCATTAGTGAAAACGGAAAGAAATTGACTATTTAATGTACGGTACTGCACATTTCTAAATCATTTTCTGTCATTTCTCCTATCTAAGTTTTAAGGGGACCAATTACATATCTAACCTTGGATTTATATAGTTGGTAAAAAGCTTTAGGATTATTTTTTGAGTCATTGGCAACCTTAATTTCATAATTTCTTTTTTCTTTCCTTATATCCTTTTTTTTTTACCTGTCTTGATAGATTCTGATAGTAAGCAAGTAGGTGAATTTCGCCTTTCCTAATTTTTCTATATATTCCTCTCTTTTGTCCTAGAAGATCTAATAGTCTATTATTCATCCATTTGGGTTGGTTCTGTGTTGATCTAAATTTTCTTTTGGGGATATATTTATTTTGTGCATTGAATACCGACTCGATAAAATTATCGTATGTATCTACCAAGGTTGACGTCTCTTCCTGACTTAAGTGTAACCCACTTAAACAAATACGGTACACTTAACCCACCTAGAAACTCACAATTTCCCCACCTATACACTTACACGTAACCCACTTAGAAACTAACACTTAACCCACCTAGACACTTACCGAACACTTACTAACACTTAAACCTAACTTTCCCAGCCACTTACACTCATCTACATACCGGCAACCCCTATGTAACGTACACTTTATTCACATACAAACACTATATTCATCCATAAACAAAACTTCCGAAAATTAAACTGAAGATGGATTACCGGTAATTTAGATGACAGAACCATTGAATAAGTTGACCCCATAAGCCGCCAGACCAGTAATGAGGATAAAAAGGTTGAGGGAAAAAGCGTTCGTGTGACACCGGCTTAACACTATTTGGTGCGGCGTCTTGAGTTATTATATTTTCTTTAATCATTAGACTGGGTTTTAGTTGATTTTGCCATTTTCGAGCAATGTATTTTTAGTTTTCCCCCTAAACTAGGACAAATTCCTCCCCAGACCCTCTTCGTGCGTTTAAGATCACTGAAGCTATACTCGTTGGAGCGTAGACGGGAACGTTACTTAATAAAAATATCCATGGAAAATCGCAGTGTTTAGTATCAAACCTACACACTCAAATAGGGGGAGAGGCTGGGAGTGCGATATCTCCAAGATGAAAAATCAGGGTGCTATGGGCGCGCGGCGAGAGGGCTGGTTATCACATACCTGCTATTGCAGGTATAAAGGAAAATTCCAAATACTTCTTTTCATACGCCAAACAAAAGGCTAAAACAACATCAAACATCGGCCCACTGAGCAAAGGGGATGGCGCTTTCACAGGGGACAAAAAGGAAATGAGCGAACTCTTAAGCAGGCAGTATGAAATGGCATTCAGTGAGCCTGATGAAACAAAAGTCATCAGAGACCAAAATATATTTTTCATGGAAACCTCCCCCACGGAAACCCCTCAGATGCTGGATATTGATTTTGGTCCAAAAGACATAGAAGAGGCCATTTCCAACATGCCATCCCACTCGGCACCAGGCCCGGACTCATGGAATTCGATCCTAATGAAGAAATGTAAGGAAAACCTCTCAAAACCCCTGGCTATAATGTGGAGAAGGAGTCTAGACACTGGTGACATACCAGATAGCTTGAAAAACGCAATAATTGCCCCACTGCATAAAGGAGGGAGTAAAGCACTACCAAAAAACTACCGCCCGGTAGCTCTAACCTCTCACATCATTAAAGTTTTCGAACGAGTCCTGCGAAGACAAATTTCAACATTCATGGAGACAAATGAACTACACAACACCGGTCAACATGGGTTCAGAGCGGGAAGATCATGTCTCTCACAACTTTTGGAACACTATGACAAAATTCTTAAAGCGCTAGAAGAAAAGAAAAACGTGGATGTCATTTACACTGATTTTGCTAAGGCATTTGATAAATGTGACCATGGTATAATAGCCCACAAACTGAAAGCAAAAGGTATAACTGGGAAAATCGGACGGTGGATATACAATTTCCTCGTAAACCGAAAACAATCGGTATCAGTAAACCAAGTCACATCTGAGCCTTCGGATGTCAAAAGCTCAGTGCCCCAAGGAACAGTGCTAGTGCCCCTTCTGTTCCTCATACTAATTTGCGACATAGATACCAACACCAGACACAGTACGGTGTCGTCTTTTGCTGATGACACAAAATTAAGCAAGATAGTAAACACACAAGAAGACACGGGCCGACTGCAGGAAGACATGAATGTAGTGTTCCAGTGGACCAGGGAAAACAACATGCAATTCAATGAAGAAAAATTCCAATTAATACGGTACGGAGATAATAATGGTGTTAAAGAAATTACAAATTACTTAACAGAATCTAACCACATAATAGAACAGAAAGACAGTGTGAAAGACCTTGGGGTATTAATGTCTGAAAATATGGGTTCAAAGTACATAACCAGGTCAAAGTGGCGGCTGCGAAACATCTAACGGGTTGGATTCTGCGTACTTTTAAAACACGCGGTGAAGTACCTATGATAACGCTCTTCAAATCTCTAGTGCTACCGCGGCTTGAATATTGTAGCGTATTAACATCCCCATACAAAGCAGGTGAAATAAATGACGTAGAGAGTGTACAAAGAAATTTCACTTCGCATATAAGTTCGATAAAACAGCTACACTATTGGGAGCGTTTAAGAGCACTGAATCTGTACTCACTGGAACGTAGAAGAGAACGTTACCTAATAATATACACGTGGAAAATCGCAGAGGGTTTAGTACTAAACCTACATACTCCGATAGTCATGAAATTCAGTGATAGGAGAGGCTGGGAATGCGAAATCCCCCGGATGAATAACAGGGGTGCTATGGGCTCTCTGCGAGAGGGCTGGTTATCACACAGAGGCCCACGTCTCTTCAACAAACTCCCACGGCGAGTAAGAGACATGAGGGACGTCTCGTTAGACAGCTTCAAGAGAGCCCTGGATGTCGAACTGCAAAAGGTGCCAGACGAGCCCATCCTCGCAAGGGAGCAAGCTGTCGCTTCAAACAGTCTACTGCACCAAATCACCACCCAAAACGAGGGGCGTCGCGCTCCTTGGTGCCGCTAGAAGAGTGGCGAACACATCATAAGGTATCATAAGGTATCATAGAGGAACATGTCTCTTCAACAAACTCCCGCGGCGAGTAGCCTAAGAGACATGAGGGGCGTCTCGTTAGACAGTTTCAAGAGAGACCTCGATGTCGAACTCTACAAAAAGTGCCAGACAAGCCCATCTTCACAGGGGAGCGCTCCGCCCCTTCGAACAGTCTGCTGCACCAATTTTCAAACAACAGCGAAGGGCGGTGCGTTCCTCGGTGCCACTAGCAGAGTGACGAACTCCACATACTGTAGGTGAACATAGGTAGGTGAAATAGTCATGAAGTTCAGTAATAGGAGAGGCTGGGAATGTAATATTCTTTGGATGAAAAATCGAGGTGCTATGGGCTCACTGAGAGAGGGTTGGTTATCACATAGAGGTACGCTTCTCTTCAATAAACTCCCACGGCGAGTGAGAGACACGGCGAGTGAGTTGTCTTGTTAGACAACATCAAGAGAGCCCTCGCTTTTGAACTGCAAAAAGTGCCAGATGAGCCCATCTTCGCAGGGAAACGCTCTGCCGAATTCTGCTGCACCAATTTTCAACACACAAGAAAGGGCAGACCGCTCCTCGGTGCCACTAGCAGTGTGGCGAACACAATATAGGTGACAGGTAAGTAGGCCAAAGGTTGGTTCCTACTAAATTGCAGGCTGACTATCGTTCGCCAGGAAAATAATCGACACCTAAATTGCACAAAAGGTCCTAAAATCTCCAAACTATTGGGCCGAATGTCTTGAAATATCAAAACTGTTGGGGCTAAATATGAGGGAGAAAAGGGTCCTGAAAACGTCATCCTTAACAAGTATTACTATTTTCCCTCACGTTTGGCTGATGTAGAGAGCGTCCAACTTCTTAAGGGGGGATGGCGTAATTATTTCCTCATGTATGCATATTTTTATTATTTTTGTTTCCTCCCTATAAAAAAAAAACACCCGCCCAAGATAAATTTGTACATTTTTCGAAAGATAAATGTACCGGCCGACGGCTGGTTCCTCTTAAAATACAGGCTCGCTTTCGCTCGCCAGGAAAAAAATTACACCTAAATGAAACGAAGTCTTAATATTGACAAAGAAATGGGGCGAAAGGTCTTAAAATCGCCAAACTAATGGGCTGAACATCATAAAATCTGAAAACTTATGGGGCTAATCACGAGGGAGAAAGGGGAACAGAAAAGACGACCCATTTTTCCTTAAAGGGCATAGCGCATGTGGTCAGCTATGATGAGCTATCCTCATTATCATAAATGTTAGTGTACAGTATACCTTTTATGTGCAATTATAGTAGTCAGAGTTTCTTATAAATGTAAATATAAATAAATTAGTGTTTTGGACGGTGGTGGCGAAAGGCATTTCCGAGCCCCTCGTGACGTATATGAAGTTATTGGGGTACCCATAGAATAACAGAATGGGTCAAAGAGTTTCAGAGGTCAGGTCAATGGCCACCATTTTGATTTCTCAGTATCTCTGTTAAGTACTCCATGCTGTGAAAACAGTTACAAAGATGGATAGATATTTATTAGAGGGGTATGATAAATTGTATGAGCAGCGTAAGCTTAATAATGAAATGTAGAAATAATACACTGTGAAAGTGAAAATCAAGATGGAATATTTTGATACGTTGGCCTTACGCTTTTGTGCTAGAGAACCTGTATACCGTTAGGGCAAGACCTCCTCTACTATTGGTGTTGCCATATGGATAGAGCTGCCAATACGTATTTATTTATGATTAACGAGACCAAACTATGAATGATTACATTGATAGATACTTAAGGATAGACAAATTTTACACTCACGTGATATATATATATATCAAATACTGCCTTCACATTACTTCATCATGTATGAAATATATCAGGGTAGGGTAGGTAAAGGCAATATGAAAACATATTCGAAATTCGCGGGCTAATTCTGTTTACATTTATCGAGAGGACTTCCCTAGTGGTTAAGGCCCCATTAATTGCTCTTTCCATTCACATATGCATAGCCTACGTGAGTTGCAGTTGGGATGTGTGTACATGCTTAGATTGATATGCAGGATTCGAAGTTGCATAATAAATCGTAGGCAGTGTCCACCATTCTTTAACTGTCTACGTGGTGCGATGCATAAGGTGTTGATTTTCGGTGTGAGCATCCTGGATTCGAATCCACGGACTGCCACATGTGTTTGTAAATTTCATTAATTGATTTTAGGAGTATAGTTGGTTGTTGGAAGGAACATAATAATTGATATTGGTTCAGGGGTAATTTATCGAGAGGACTTCCCTAGTGGTTAAGGCCCCATTAATTGCTCTTTCCATTCACATATGCATAGCCTACGTGAGTTGCAGTTGGGATGTGTGTACATGCTTAGATTGATATGCAGGATTCGAAGTTGCATAATAAATCGTAGGCAGTGTCCACCATTCTTTAACTGTCTACGTGGTGCGATGCATAAGGTGTTGATTTTCGGTGTGAGCATCCTGGATTCGAATCCACGGACTGCCACATGTGTTTGTAAATTTCATTAATTGATTTTAGGAGTATAGTTGGTTGTTGGAAGGAACATAATAATCATTAACACAAGAGAGAGGCGACAGGGGTTGCCATCAACTTTCTAAGCTTAAAATATCTTTTATGGCTTTGTTTACTATTTCCGATAAAAATGTGTGGTAAACCAAGACAACCGTGCAGTATCAATCATTCTGTAACATGCTTTAGACAGTGATAAAATGGAATGGGATATTTCATGAGCTATGCCCTTTACTTTAAGAAGCCCCCCGTCTGTGGCCCCTCAGCGTTATCACCGCCATCACTAATATCACATTCACCACAATATCAACAAATTGACTATCACGGTTTATCACAATCCACATAATCAGTACCGTACACCGCTATGGCAGACACTTTTCCATTACACCACCATAGTTTCTTGTAAAAAAATTCTCTTGATAGCGTAATGCTTAGTGTGCGGAATTTCGGTGTGATGATCCTCGGTTCAAGTCCTTGGAGTACCACATGTATTCGTTACTTTCATTGATTTCATTAATGAGGTTTATTTGTAAGTTAATTGGTGGGTTGGTGAAAACAAATATGAATATACCTGTATATGAATATAAGCACTTTTAGTTTTCGACGGAGAAATTTCTTTTTTGGTTGTATAATAAGTTATTTGTTTCTTAGTTGTTTTATTTTGGGCAAAGAGCTTAACATCAAACTAATCTTTGTTAGTATGGACAGTGGTTTTAATACGTTTGTAGCATCATAAGCATTGTAATGATTGCGTGATAATCAATATTTTATTAATTTCACCACAACACCAAACACTCTAAATTATGTTACGGTAATTGAGTACCGGTAACTAATAATATAGGCCTATCGTACTAGTTTCGTACTGGCTTTTCTTATCTTTCTCTCCTTTTCTCTCTTTCCTTGGCTTGTATCCATTCGGCCCCATTCAGCCAACTGTCTTAAGCCGTTTATCCCTAGCCAGCATTATATGGAGAAATCCGGCTTCGCCGGAGAAATGTTTCTATCGAAAAATGTACAAATTTAGCTTGCTGTCAAAACAAAAAAATATATATATGCTCGCTCGCTACCGCTCGCCAGGAAAATATTGACACCTGGATGGGGTAAAGTTTTAAAACAGTAGGCTGAATGGGGCCGAATGGATACAAGCCAAAGAGAGAGGGAGAGAAAGTAGTAGCCTACCTAGTGTCATAAATTAGGCCCATAACCTATATATTAACCAGTAAACACTTGTGTGGACAGTTGTAGGAGTTCCACATAGCACTTATATTGTTAATTAACCCCTTGAGGATCTAACACGTATTTATATATTTTATTTCGGGTATCATTGGACGATTTTATGTAATTTAGCAAGGATATCTAGGAATCAAAGGGGTAACTACGATCTCCATTAACTCTTTGGCTCACACAAGTTCACCCTTATCTGAATCAAATCGTGTAATTTGACAGCATAAACTGTCAAAACACATCATGATCCTCAAAGGGTTAATTATATGAAGTATAATTAGCATAGTCCCTTGGTCAGTGTCGGGGGCCCAGCAACTAATTAGTTAAGGGGGCCCACCTCGCTTTTTTTTTATCTTTCTCTCCCTCTCTCTTTGGCTTGTATCCATTCGGCCCCATTAAGCCTACTGTTTTAATACGTTTACCCCCATCCACTGCATCCAGGTGTCAATATGTTCCTGGCGAGCGGTAGCGAGACAGCATATGTATTTTTTTTATTTGACAGCAAGCTAAATTTGTACATTTTTCGATAGCAAAATATCTCCGGCGAAGCCGGATTTTTTCATACAATGCTGGCTCGCTATTGTTCGCCAGGAAGAAATTGACACCTGGATGGTGATAAACGTCTTAAAACAGTTGGCTGAATGGGGCCGACTGGATACAAACCAGAGAAAGAGAGAAAAGGAGAGAACAAAAACGGTGACCCCCCTTAAAATAGGACATCAGAGGCTATCAACCCTTGTTATTAAGCCAGCACAGTGTAAGTCAAGTATATTTTAAGGAGTGAAGCCTCATTTCGAGAACCCCAGTTCCTGCAACTACTGCATATATACAGTATGTTATGTGAATCGTGACTCCATTACGCCATCAGTGGAAATCAATCTTAGAGTTGCCAAAGTAAAATAGTTCATATGTAGCCTATATTAATTGGGAAATTGATGATATGTAAACACATTATATTTTGTATTATCTCTACCGGTAGTAATTGATGATATGTAAACACATTATATTTTGTATTATATCTACCGGTAGTAATTGATGATATGTAAACACATTATATTTTGTATTATCTCTACAGGTAGTAATTGATGATATGTAAACACATTATATTTTGTATTAGCTCTACCGGTAGTAATTGATGATATGTAAACACATTATATTTTGTATTATCTCTACCGGTAGTAATTGATGATATGTAAACACATTATATTTTGTATTATCTCTACCGGTAGTAATTGATGATATGTAAACACATTATATTTTGTATTATCTCTACCGGTAGTAATTTCGTATACAATCTATATATGGTTAAAACATGGGTATCGGTCTTAGTGAGTAATAAAACACGTGTGTGTGTGTGTACTTACTCTAGTTGTACTTACTCTAGTTGTATTGCGGGAGTGAGCATGCTCGTTATTTCCCGCCTCCTATATGTGTAGGTGTTATATGTATCGTTGGAATGGCTGTGGATGTGTGTGTAGTCTGTATTTTTAGCCAATTGGCGACATCGGAAACGAAGGCTTAGGATGGATCTGTATGGTACCATTCTCACTATAGACGGTACCGTCTCGCCCGAAGGCTTAGGTAGCCATCAGCTTAGGTGAACCATATGATACCCATCTCGCCTTGTACCATTTTTGCCAACCCCAGATGGGACGTCACAACGTCGTCCACTTATTCCAGGTACCTATTTACAGCTAGGTGAACTGAGGCTAACCCATGAAAGGAGACAAGCCCAATTTGTCTCCGCCCGGCCGGGGATTGAACCCCCGTGTGTGTGTATGTGCGTGTGTGTGTGTTTATAGTTCTGGTTTTCCTTGGAAAGAAACTTGCATCTCGGCCAAACCTTAAGGGGGGTCACCGGCTTTTCTTATCTTTCTCCTTTTCTCTCTTTCCCTGGCTTGTATCCATTCGGCCCCATTCAGCCAACTGTTTTAAGACGTTTATCCCCATCCAGGTGTCGATTTTTCCCCGGCGAGCGATAGGGTGCTAGCATTGTATGGAGAAATCCGGCTTCGCCGGAGAATTTTTTCTATATCGAAAAATGTACAAATTTAGCTTGCTGTCAAAACAAAAATATATAAATACTGGCTCGCTACCGCTCGCCAGGAAAATATTGACACCTGGATGGGGGTAAACATCTTAAAACAGTAGGCTGAATGGGGCCGAATGGATACAAGCCAAAGAGAGAGGGAGAGAAAGAGAAAAAAAGAAAGGTGGGCTCCCTTACCAATACACTATCTAGTCCCTCGCACCTTTACTCATTCCCTCCCTCCCTCCCGTATTTACCAACCCCCTGGAGTATTATAACCACCTTGAGTCCAACAGTCCTTGATACCGTCCCAGCCAGTCTGTCTGGATCATGACTCAGAGGGCACAGCGGACTTGGGGTTGTCTAGATATACAGTATGGCTGTCAACTGCCGTCACGCTAACCCCCGGCCCATATTACCTACCGTACTGCTACGGTGACGCTAATAATATTAGTCATGTCTCAGCTGTCCTTACGTTTGGCTGACTCTGTGCTGTATTAATGTCTGCCAGATGTTGAATAGGGTGGGTAAGTGTAGGAACATTCTTTTATGTCTCAGCTGTCCTTACGTTTGGCTGACTCTGTGCTGTAGTAATGTCTGCCAGATGTTGAATAGGGTGGGTAAGTGTAGGAATATTCTGTTATGTCTCACTCGAAACGAATAAATACAGTTTTAGAAATTTCTGATACCTATTATTGATCAAAATATACTTGGTGCCAAGACATCACTTATTAGCCCGACTGTACATACTTGGGAGCTTACGACGTTGTGTTGGTAGGTGCAGGTCAGTCCCTACTCAGGTTAGGTCAGGTGAAGGTATTGAGGGATAAACCTTTACAGCGGCACCTCTTAGCTATTTTCTACTTTTCCTATGTTCTGAAGAGTGTAGAGAGGGGAGAAGGGGTATTGGAGAGAGAGAGGAAGCTGTTGGAGTGCGTCATTTCCAGTAATATGGTACCGGTACTGATAGACGATTGTTATTGGTATTCGTTTGTTTTCGTTTGCATAGTCTATTCCTTTTGGCTCTCAAGGAATAAACAATAGGATATTATGATGATCGTGAATACAAATTAATGTATTCTATTACCGGTACCGTTACCCGTTATGGCTTATACAGTCGCTAAAAGGTATGAGGACCTCTAATGTTTTCATCATACAATTAGGCCTACGACTAGACATGCAACTGATTAATGAATACATTGTCATTGCTGTAGGTTATACTATAGTCTATTCGCTGTAAGTAGGCGAGAAATCATGACCTGTAACCTCTGTACCTCAAAAACGTCTAGAATAATCGAGCTAATATTTCTACCATTTGGAAAGAGTCAGTCAAGGAATAGATGGAAATTTACAGCCAATTTGCTGTAGCCCTTTTTGAGTTACAGAGGATAGAGGTCATGATTTATCGCCTACTTACAGCGAATAGGCTAGACTTTCCTAACCTATTTACACAACATACCCTACATAGCAGGCTAGCAAACGGGAGGCTGTTAAAGACTTCTCGTATAATTATTATTAGATGTACAATGTTAAAGTTATGGTCCATAATTCCCATTGTGTCCCCGGTAGTAATTAAATGGTCAAAACAAAGCAACTTGAAGCATATTTTCCTGTATTCCCTCTCACACTCAACTAAATATTGAAACACCATTGTCCCGGTTTGCCACCCTGCCAGACTACCTAGCCTATAAGTTACGTAAAAAGTATATATCGTCCCGGTATAACTGCTAAGGTCTCATCATCGGTGGTGTGACTGGTTTGGGATCAGTCTGGCGTGGTGGTGTGGTTGTCACCCTACCCAACATATACCGGTACACCCCTCACCACCAATAACGTTATACCCGTTCCACTATTTGAACTTTTAAGGAGGTAGTGCTTGTTTTTTGGTCTATATATTTATTTATTAACTTATTGTTGAGTTTCCTCGCTAGACCTCCATCAAACTTAAAAAAACACCCACTAGATCCGCTTTCAATACAAATTTGTACTTATTTTGGTAGACAATGTACCGAACGAAAGCCGGTTCCTTCTAAAAATTACAGGCTCGCTAGGAAAATATCGACACCTAAATGGCACGAAAGGTCTCAATATTGACACAGAAACGGAGCGAAATGTCTCAAAATCGTCAAACTAATGGAAAGAATGTCTTTTAATCTCAAAGCTAATGTGCTAAACATGAACGAGAAGGGGGTCCAGAAAAAGGAACTACCTCCCCCTTAAATCCAAGTAAGTTGTGGGTCATTTAGGATAGGCTATAACGAGTGTTTAGCTGTGGCAGGAGTCTGGTGGTTGTTGGAAAGTCATTTCATACCGGTAACCCTTTCAGTAGTTTCGATGGTTTCATGAGACATCCCAAGAGAACCCTCGATGTCGAACTTCGAACAATCTGCTGCACCAAATCACAACTAACAACGGAGGGCGTCGCGCGACGCTCGTCGGTGCAAATAGATGGGTGGCGAAGACTCCAAAGGTACACTACGTCTTTTAGATTGTATTCTTGCTGCCACGTGAAGATTTGAAGTGACTTAATGAGTGCCGTACCGTACCTACAGTACACATACTGTACGTGTCTATATTGGTTTCTGGCTACCGAGGAAAGACATACTAAGGGAGCTCAGACGGTATTGTGCACCATAATTTACTGGTTCGGCTCAATGGTTTAAGGAGGGGGTTTAGTTTGCTCTCAACTTAAACAAAAAAAACGACCACAAGACTCCCCTTCGATATAAATTTGTAAATTTGTCGGTAGAAAAATGTCTTGGTCGAAGGCTGATTGCTCTTTAAATACAGGCTCGCTATCGCTCCCCAGGAAAAATTTGACACCTAACTGGCACGAAAGGTCTTCATATTGGCAAAGGAATGGGGCAAAAGGTGTGAAAATCGCCAAACTAATGATGCGAATGTCTTGAAATCTCATAACTAATAGGGCTAAACATGAGGGAGGAGGAGGACTAAAAACCAACTGTCTCCCCTTAAGCTTATCAACAGCGTTTCGTAGTGGAGAGTGTATAGGCTAGATGTGGATGATTTGTTTCGTAGTGGAGAGTGTATAGGCTAGATGTGGATGATTTGTTTCGTAGTGGAGAGTGTATAGGCTAGATGTGGATGATTTGTTTATATTACGCCGCTCAATTTAACTTTTACCATTTTTGTATCAGTTTCGTTTCAGTTAGAAAGATGATTTTAGTTTATCATTATAGTATGGGGCAAGGGACTGGATTCTCGAAAAGGGGCTCCAGTCTTGACGCTATTCTTGCCTTACAGTGTGCTGGCCTAATAATCCAGAAGGGTTGATAGCCTCGGGAGTCCTATTTTAACTAAGTATGAAGTAACAGTTGTCGAAATGAAACGGTTCGCAGTACCGGGTATTGAATGTTTTACCGTGCCGCTACCGAAATTTGAGTGTCTCGTTGGTTTCTAAGAAGAAGTGTACTGTATCACCTCTATGGTCCAGCACTAGGTACTGTATTATATACACCTCGTATACTGGCAGGGATATTGACTGCAGATACGGTACATGTGGCACACCCGCTTCTATGTTGTTTCCTAAGATTAAAGTTCAATAATTATGTTGTATGGGCCTAATAATATTAACAAGAGTAGTTACAATACCAACACATTCTGGACTCGGTCTATAAGTATGATTATTAGGCCTACTAAGAAAAGCTAAATTGCTTACATCGTATAGGCTACATAGCAACGAGATGACATATGAGGGGCTTACCGGTATGTAAGATCTGTAATATCGCCGTGAATCTAGATATGTGGCTGTTGTTAAGTCTTTGTATGTACCGATATATATATATATATATATATATATATATATATATATATATATATATATATATATAGATAGGCCTAATGTGTGTGTGAAATATATAGGTAAATATTCTGCATATTATCTTCTACCAAGTTATATCATGCAAACTGAAGTGAAGGTTTATACACTACCGGTTACAAACTGTGTCTAGAAAGTCTGTAAAGGAACAAAATCTGCGTATGTGTGTGAGAAGTATGGTGAGCAGTACGTAATAGGCCAGTCATCAGTACCTCCTCTATTGGTCCACTTCAACCCGGGGTATCAAGTGGTAGTGAGGGTAAACACCATCAATTATACCAGTGTTATACCATACCCGTAACACCATACCACACTTCCGCTAAGGGGACACATTATACTATCACTACACCACACTATGCTATTCTCCATACCCACACCATACCCACACCACTCACAAAATACCCACACCACACCACACTATACTCCATACCCACGGCACTATATTTCTACACCACGCCATACTCACACAACACTTTGCCATACGCACACCACACCACACCATACCATACCCACACCACAAAATGTCCACACCACACCATACTCCCCACACCACACTATACTCCATACTCACACCACACCATACTCCCCACACTATAATATACTCCATACCCACACTGCGTCACACTCACACTATACCACACCATACCCACACCCCTCCATAGATACACCACATCATATTCACACCACTTCATACTCACACGACACCGAACCATACCCACACCAACACCGTACCCACCCTACCCACACCACACCATACCATACCCCCCACACCACATCAAACTCACATTATACCAGTACCTGTGTTCTGCAAAATATCCTCCAATATACCTTTAAATGGGTAGATTATTATGGACACTTGAATGACCCTATTCATACCAATTATTTGTGACAGTTCCGGTATGTTATTGTCGTGGTGGTACCGGTATATTAGCAACAGGGATCGTTAGTCGTGTGCCAGCAATATAATTAACATAGTGGGAAGGAAAGGGGTACCGGGTAATTAAAGTGTCCATAATTATATACCCATTTAGAGGTATAGGGATGATAATAAACCCACCTAAACAGGTTCCAAGAAGCTGGGTGTGCTCAACCGCCTCCGGGGGTTCTTTACCCCTGCACAGCTTCTTGTTCTGTACAGGGGCACAGTGCGTCATTGTATTGAGTATTGTTCACACGTGTGGGGAAGATCCTCTCACACAGCACTTCTAGACAAAGTAGAAAAGAAAGCCTTTCGTCTCATTAACTCACGTCCACTCACCAATGCTCTGCAGTCTTTCTCGTTCTTTGCCTCAATGTTGTATCACTCTCACTATTCTACCGCTACTACTATAATCAGTGTTCCTCAGAGCTCTCTCGGTGTATACCACTCCTTTACGTAGAGCACGTAACACCCGTTTTGCAACACAATCCCACCCCTACTCTGTGCAACTCTCCAACCCTAGTGAAACGTTATTCTCAATCTGTCTTCTATGCAACAGCTGAGCTCTGGAACTCTCTCCCATAATCAGTCTTTCCCTTGTCCTATGACTTAAATTGCTTCAAACTCTGTGTGTCCAGGCATTCTGGCTCGAACGTCCCTTGATTTTGGTCCCATCACTCTTTCAACTCTGGGGAAGGCACTCGTCACAGGCAGTTCTGCCTTTTGTCTCCCTCAATCACATGCAAAAAAACTAATACAAGGATGGAAAGGTTAATTACTATCAATATATTTAATTCAATTATGTTGTATACCCTTTCATGCACTTATTATACCCTTGATTTTTTTGTTTACAGTGCTAGGGGCCTACCGTACCGTACCACCAATCAGTTAGAGGTGATATATAGACATATATGTGTGTGTGTGTGTGTGTGTGTGTGTGTGTGTGTGTGTGTGTGTGGCGTCATGGTGTCTAGACGCGTTTGGTGTATGTTTATTGTGTGCGTGTGGCGTCTGTGTGTATGTGTGGAGTGGGGGGGGGGGGAGGATCCGTATGTCTGTGCGTGTCGCGTCTGTCTGTGCGTGTGTGTATGTGGCGTCTGTGTGTGTGGTGCCTGTGTGTGTGTGTGTGTGGAATTCTGTATGTCTGTGCGTGTGGCGTCTGTGTGTGTGGGGGGGGGGGTATGTGGTCTGTATGTTATGGTTGTGTGGCGTCTGTCTGTTTCTCTGTGTACGGGGAGGGGGATCTGTATGTATGTGTGTGTGTGGGGGGGGGGGATTTGTATGTTTGTACGTGTGGTGTCTGTTGTGTGCGCGTATGGTGTTTGTCTGTGTGTGCGTGTGGCGTCATGAAGGTCTAGACGTCTGTGTATGTGTGTGTGGCGTCAGTGTGATGTATGGCTCTCTTCGCTACATGGTCATTATGGCTGCTGCTTGGCTCTCTTACACACACACAAACACACGCACACACACCTCTCTCGCTTTGGACCTTACTATAAGATAATATAAGTTAGAGTTAAGCGCTATAAATGTTCAGCTAATGGCTACAATTATCAATAAACCGTTCATAATTATTAGGATTATGCTACACTTACAAATTCATGTACTCACAGAATCACAGGCATTACAGACACACATATACTTGTAGTTATACATACACTTAAAACATACGGTACACATGTATTAATATACGCCCTCATACCGCAAACATACATTTACAAGAGTGGATGAGAACAAGTAGACTCAAATTATGCGGTCGCTTACTCATACCTGATAGACCTACTGCATATTCTAAGTTATAGTCCTTTGGGTACATTTCCATGCATGTATACAAACATAGCTATGAATAAACACATGCACATGCATAGGCTGTTTACATACATCTACTCGTCTATCTTTCCTTCATCCTACGACTTAAACTCCTTCAATAATTTTATGTCCAGACATTTTTACTTTACCGAATCATGAATTCGGCTCTCTACCAGTCTTTCAATTTGAAGGGTCGGTATACTTGGTTTAATTTAATCTGACGGTAAATTGAATCCCTTAACAACTGATTGCTCGATAACTAACGATAAAATAATAAACTACTATGTCTCTGCTTCATATTTGAACCAAGTATATTTAATTAGCACCAAATTTCACTACAAAATCTTCAAAATAACGGAGAAATCTTGATGGGAACTTTGCAATTTACCGTCAGTTGAAAATAACAACAAAAAAAAACAAAAAAAAAAACAACAACAACAACAACAACAGACTATAGCTACTGGCATCCTAACCTTTTGTGTCTTTCTTACGTAGATAATAAGAAATACCGGTACTGTATTCTACAAGATACCGGTAGGCTACACACCGTAACATTATTGATTGTATCGTGTTAGGGTATGAGTCAGTCCCTCGCGGCTACACCACCTTACCCAATTATTTCTTGCCATGTCTAGCTAACCTCGTATCGGAACCATTTCTATTATCCTCCACTATTCTCTCAATCCCTTTTTCGCTATCCTGCTTTACTCCATTAACCACTTCAGAATGTCGGGACGCATTTTTATAGTATTCTGGCTAGCATTAAGCGATTTTATTCAGTTTAGAAAGGATCTCTAGTAATCAGAGGGGTAAAGCCTGTCTCATTTCACCCTGCGACTCCCACATTTCCTTCCTAAACTGTGTGGAATCGTCCAATGATAGCCGAAACAAAACAAAGAACCGCGTCCTCATATTGAAAGGGTTAAGTTCGTCTTTATGTAATCTGTTGTCTCCTGTAACCTCTTATAGTCTAACTTCATTGTTTCCTCACCTCATTTATTTTACAGTTCTTAGGCAAAAAATGCATCGTTTGTCATTTGTGTAGGCCTATGTATATTGATATATATTTTTTTCAATGCGGGTGATGTCTTTTCTATTTTATTCCAGCTATATTGAAACGATTGTATGAGGCTTTGGAAGGATCTGTGGTAGCTACTGTATAAGAGTTAATTTCGATTGTGTGTACCGGTAGCCTTTAAATCGCTAGAGGTCCTTCGTAAGCTGAACGAAATGGTCTAATAGTAGCCAGAATAAAATTAACATTACATCACCCGTACTGAGAGGCTTAATTTGCTTATCTGATTCCTTTGCTATTTTCTTTCGCAAATAATTTTTTCGCAAACCATGCTTTCGCAAACCATTCTTTCGCAAATCGTTCTTTCGCAAACCATTCTTTCGCAAATCGTTCTTTCGCAAATCGTTATTTCGCAAACCATTCTTTCGCAAACCATTCTTTCGCAAACCATTCTTTCGCAAATAATTCTTTCGCAAACCATTCTTTCGCTTCTGCTTATACCATCCTTCTTTATCTGCATATCTTCCCTAGTCCTGGTTTCTGGCTATCAAAGCATCTAACCTTTAATAATTTAGCACCGTCTTTCTCCTCTTATTGTGCATCATTATATCATCACAATCATCATTAATATCATTACAATCATCATTCATATCACAATCTTCATTAATATTATCACAATTATCATCAATATTATCACAATCATCACCATATCATCAATAACATTCCAATCATCATTATCATCACATTCATCAATATCATCACAATCATCATCCATATCATCAATATTATCACAATCTTCATCAATATCACAATAATCATCAGTATCATTACAATCATCATCAATATCATCAATATTATCACAATCATCATCATTATCATCAATATCATCACAATCATCATTATCATCACAATCATCATTATCATCACAATCATCATCAGAATCGCAATCATCAATATCATCACAATCATCAATATCATCACTCAACATCAATATTATCACAATCATCAATAGCATCACAATAATCATCAAAATCATCATCAATATCATCATCCTAATCCTCTCCCAGAAAGACCAATAAGGAAGCCATAAATTACCCCGCTTCCTTCAACCTGATCCAATGACTTTTCTCAGCTGTTTATAGTTTCCATAACTAGTGTGGTTGTTTAAAGTCAACCCAAAAAAACTAAAGGCATAAGAAATATAAACAGTTCATCGCTCTCTCTCTCTCTCATTGATTTTCTTCTACTGCGTGTTTATTCATTTCAGCAATCATTTGTTTACTTAATTTCTATCGTCTTGCATTTCAATCTCCTCTTGGTGTTAGCAAATAATAGTATTGTATATTTAATATATTGTTTATTAATCATCAACATAATATTAACATAATTACGCAAATATTAAATTCCCCAATAATCACCACCATGTGATGTTATTAAGGAAGAATGGTAACTAATGTATTTGTTTATTATTGCAGGTACGGCTTGGTGGTTTGACTGCTGCCTTCAGAGAGTGAGTCATTTTTATAGAGTTGGACTGATATAATTATACCTACAGGATTACCCCCCTCTCTCTCTCTCTCTCTCTCTCTCTCTCTCTCTCTCTCTCTCTCTCTCTCTCTCTCTCTCTCTCTCTCTCTCTCTCTCTCTCTCTCTCTCTCTCTCTCTCTCTCTCTCTCTCTCTCTCTCTCTCTCTCTCTCTCTCTCTCTCTCTCTCTCTCTCTCTCAGGCTACCATACCCAATTACTTCTCAATCATGGGTAAGGGCTGGTCCTATCCAGAGTAAGGTTTGGCATCCTCTACCCAACCTTAGCCATTTCTGTCTGTCTCTTTTACTGTACTACTATTCCTTCTATGTGTTGGCGAGATCGCCTGATTTGGTGGCACTGCAAGAGGGGCTGCGGACGTTGGGGGCATTGGCCCGGTGGTGCAAGCCCGTGGACTGATGGTCCCCTCCCCCGCTGCCCTCTCAGAGACTGATCTCATCTCTTCCTGGTCCCTTCGGGGGCCCAAGCATCTGGAGCGGCTTCGGTCTACCGGAATCGGGACTGTTCGGACAGACAGTCTGGGGAACAACAACAACAACAACAACAATAACTTCTCAATCAGTAACAGATCTCAACACTATAATATTATTATAGATATGGGATGTTAACAAACTCTACCAGGCAACAATTTAAAGTAGCGCTATAACAGAACCTTTAAGGTGAGATGTGTATTTATTTACTTATATATTATTGTCTTTAGTTTCCTCCTAAGACCCCCATCAAGCTTAAAAAAACATCCCCATGATCCCCCTTCTAGAAAAATGTGTACGGTATGTTGTTCAGTAAATTTATTATCAATAAAGCTGAATATCCTCTAAAACTAAGTAATTATAGTTAGAATTTGTATAATGAGGCTGGACTTAGAGTAATCCTACCCTTAATTTTAGTAATGTCGGAGCTGTGCACGTCCCAGCACATGCCCGCGATGCATCTTCATGCTCTAGTATAAAAAGAGAGAGAGAGAGAGAGAGAGAGAGAGAGAGAGAGAGAGAGAGAGAGAGAGATCAAAGTGTGGAGCGCCGACAACATGGAGCCAAGTGTTGTTACAACCTGGTTAATGAGAACATCTGTAGTAATGATGGGCCGGCTTAGGTCTGTGTGTATGTCTATAATAATGTTTATTTCGAGCCAGTAACCAAGGAGGCTGAAAATAAACAGACTTAACCTACATCATAGCCTAATGGAGCAACAGACTGATCATGGCTGCTAACTAGAGCATTTACATACTCCCGAGGGAGTAGGACGTGGGCAGGAAACTGTCTGGGTCCCCAGAGACTGGTCCGTCCAGACCTAATTTTCGTGGCCAGGGAAAGATTTTGAGAGTAATATTGCGCTACCGGCGTGTGGGATCGAAGCCCCGACACCAGAGCCAGCACTCCAAATACAGTGACTAAGCGCTCTAGGCTACCATGGCCGCCTTTGAGTGTGTGAGAGAGAGAGAGAGAGTATGTATGTGTGAGTGTGTGTATAAGGAGAGGTGTGTGTTTTGATCCACTTCACATATGCATGAGTACCGTATAATGACATTATATTTTCTGTAGCCGCTACGGTACTCAGTTGTAGATTATAGAGGTACCGGTAGTAGGTATTCTTTTTTGTACACAGGGTCGATTTATATCATTAGTATTCCATCTAACGTGTGTGTAAGTGTGTGTAAGAGAGCGGTTGTGTGTGTGTAAGAGAGCGGTTGTGTGTGTGTGTGTCAGCGATTGTATTTATGTTGGCCATATACGGTACAGTACGCGATGAGAATACTATTTAAAGAAAGCTATCCACTGAAGATAATGAACTGAGTACTTTATGTTAGCCACACGGGCGGCTTACCGATACCCAGTTACCAGTACAAGGTGTGTGTTTGTTTGTGTGTACCGCTAATGTAAATCAGTGCATACCGGTACCCAGTTACCGGTACAGTGTGTACAAAGGAGTACAAAGGAAATCAAGCAACAACAGTCTAGTGACCCTTCTAGGCTGCTTGTCCTCCAAAACACTGAGGATCAAGTGTCCAAACAGTGGTTTAGAGTGGGTAAGGGAACGTTGGAAAGGGAACTAATGTCCGTGGCAGGATTAGGAAGTTAGTAGGGGACAGTTGGGTTAGTAACTGAGGGGAGGATAAAATAAAGTTATTCATTTACAAACGCAGTCAGTCGCGGGTTTGATGCGAGATATTTGTCTAGGCGGAGTTTAAATGAATCAACGGTGCTGCAATCTATAACGTCTCGGGGAAGCCCATTCCACAAGTTGACAACTCGATTGAAGAAGAAATTCTTAGATTCGTGTGAGTGAAAAGATTTACCAATAATTTTGCAACCGTTTCCCCGCGTGTAATTAGATTGATCGATAGTGAAGTACTTACTACAGTTCGTATTGCAGATGCCTTTGATGATTTTGAACACTTGAATTAAGTCACCTCTTAATCTGCGCTGGGTTAAAGGAAATAGATTTAATTCTCTAAGACGCTCTTCGTATGGTTTGTTCTTTAGGCTAGGTATCATTTTGGTAACTCTACGTTGAACTCGTTCTAGCTTGTTTATATCTTTTTGGTAATAAGGGCACCAGGATTGAACGCAGTATTCCAGAAGAGGGCGGACTAAGGAATTGTAAAGGGTTAGGATAACTTCTTTGGATTTATGCTCAAATGACCTGCCTATAAAGCCAATTATTTTGTTTGCCTTCTTAACAACTTCTGAACATTGTTGACTCTCGGTTTTAGGTTACTCGATATTGTTACTCCCAGATCGGTTTCTCTGTTTACATTCTTAAGCTGAGTGTGTGTGTGTGTGTGTGTGTGTGTGTGTGTGTGTGTGTGTGTGTGTGTGTGTGTGTGTGTGTGTGTGTGTGTGTGTGTGTGTGTGTGTGTGTGTACACGTACACGTACATGTACCGGTACCGTAAATCAATGGCACCTTCCACCGTGCCGGGAAATTCCCCGCCAGGGTATGACCATGGCAGACACGGCTTCTGGCTACTTTAACCCCTTCTGTACCAGCGACGTCTGTTAGGTTTTACTCTAGCTATATTTAGACGAGTTTATTATTGGAAAAACATAATAAATAAAAAAAGCTTACGAAAGATCTGTGGTAGTTAATAGGGTTGATTGAGATAGTTTTCAGCCTTATAATTGCTAGAGATCCTTCCTTAATTGCTAGAGATCCTTCCTTAATTGAATAAATTTGATTAGTAGTAGTTAGAATAAAATAAAAAGGATGTCGACGGTATAGAAGGGGTTAAGAGGGCTAGGGTTATTTTGTTGGTCTATTTATTTGTTTAGTTTTCTCGCGTGACCTCCATCAAGCTTTAAAAACACCCACAAGACCCCTCTGTGAAAATACTTTGTACATTATTCGGTAGAAAAATTTCCCGGCCAAAGGCCGTTTCCTCCTAAAATTACAGGCTCCAGGAAAAAATCGACACCTAAATGGCACGAAAGTTCTTAATATTGACGAAGACATGGGGCGAAAGGTCTTAAAATCAACAAACTAATGGGCCGTACGTCTTAAAATCTCAAATACTAATTAGGCTGAACATGAGGGAGAAGGGGGACCAGAAAAAAACAACCATCCTCCCTTAACACTTTCAGTACAGGGGACGTCTTTGACCATTTTATTCTGGCTAGTATTCAATGATGTTATGCAGTTTAGGAAGAACCTATATGGGACTCATGGTCGGGAACCTATATGGGACTCATGGTCGGGAACCTATATGGGACTCATGGTCGGGAACCTATATGGGACTCATGGTCGGGAACCTATATGGGACTCATGGTCGGGAACCTATATGGGACTCATGGTCGGGAACCTATATGGGACAGGGTCGGGAACCTATATGGGACTCATGGTCGGGAACCTATATGGGACTCATGGTCGGGAACCTATATGGGACTCATGGTCGGGAACCTATATGGGACTCATGGTCGGGAACCTATATGGGACTCATGGTCGGGAACCTATATGGGACTCATGGTCGGGAACCTATATGGGACTCATGGTCGGGAACCTATATGGGACTCATGGTCGGGAACCTATATGGGACTCATGGTCGGAAACCTATATGGGACTCATGGTCGGGAACCTATATGGGACTCATGGTCGGGAACCTATATGGGACTCATGGTCGGGAACTATATGGGACTCATGGTCGGGAACCTATATGGGACTCATGGTCGGGAACCTATATGGGACTCATGGTCGGGAACCTATATGGGACTCATGGTCGGGAACCTATATGGGACTCATGGTCGGGAACCTATATGGGACTCATGGTCGGGAACCTATATGGGACTCATGGTCGGGATAAATTGATATACCGGTGGTTAACATACTTTGAATCCTAGAGGTCCTTTCTAAGCTGTGTAAAATCATCTAGGGTTATCAATACAGTAATACCACATAAAAGACGCTATGCTACTGAACGAGTTGAGCATACCCGGGATCCTAGAAGTCCTTTCTAAGCTGTGTAAAATCACCTAGGGTTATCAATACAGTAATACGGAGAAAAAAAACCCGCCATGTTACTGAACCAGTTTATCTTACCCGGGGTCCTAGAGGTCCTTTCTAAGCTGTGTAAAATCATCTAGGCTTATCAATACGATATAAAAGACGCCATGTTATACTGAACGAGTTGATCTTACTAGGGTCTCCAGAGTGCATGCTAAGTTTTCTATGTCCTTATTGTTAACCCCTTCTGTACCAGCGACGTCTTTTTTTCATTTAATCCTAGCTATGTTTAGAAGATTTTGTGCAGTTAAGGAAGGATGTGTGGTAGTAAGTAAAGGGTTAAGTGAGTTAGTGCGAAGCCTGTTAATTGCTGGAGGCCCTTTTTTAAACTAAGTTAAATCGTCTAATAATAGCTAGAATATAATAAAAAACACGTTTCCGGTACAGAAAAGGCTAATGAGCTGCTCTCCTATCTCGTATATGGATTTGGTTGTACCGACACTTTGCCTCTACCTAAAGAAGTAGAATACGGTATACAAAGGCACAAAGGAAATCAAGCAACAACAGGTCTAGTGACCCTTCTAGGTTGCTTGTCCTCCAAAACACTGAGGATCAAGTGTCCAAACAGTGGTTTAGAGTGGGTAAGGGAACATTGGAAAGGGAATTACTGCCCTGGAACTAATGTCCGTGGCAGGATTAGGAAGTTAGTAGAGGACAGATGGGTTAGTAACTGAGGGGGGGATAAAATAAAGTTATTCATTTACAAACGCAGTCAGTCGCGGGTTTGATGAGAGATATTTGTCTAGGCGGAGTTTAAATGAATCAACGGTGATGCAGTCTATAACGTTTCGGGGAAGCCCATTCCACAAGTTGACAACTCGATTGAAGAAGAAATTCTTAGATTCGTGCGAGTTAAAAGATTTACCAATAATTTTGCAACCGTTTCCCCGCGTGTAATTAGATTGGTCGATAGTGAAGTACTTACTACAGTTCATATTGTCGATGCCTTTGATGATTTTGAACACTTGAATTAAGTCACCTCTTAATCTGCGCTGGGTTAAAGGAAATAGATTTAATTCTCTAAGACGCTCTTCGTATGGTTTGTTCTTTAGGCTAGGTATCATTTTGGTAACTCTACGTTGAACTCGTTCTAGCTTGTTTATATCTTTTTGGTAATAAGGGCACCAGGATTGAACGCAGTATTCCAGAAGAGGGCGGACTAAGGAATTGTTAAGGGTTAGGATAACTTCTTTGGATTTATGCTCAAATGACCTGCCTATAAAGCCAATTATTTTGTTTGCCTTCTTAACAACTTCTGAACATTGTTGACTCGGTTTTAGGTTACTCGATATTGTTACTCCCAGATCGGTTTCTCTGTTTTAATTCTTAACCTGAGTGCCATTCATCGAATAGTTTGCTTTCTCATTTAGGTATCCGACATGTAGTACTTTACATTTATCCGCATTGAAACTCATTTGCCAAATTTGGGCCCAACATGACAATTTATCTAGATTGTGTTGCATATCGTCAACTTGTTCTTTTGAGAGTACGCTATTTGCAATTTTTGTATCGTCAGCAAATTTTGAGATTGTACAGGTGAGACCCTCATCTATGTCGTTGATGTAAATTAGAAAGAGAATTGG
The DNA here is from genome assembly GCA_032716605.1 of Paralithodes platypus. Taxonomy (NCBI): domain Eukaryota; kingdom Metazoa; phylum Arthropoda; class Malacostraca; order Decapoda; family Lithodidae; genus Paralithodes; species Paralithodes platypus. Next base: position 39,359,672 of record CM064551.1, read on the forward strand.
TCCTAGTACCGATCCCTGGGGTACCCCGCTACTTACATTGGTCCATTTAGATGCCTTACCGTTTATGACTACCCTTTGCTTTCTGTTGCTGAGCCAATATTTTATCCATTTCAACACACCGTCTTGTATTCCATGCGCTTTTAGTTTTAGCAGTAAACGTTTGTGGGGAACTTTGTCAAAGGCCTTTTGAAAATCAAGGTATATAATATCTACAGCTTTACTCTCATCGTAGAGGTTGAGGATATCGTGGAAGAAGTCTAAGAGGTTTGTTAAACAGGAACGTTTTTTACGAAAGCCGTGTTGAGTATCTTTAAGTATGTTATTTTCCTCTAAGTGATTTACGAGTCTGTCTCGTATGACCGTTTCTAGCATTTTACATACAACTGATATTATTAATATGACGATAAGGAAGCTCTGTAAAGCCGCCAACATAGAGCTGGCACAGAGCTAATTTTCAAGGGGGTAGTAGTTGTTTTTTGGTCTATTTATATATTTATTAATTTACTTATTGATTTTTAGTTTCTTCGCTAGATCTCCACCAAGTTTAAAAAAAAAAAAAAAAAAAAAATAGACCCCCCCCTTCAAGATAAATGTGTACGTTATTCGGTAGAATAATGTCCCGGCCCTAAAATTACAGGCTCGCTATCGCTCGCAGGAATTTGTGTACACCAAAATGGCGCGAAAAGTCTAAATATTTACAACAAACTTTGGCGAAATGTCTTAAAATCACCAAACTAATAGGATGAACGTCTTTAAATCTGAAAACTATTGCGGCTAAGCTTGAGGCAAAAGGGTGACCATAAAAAACAAGCCGTTATATGAGGAGGTTATATCAGTAAGAAACACAACAACATAATATACATTCCAATGTAGGTTATAGGGTATGTCTACAGTACCGGTATATATTATAATGATAGCCATTGGTACACTGATAAATCGTTATAGTTACGTAAACAACATGTGTTCTGTAACTGTTGCAGCTGTTGGTGACTTTACATAAAACACTGTTGAATATACCTAAAATATACATGAATATGCTTATCATACGAACGTATTAGTAAGTTTAAATTTGTACTTGAACTTTATATTTTATTCAGTATATAAAATATAATAAATACAATTAAATAAATAAATATGTAAAGTATTCACATGTCCTTTATAGTAAATAATAAAAATACCAAAACAATAACTAAAACAAAACTTGCATACATTAATTAAAGTCAAGCTCGGAAGAAAAGAAAAACTTATCTAAGTACAACTGCCAGGGTTGGTTCTATTTGGGCTCATTTATAATTAGGAATTTAAATGTGGCCCAATCAATATATATGATTTGCAATTTAAGCTCTTCCCAGTACGGTATTAAACACGATGCCCTTTATAATGTAAGAAAGTCGCGCAGTAAAATCTTTAGCTCTCAGGACAACCGGGTCCAAGTATAAGAATGACACCTCGATATTTGGATATTAATTTTTGCCTGGCTATTACAAGTGCATCATAAATCAAACTATATTGTAACCAGATACAAATAAAACGTGGGCCTGTATAGTTTTAACCCCTTCAATACCAGTGTCGTCCTTTTAAAATTACTCTGGCTACTATTAGACGATTGTATTCACTTTAAAAAGGGCCTCCAGCATTTTAATAGGCTTCAAACTATCTCCCATAATCCCTTTCACTACCACAGATCCTGCACAAAATCGTCTAAATATATCTAGAAGAAAATTAAAAGCTCTTTGCCGTTACAGAAGGGGTTAACGAGACCAACATATTATACTTTGAGTAAAGTTGGTCAAAACGTAGCACAATAACAACCAATGTGGGTATAAAAATATCCCTGTGAGGGTGTTTACTAGCAAACTAGATCTGACTGGGCCTGTCACCTTGTCTCAATGAACCAACAGTCACACCTAACAGTTTCCAGGCATCTTCTCTCGGCAACTCGTGTGTGTAAGTGTTTAAATTTAAGTTGTATACAGACTCCAACCAAATATGATAAACTAGTGTCAGTCTGGCTACCGATACGAATGCCTCCTTTAAAGGACCCCTGAAGTATCGCTAGGTTGCAGTTGTCGATTGATAGTTGCCGTAATAATCGGTAGTGTGAATCCTGCTTGATGGTCGCCTGGTTGTCCCTTTCTGCACACCCTGACACCCTCCTGAGTGGCATGACAACATCTTCACCTTTGAGATTGTTTGGAGGCTGTTGACCTGATTGTGAGCCCTCTGAGTGGCCGGTTGGGATGGGCTTTTGAAGGCTCGATGGCTGGTTTGGTTGTTGTGTATTTGCTTAGGTTTGTAGGATATATAGTGAAGTTATTAGGAGGCTGTTGACCTGATTGTGTGCCCTCTGAGTGGCTGGTTTGGATAGGATTTTGATGGCTGATAACTGGTATGGAATAATTTTAGCGCTTTGTTTTATACTGCATGATTTATAGAGGCTGTTGATTTGACGTGAGCATTCTGAATAGTTTGTTCTGATGGACTTTTAATATGATAACTGTTTTTGGTAGCCTAGGTCTGAAAGGTACAGCGCGCGCGCACACACACACACACACACATATATATGTGTATGTATGTATGTATGTATATATATATATATATATATATATATATATATATATATATATATATATATATATATATATATATATATATATATATATATATATATATATATATACTGTATATGTATATATATATATATATATATATATAAATATAATTGCGTGTGTGTGTGTGTTTTAGCTTTCATAGTGAGTTTGTCAGCAGGATGACTTGCTTGTACAGTATCATGACTGGTATTCTGGAGATGGTGTGTTTTTTTGGTGTGTGTGTGTGTGTGTGTGTGTGTGTGTATTTTGGTGATGACTTGCTTTCTCAGTACTGTAATGATGACTGTCTCTGGTAACTCCGGAGTAGCTTTGTAGTATTTTTTACGGGCTTTGACAACAGGAATATTTGCTTTTCTGTTCGGATGACTGACTGTTGCAGCGCCGTAGTGTGTGAATTTATTATTAAATTATTATTATTATTATTATTATTATCAACTCTGCGAAGCAGACTGGTATCGTACACACAGGTCCTGCCCGTATACTGTGCACCACAAATCAGCTTGTCCGTCGTCGTCGTCCGTCGTCGTCGTTGTCGTCCGTCGTCGTCGTCGTCGTCGTCCGTCGTCCGTCCGGAAACTCCTCCTAGACCGTTCGATGGATTTTCACCAAATTTCACAGGTATATTCATTTGGTCAATGCGAAGGTCAGTCGAAAAGATATTTTCAATTTAACTTAAAGGTTAAGGTCAAAGGTCAAGGTTAAAAATAAGGTCAATATTTCATGTGTCTTAGTTTTTACTCAAATTTCTTCATTTTCACTATACAAATTACTAGCAACCTCGATATCCTATTGACCAAATTTTAGATAAATATTCTGAAGGGTAAGGTCAAAGGTCAAAATATTTGTTTTACTAGTATCTCTTATATTAACTGTTAGATTCTCACTAAACTTACCATGTATATTCGGAATACTTAGGGCAAGGTCATACAAGAAACTAAACAATTCCATATGAAAGGTCAAGTTCACAGGTCAAGGTCAAATAAGAGGCCAATATGCTAATTTCATTACTTTTCATGCAAACTTCACAAAATTTGGCAATATAGTTGCACTTTAAATGAAAAGGAAAATAATACATTTTGAGACACATATCATGAAGGTCAAGGTCAAAGGTCAAGGTCAACTACTCTATAAATACATATGAAACTAACTGATGGGTTTTAATGAAATTAGTCATGCTTATTTGATTTTCCTGGCAATGTCAATAAAAACTATGTTTTACTCTTACATAAAGGTCAAGGTCACAGGTCATGGTGAAAGGTCAACTTATACAATTTATTTTTAGTTTTTATTCAAATGTCTTCATTTTCAGTTTACAAGTTACTGGTAACATTGACATAGTATTTCACAAATTTTAAATAATCAGTCTGAAGGGTAAGGTCAAAGTTCAAGGTCAAAGGTCAAAATAGTATTTTTACTAGTATTTCTCATACTAACTGTTAGATTCTCACTAGGCTTACCATGTATATTCGGAATACCTAGGCCAAGGTTATACAATAAACTATTCTATTCCATATGAAAGGTCAAGGTCACAGGTCAAGGTCAAATAAAAGGTCAATATGCTATTTTCTTTACTTTTTCTGCAAACTTCACAACATTTGGTGAGATAGCTGCAGTTTAAGTGAAAAGGAAATTAATAAATTTTGAGACATAAAGGTCAAGATAAAGGTCAAAGGTCAAGGTCAACTATTCAATTAATATATATGAAACTAACTGATGTGTTTTAATGAAATAAGGCATGCGTATTTGATGTGCATGGGCAATGTCAATGCAAACAAAAATGAACTACATAAAGGTCACAGGTCAAGGTCAAAGGTCAACTTTTATTATTTATTAAAAAAGATTACTCAAATATTAGAAAACTGGCTGTGTTATGGCTTATTACTTAAATATGGCCTAATATATATCAAATTTCACATAAATATTGTAATAGTTAAGGTCAGAGGTCAAGGTCAAGATAAGAGTATTTGTCATTTTCCCTAAACTCCTCCTTGACTGTTTAATGTATTGTCATAAAATTATACAGGCAAATTCAGTTGGTCAATGCGACGACCATCCAAATGTACGGTATGTATTTTACTTTTAGTCAAAGGTCAAGGTCACAGTATATGATCACTATTTGTAATCAATAAATTTTTATACGAATTAGGCTACACCATATTCATAATGCTAGTTAATACGAACATTGCTGTTAAGCTAACTAAATCCTTGATAAGAAATTCTAATGTCGAAGGTAAAAGGTTAAGGTTAAAGGTCGATATATGATTTTTACTAGTATTTCTTATTTAATGTAGGATTCTCATTAGGCATATCATACATATTCGGAATGCCTAGAGCAAGGTCATACAAGAATAAGCATAATTCCATTTGATAGGTCAAGTTCACAGGTCAACGTCATATATAAAGTCCATATGCTAATTTCTTTACTATTCATGTAAACTTCACAACATTCGTTGAGACAGTTGTGCATTAAGGGAAAATTAAAATGTAAAATTTTCAGACATCATGAATGTCAAGATGAATGTCAAAGGTCAAGATCAACTATTCCTTTAATACCTCTGAAACTAACTGATGATCTTTAATGAAATTTGACACACTTATTTGATATTCTAGTTACATCAAAGCAAACAAAAATATAATTCTACATAAAGGTCAAGGTCACAGGCCAAGGTCATAAGTTAACCTTCATCATAAAAAAAAATCAATTTTCGATAAGCTGACGACTGTTAGTTGCATTTTACTTAAATCACATATAATTCAATCATATATATATATATATATATATATATTATAATACATAAGGTTAAAGGTCAAGGTAAAAGAACAAAAGAAGAGTGTTGATAATTGTCTTTAACCTCTTCCTAGACTGTAACCCGTTGTGTACCGGTGACGTCTTTTTCATTGTATTCTAGCTATAATTAGACGATTTTGTGGAGCTTATGAAGGATCTGTGGTAGTAAAAAGGGTTAAGATAGTTGAAAGCCTGCTACTTTTATGGAGGTCCTTCATAAACTAAATAAAATCGTCTTGGTATCCAGTATGAAATGAAACCGACAGAACTGTACTGAACGGGTTACGTATCGTCACCAAATTTTGCTGGCAAATTTGGTTGGTCAATGCAACGATTGTCCATATTGTTTTCTTTGTTATTCAAAGGTCAAGGTGAATGGTAAAGGTCACAGATTATGGTCACTATTTCTTTCTTATATATATTATATATATATATACAGTATATATATATATATATATATATATATATATATATATATATATATACTGTATATACTGTATATAAACCTATTTTACCTAAGAGATTCAATACTACTTGCAAAATTATAGGTCGCAGAGTTGCGTATGCAGTTTTTGTTTTGTTTTGTTTTTTGTTTTTATTTGGTAATGCGAAAACTGCACACCTACTTTATTATTATTATTATTATTTGTATTATTATTGTCTTAATTTGTTTTGTGTGGTTTTTTTTTGGTACCATTCTCGGTGGGTTTGGTATCAGGATGACTTGCTTTTGTAGTACCGTATGATGACGCTTTAGTTGTGTTGTCTGAAACATCGGGTGGTCTGGTGGCATGTCAAGGTTGTGCGAGTTTGTTGCATTCTTAGTGGATTCTTGTAGCGTGATGACCGATTGCTACAGCATAACATATCACTCTTGTAGCATAGTGACTGGTGGCTTTGTAGTATGAGGAATGATTTGAAGCATTAACCCCTTCTGTACCGTCGACATCCATTTGATTTCATTCTGGCTACTACTAATCGACTTTATTCAGTTTAGGTAGGGTCTCTAGCCATTATTAGGCTTTGCACTATCTCAATCAACCCTTTTAACTACCACAGATCCTCCCTAAGCTGCATGAAATCGTCTAAATATAGCATGATTAAAATATATCAGACGTCGTTGGTACATAATTATAGCCTAGGGTTAATGCAGGCTTTTGTAGTATGATGCATTATTTTGGAAGCATGATTGGTGATTTTTGTAGTATGATGTTTTATGTGTAGCATACCGTACTGTACCGAGTTATATGTGACCCTAACTACCTGCCACGGACATTAGTTCCAGGGCAGTAATTCCCTTTCCAATGTTCCCTTACCCACTCTAAACCACTGTTTGGACACTTGATCCTCAGTGTTTTGGAGGACAAGCAACCTAGAAGGGTCACTAGATCTGTTGTTGCTTGATTTCCTTTGTACTCCTTTGTACTCCTTTGTACCTTACCGATCCCCTGGTGACCTGTGACCCTAACTACCTCCACACCTCACTGTTCCCCTGGTGACCTGTGATCCTAACTACCTCCACACCTTACTGTTCCCCTCGTGACCTGTGACCCTAACTACCTCCACACCTCACTGTTCCCCTGGTGACCTGTGACCCTAACTACCTCCACACCTTACTGTTCCCCTGGTGACCTGTGACCCTAACTACCTCCACACCTTACTGTTCCCCTGGTGACCTGTGACCCTAACTACCTCCTCACCTTACTGTTCCCCTGGTGACCTGTGACCCTAACTACCTCCACACATCACTGTTCCCCTGGTGACCTGTGACCCTAACTACCTCCACACATCACTGTTCCCCTGGTGACCTGTGACCCTAACTACCTCCACACCTTACTGTTCCCCTGGTGACCTGTGACCCTAACTACCTCCACACCTTACTGTTCCCCTGGTGACCTGTGACCCTAACTACCTCCACACATCACTGTTACCTTGGTGACCTGTGACCCTAACTACCTCCACACATCACTGTTCCCCTGGTGACCTGTGACCCTAACTACCTCCACACATCACTGTTCCCCTGGTGACCTGTGACCCTAACTACCCCCACACCTTACTGTTCCCTTGGTGACTAATATTGGTGCCTGCCTGGTGCGGGGGGGGGGGGGGGTGCTGTGCTGTGCTGATGATGATGGGGGTGGGGGATAGTGGTTGTGGTAGTGGTAGTGGGGGGGGGGGGGGCGTTATGGTTGTGGTGGTTATGGTTGTGCCGTACGGTGAGAACAATGGAGGTGGTGACTTGTATAGCAGGTTGGGTGACTTGCAGACACTCTCCTACCCATCTCCTCTCATCCACTCCACTCCTCTCCCCCCTTTCCCCTCTCCATCCCTCCATTCTCATCCCTCCTCCCCGACTGCCTCGCCCTTCCCCTCTCTGTCTCTCCATCTTCATCCCTCCTTCCCTACTCCCTCTTCCTTCCCCTCTCCATTCCTCTAGTCTCCTCCCTCCTCCACCCCTCCCTCTTCCTTCCCCTCTCTGTCCCTCCATTCCCATCCCTCCTCCACGACTCCTTCTTCCTTCCCCTCTCCATCACTCTAGTCTCCTCCCTCCTATTTTCCCTTCCCATCTCTTCGATAGAAAGTGTCCCGTCCATAGGCTGATATATTCGAAGTTACAGGATCGCTATCCCTTGCCCAGGAAAAATCGAGACTTGAATGGGGTGAAGTATCATATTATCGCCAAAGTTTTTAGGTGAAACGTCTTAAAATCTCCCAAACTAATAGAGCGAAACCGGGAAGGACCCAAAAGACCTTCGTCAGACCAAATAGGGTTAAATGAGTGACATTCTGTGCGTCCCTCTGTTGACAACCAGGTCACTGACGAGATCCCAAGCTGAACTAACGGCGGCACTCCACCTTACCCTCCCTGTCTACTGTCTATACTCCACCTTACCCTCCCTGTCTACTGTCTATACTCCACCTTACCCTCCCTGTCTACTGTCTATACTCCCACCTTACCCTCCATGTCCTTACAATCCCTGTCTTCTGTCTACACTCCACCTTACCCTCCCTGTCTACTGTCTACACTCCACCTTACCCTCCATGTCTTCTGTCTACACTCCACCTTACCCTCCCTGTCTACTGTCTATACGGTACTCCCACCTTACCCTCCATGTCCTTACAATCCCTGTCTTCTGTCTACACTCCACCTTACCCTTCCTGTCTACACTCCACCCTACCCTCCCTGTCTACTGTCTACACTCCACCTTACCCTCCCTGTCTACTGTCTATACTCCCACCTTACCCTCCCTGTCTACTGTCTATACTCCACCTTACCCTCCCTGTCTACTGTCTATACTCCCACCTTACCCTCCCTGTCTACTGTCTATACTCCACCTTACCCTCCCTGTCTACTGTCTATACTCCCACCTTACCCTCCCTGTCTACTGTCTACACTCCACCTTACCCTCCCTGTCTACTGTCTATACTCCCACCTTACCCTCCCTGTCTACTGTCTATACTCCACCTTACCCTCCCTGTCTACTGTCTATACTCCCACCTTACCCTCCCTGTCTACTGTCTACACTCCACCTTACCCTCCCTGTCTACTGTTTATACTCCACCTTACCCTCCCTGTCTACTGTCTACACTCCACCTTACCCTCCATGTCTACTGTCTACACTCCACCTTACCCTTCCTGTCTACTGTCTACACTCCACCTTACCCTCCCTGTCTACTGTCTACACTCCACCTTACCCTCCCTGTCTACTGTCTATACTCCACCTTACCCTCCCTGTCTACACTCCACCTTACCCTCCATGTCTACTATCTACACTCCACCTTAACCTCCATGTCTACTGTCTATACTCCCATCTTACCCTCCCTGTCTACTGTCTACACTCCACCTTACCCTCCATGTCTACTGTCTACACTCCACCTTACCCTCCATGTCTACTGTCTACACTCCACCTTACCCTCCCTGTCTACTGTCTACACTCCACCTTACCCTCCATGTCTACTGTCTACACTCCACCTTACCCTCCATGTCTACTGTCTACACTCCATCTTACCCTCCCTGTCTACTGTCTACACGCCCATCTTACCCTCTGTCTCCCTCTTTCATCATATCTTCCTTCTTCCCGTTCATTCACATTTCTTGTCCCCCCCCCCCCCCCACCAGTATCTCTCGTTCCTTAATCCACATACCGTACTCCTTCCCTAAAGCCGGTATCACACGAGCGCTTTTATAGTCAACATTCGATGATCAACATTTTTCTGGCAACATTTCTGGAACATTTTGCACTGGTATCTGAAACTAGACTGATGGTAGATGAATTTAGATGACAGAAATGTTATAAATGTTTACCTCATAAGCTGCCAGACCAGTGTTAAGGATAAATGGTGAGGGAAAAAGCGCTGGTGTGATACCGGCCTTAGCTACGTACATCTCTCACTCTTCCCTCATCTTCCTTCCATGTATTCCTCATTCTTGTTTAAGGGGGGTCACCTGCTTTTTGTTATTTCTGTCCTTTTCTCTCTTTCTCTGGCTTGTATCCATTCGGCCCCATTCAGCCAACTATTTTAAGACGTTTATCCCCATCTAGGTGTCGATTTTTTCCTGGCGAGCGATAGCGAGCCAGCATTATATGAAGAAATCCGGCTTCGCCGGAGAAATTTTTCTATCGAAAAATGTACAAATTTAGCTTTCTGTCAAACAAAAATAAAAAATATGCTGGCTCGCTACCGCTCACCAGTAAAAAATTGACACCTGGATGGGGATAAACGTCTTAAAACAGTAGGCTGAATGGGGCCAAATGGATACAAACCATAGAAAGATAGAAAAGGACAGAACAAAAAGCAGGTCACCCCCCTTAACCTCATCTTCCTTCCCTTTATATCCCTCAGTCTCACCAGGCCATCACCCAGACGAGAGAGAGAGAGAGGAATCTGAGCTATCCCTTTCTTCCACTTTATGTATTTGGGTTTTGCTATCCCTACTACGATTAAGTCTTGAATCGTAAGGCTTGTGTGGTCAGTGTATCTATGTAACAAATGCATTGAGGTTAACCCCTTCTTACCGGCGACGTCTTTCCGGTGTTATTGTAGCTGTGTTTAGACGATTTTGGACAGTTTAAAAAGGATCTGTGGTTGAGAGAGATACTTCGAACTTGTTAATTGCTGGAGGCCCATTTTAACCTGCACACAAATCGTCTAATAGTAGCCAGAATAGAGTTAACACGACGTCGTCGGAACAGAAAGGGTTAAAGTAGAAAGACGGTAGTTAGTTAAGGGGGGTGACCTGCTTTTTGTTATTTCTGTCCTTTTCTCTCTTTCTCTGGCTTGTATCCATTCGGCCCCATTCAGCCAACTATTTTAAGACGTTTACCCCCATCTAGGTGTCGATTTCTTCCTGGCGAGCGATAGCGAGCCAACATTATATGAAGAAATCCGGCTTCGCCGGAGAAATTTTTCTATCGAAAAATTTAAAAATTTAGCCTGCTGTCAAACAAAAATTAAAAATACGCTGGCTCGCTACCGCTCACCAGTAAAAAAATAACATCTGGATGGGGATAAACGTCTTAAAACAGTAGGCTGAATGGGGCCAAATGGATACAAGCCAGAGAAAGATAGAAAAGGACAGAACAAAAACAGGTCACCCCCCCCCCCCTTAAGACAAAATGTTAATGTCAGAAGGTAAAATTGTATCGGGCTAGTACCGGTAACACGTATAAATAAAAGCTTGAATTGTGTGTTTGGAGGAGTGCAACCATATATTATAGGAGTGCAACCATATATTATAGGAGTGCAACCATATATTATAGGAGTGCAACCATATATTATAGGAGTGCAACCATATATTATAGGAGTGCAACCATATATTATAGGAGTGCAACCATATATTATAGGAGTGCAACCATATATTATAGGAGTGCAACCATATATTATAGGAGTGCAACCATATATTATAGGAGTGCAAACCATATATTATAGGAGTGCAACCATATATTATAGGAGTGCAACCATATATTATAGGAGTGCAACCATATATTATAGGAGTGCAAACCATATATTATAGGAGTGCAAATATAGGAGTGCAACCATATATTATAGGAGTGCAACCATATATTATAGGAGTGCAACCATATATTATAGGAGTGCAACCATATATTATAGGAGTGCAACCATATATTATAGGAGTGCAACCATATATTATAGGAGTGCAAACCATATATTATAGGAGTGCAAACCATATATTATAGGAGTGCAACCATATATTATAGGAGTGCAACCATATATTATAGGAGTGCAACCATATATTATAGGAGTGCAACCATATATTATAGGAGTGCAACCACATATTATAGGAGTGCAACCATATATTATAGGAGTGCAACCATATATTATAGGAGTGCAAACACATATTATAACCCACAAGTGTTGTTATTACTCATTCCTGTCGTGTAAGCCTATATTAGGAAATGTGCAGTACGGTACGGTAGTGTGTACATTATACTATTTTTCACCGCTGGCATAGGCCTATATCTTCCTTATTTATAATACCGGTGCACTTATTCTCTCTCTCTCTCTCTCTCTCTCTCTCTCTCTCTCTCTCTCTCTCTCTCTCTCTCTCTCTCTCTCTCTCTCTCTCTCTCTCTAACCTTGCTATATCGGTAGGATGAGCTCACCCTAGCCGCCCTGTCCTGCCCTGGGGGGGGGGGGGGGGGGTTTCTGGCGTACTTCATTCACCCTTGTTAAGTTGTGCTCCCAGGGTGAAAATTGTGTGTGTGTGTCTGTGTGTTTGTGTTTGTACTTCATTCACCCTTGTTAAGTTGTGCTCCCAGGGTGAAAAGGGTGTGTGTGTGTTTGTACTTCATTCACCCTTGTTAAGTTGTGCTCCCAGGGTGAAAATTGTATGTGTGTGTCTGTGTGTGTGTGTTTGTACTTCATTCACCCTTGTTAAGTTGTGCTCCCAGGTTGAAAATGGTGTGTGTGTGTGTGTGTGTACTTTATTCACCCTTGTTAACCCTCTCCGACATATGACGCGATGTTGAGCCTATTGGGGATACTTTAAAGCCTTTGTTACCATCAGGGGTATTTAGAAACCTTTAGTTTAGTTACTTCAACCTCTGCAGTTGTCTTTGAGTTAGTTGTGGGCAGAAAACTAATTTTGGAGAGGTAAATATAAGAGTGAGAGAACTCTATTTCTTATTGCTAATCTGGCAACCTCTGCGTCATATGTGCGTGAAAGGGTTAAGTTGTTCTCCCAGGTTGAAAATGGTGTGTGTGTGTGTGTGTGTGTGTACACTTTATTCACCCTTGTTAAGTTGTGCTCCCAGGGTGAACATTGTGTGTGTGTGTGTGCGCACTTTATTCACCCTTGTTAAGTTGTGCTCCCAGGGTGAAAAGGGTGTATGTGTTTGTGTGTGTGTGTACTTTATTCACCCTCGTTAACTTATGCTCCCAGGGTGACAGGGTGTGTTGAATTTTTGTTTGTTTTGTACGATTTTTTTTTATGATTTCAAAAGCCTCCTATGAATTAAAGCTCTGTAAACTATCTCAATTAACCATAGAACTGCCACAGATCCTTTATAATTCCTGTACAATCGTGTAAGTTTTAAGCAGAAAACAGTGTAGAAAAGAGTCATCAAATACTGAAACGGTGGCACTTTGGCGCTGCTGACTCAGAGGCTCTTTGGCAATACTTCTTTGTTTTACCATGGAATGATTTTTGCTTCTGTGGCTGGGAGCCCTCGGAGTTTGCTGAACGCATTATCGAGGTAATATCTTGGGCATGGAAGCATACATTCCATTTTCCTTCTCTCAGTCTAATGCAAAATATTCTTGGTGTACTCATGCCTGTTCTACTGCTGTCTGCAATAAGGAGGGGGCATTCAAATCGTACCTTTCGCCTTCAAACTCCAGAATCTTGTACTTTCTATTTTCTGCCCAGAATCAAGTCAAATCTGTTCTTTGACTTGCCAAAATCTCTTTCATCAATAACAAATGCTCTGAACTCTCCAACTCTAGTTCTTCCCCAGCTTTCTGGCATTTAGCCAAAATCCTCTCCAATACTTTTAACTTCCTTGTCTTTCCCTACTCTTTTCCACTTTGACGGCACCATCGTCACTTCTTCCTCTGACAAAACTTAACTCTTCACTCAAACTTTTGCTAAAAACTCCACCTTGGTTGATTCCGGTGCTATTCCTCCTAATCCACCCCCTCTCACTTACGTATGCCTAATATCATATCTTCTAAAGATGCACTTGCTGCCGTCTCTGGCCTTTTTTTTTTTTTTTTTTTTTCTTTTTTCTATGTGATTGAGGGAGGCAAAAGGCATAACTGCCTATAGCGAGTGCCTCCCCCATAGTTGAAAGAGTGACAGGGCCAAAATCAAGGGACGTTCGAGCCAAAATGCCTGGACACATGGAGTTTGAAGCAATTTAAGTCATAGGAAGAGGGAAAGACTGATTCTGGGAGAGAGTTCCAGAGCTCAGATGTTGAATAGAAGAAAGTTTGAGAGTAACATTTCACTCTTGGGTTGGAGAGTTGCACAGAGTAGGGGTGGGATTGAGTTGCAAGACGGGTACCACGTGCCCTACGTAAAGGAGGTGGTATGCACTGGGATAGCTCTGAGGAACTGATTATTATAGTAGCGATAGAATAGCGAGAGAGATGCAACATTGCGGCGGAGAGAGAGAGATTGCAGAGAGTTGGTGAGTGGACGGGAGTTAATGATACGAAAGGCCTTCCTTTCAACTTTGTCTAGGAGAGCGGTGTGAGAGGAACCTCCCCACACATGTGAACAATACTCAATACAAGGGCGCACTATGCCCCTGTACAGAGCAAGAAGCTGTGCAGGGGAAAAGAACCCCCTAAGGCGGTTGAGCACACCCAGCTTCTGGGAGGCTGCCTTAGCAAGACTGGTAATATGGTCCTTCCAAATGAGAGCGGAAGAAAAAGAGACACCAAGAATATTGAGAGAAGATGAAGGGTTGATTTTTGTATTGTTGAAGAATAAGGGATAGTCCGCTGGGAGATCCTGACGGGTAGATAGATGGAGAAATTGGGTTTTGGAAGCATTAAAGTTAACAAGGTTTTCTCTGCCCCAATTGGAAATAGTATTTAGATCAGAATTTAAGAGTACTATGGCTTCATTACATTTGTCGTTGAGGGATTGCTGGCTGGGGCGTTCTGAAAAACTAATGGAGTAGTGCAAGGTTGAGTCGTCTGCGTATGAATGGATAGGAATTAAGGTACAGTTAAGGAGATCATTTATAAAAATTAGAAAGAGAATAGGAGATAGGACAGAGCCCTGAGGAACACCGGAGTTTATTGGGTGAGGAAGTGAACAATGGCCGTCCACAACCGCGGCTATGGAACGGACGGAAAGGAAATTGGAGACAAAGGCACATATGGAGGGATAGAAACCGAAGGAGGGTAGTTTAGAAATTAAAGATTTATGCCAGACTCTATCGAAGGCTTTCGATATGTCTAGTGCAATAGACAAAGTCTCACCGAAGTCCCGAAAGGAGGATGGCCAAGAGTTAGTAAGATATGAAAGAAGATCACCAGTAGAGCGATCCTTAAGGAAGCCATACTGGCGATCTGAGAGCAGATTATGAGAAGAGAAATGCTTAAGAAATTTGGAAGCAAGAATAGTTTCAATAACTTTAGAAAGACAAGAGATGAGAGCAATTGGACGATAGTTGGAGGGTTGAGAGCGGTTACCCTTCTTTGGGACAGGTTGAATGTGAGCAAACTTCCAGCATGAAGGGAAGACGTTAGAGGATAGACAGAGACGAAAGAGTTTGCCTAGGCAGGGAGTTAGCACGGAAGCACAGTTTTTGAGAACAACAGGAGGAACACCGTCCGGACCGTACGCCTTATTAGTGTTAAGCCCAGAGAGGGTAGAAAGTACATCTTTAGAAGAGATTAGGATATTAGGCATAAGTAAGAGAGAGGAGGGCGGAGAGGGAGGAATAGCACCGGAATCATCCAAGGTGGAGTTTCTAGCAAAAGTTTGAGCGAAGAGTTTAGCTTTGTCAGAGGAAGAAGTGATGGTTGTGCCATCAGAGTGGGAAAGGGGAGGGAAAGACGAGGAAGAGAAATTGTTGGAGAGGTTTTTGGCTAGATGCCAGAAAGCTTGGGAAGAGCTAGAGTTGGATAGTTCAGTGCATTTATTATTGATGAAAGAGTGTTTGGCAAGTCGAAGAACAGATTTGGCTTGATTCCGGGCAGAAACATATGAAGAATGAGAGTCTTGAGGTTTAAGGCGTCGGTACCGTTTGAATGCTTCCTCCTTATTGCGGACAGCAGTAGAACAGGCGTGAGTAAACCAAGATTTTTTAGCAATAGTCTGAGAGAAAGAGAATGGAATGTATGCTTCCATGCCCGATAGGATTACCTCGGTAATGCGTTGAGCACTCTCCGAGGGTCCCCGGCCACGGAAGCAGAAATCATTCCATGGGAAATCAAAGAAATACTGCCGAAGAGCCTCCCAGTCGGCAGCGCCAAAGTGCCACAAGCGCCGCCGGCTAGGAGGATCGGGTGGCTGTACTGGAGAGATAGGACAGGTGACAGAGATAAGTGTATGGTCGGAGGAGCCCAAAGGAGAGAAAAGATCGACAATATAAGAAGAAGGGTTAGAAGTTAGAAACAGGTCAAGAATGTTGGGCCGATCTCCGATGCGATCCGGGATACGGGTGGGTTGCTGGGTTGCTTAAGACTTATAAGGTGTATGGACCGGATGGTGTTCCTCCTGTGTACTCAAAAACTATTCTTCCGTGTTGACTCCCTACCTATGCAAACTCTTTCATTTCTGTCTTTTCTCTAACGTCTTCCCATCTTGCAGGAAGTTTTTAGCAACTGGCTTCCCATAATCTTCTTTCTGATCACCAGTTTGGTTTCCTGAAGAGCCGTTCTACTGGTGATCTCCTTACTTATCTTACTAACTATTGGTCATCCTCTCTTCGGGACTTTTTCTATTGCGCTAGACATATCGAAAGCCTTTGATAAGAGTCTGCCACAGCAATGTTATATCTCTCTCACACCTTTTGCATGTATTATGCAAGTGCTACAGTACTTATCAACAAATATCACATTACCAATTTCTAAGAATTAATGAATGTAAGCATTGTATATCTCTTAAATACCTGTATATGGTGTTGTCTGGGCTTATTTGTGTGTGTGTGTGTGTGTACTTACTCTAGTTGTATTGCGGGAGTGAGCATGCTCGTTATTTCCCGCCTCCTATATGTGTAGGTGTTATATGTATCGTTGGAATGGCTGTGGATGTGTGTGTAGTCTGTATTTTAGCCAATTGGCGACATCGGAAACGAAGGCTTAGGGTGGATCTGTATGGTACCATTCTCACTATAGACGGTACCGTCTCGCCCGAAGGCTTAGGTAGCCATCAGCTTAGGTGAACCATATGATACCCATCTCGCCTTGTACCATTTTTGCCAACCCCAGATGGGACGTCACAACGTCGTCCACTTATTCCAGGTACCTATTTACAGCTAGGTGAACTGAGGCTAACACATGAAAGGAGACAAGCCCAATTTGTCTCCGCCCGGCCGGGGATTGAACCCCCGACCCCTCGTGTGTGAGACGAGAGCTCTACCTACTAGGCTACGGGCTGTGTGTGTGTGGGTGTGTGTGTGTGTGTGTGTGTGTGTGTGTGTGTGTGTGTGTGTGTGTGTGTGTGTGTAAATGTTTAGCCATTGTCGCTAAAGTTTTTATGAGTGTGCTTAACTTTAATCTGCCTGCTATCCCATTACCACTTGGTCCCGACCTTGAACTGTGCAGGTAGTATCCTCAGTGACTCACATGACTCCACAACATATGCCCTTCTTGTTATCCTTATGTCAGTTAGGTAAAATTTGTTGTCAGGAGAGCAAGTTGAATTGCTCTCGTGTAGGTGAGACACAAACTAAAACAGTGAGGGAAGCTTGACAAATGAAACAGGAGGAGTTCCAGCAAATTCTTACCACATGCCTATGAGGCCTCCCCTGGGTATTGCCATGC
Source organism: Paralithodes platypus (assembly GCA_032716605.1). Taxonomy (NCBI): domain Eukaryota; kingdom Metazoa; phylum Arthropoda; class Malacostraca; order Decapoda; family Lithodidae; genus Paralithodes; species Paralithodes platypus. Next base: position 39,377,039 of record CM064551.1, read on the forward strand.
TCGATTGGTGTCTACAATCTCCTCATTCATTTATAAGATTATGCTGTCATTATGTTGGTTAGTAAGAGTATATTTTCACTATTATGTTGGTTAGTAAGAGTATGCTGTATTTATGTTGGTTAGTTGAAGCAGGTTGTGATCCCTATGCCGGTTAGTAAGAGATGCCAAGAATGTGTTAAGAACGACTTAATTTGGGCTGCTCCATGACTAGTCACGACATTGTACAACTCTGTGACACTACAAGAATCTTCCCGACCGGTCAGCGTATACACCAAGAATAAGCCACAAACGTGCATGCTGGCGTGTGACTCTTGAAGATGGGAAAGCCGCTATGTTGTGGCCATTATGTAGGACAGTAAGGCTATGTTGTGACCTTGTAGGACAGTAAGGCTATGTTGTGACCATTATGTAGGACAGTAAGGCTATGTTGTCACCTTGTAGGACAGTAAGGCTATGTTGTGGCCATTATGTAGGACAGTAAGGCTATGTTGTGACCTTGTAGGACAGTAAGGCTATGTTGTGACCTTGTAGGACAGTAAGGCTATGTTGTGACCATTATGTAGGACAGTAAGGCTATGTTGTGACCTTGTAGGACAGTAAGGCTATGTAGTGGCCATTATGTAGGACAGTAAGGCTATGTTGTGACCTTGTAGGACAGTAAGGTTATGTTGTGACCTTGTAGGACAGTAAGGCTATGTTGTGACCATTATGTAGGACAGTAAGGCTATGTTGTGACCTTGTAGGACAGTAAGGCTATGTAGTGGCCATTATGTAGGACAGTAAGGCTATGTTGTGACCTTGTAGGACAGTAAGGCTATGTTGTGGCCATTATGTAGGACAGTAAGGCTATGTTGTGACCTTGTAGGACAGTAAGGCTATGTTGTGACCTTGTAGGACAGTAAGGCTATGTTGTGGCCATTATGTAGGACAGTAAGGCTATGTTGTGACCTTGTAGGACAGTAAGGCTATGTTGTGACCTTGTAGGACAGTAAGGCTATGTTGTGGCCATTATGTAGGACAGTAAGGCTATGTTGTGACCTTGTAGGACAGTAAGGCTATGTTGTGACCATTATGTAGGACAGTAAGGCTATGTTGTGGCCATTATGTAGGACAGTAAGGCTATGTTGTGACCTTGTAGGACAGTAAGGCTATGTTGTGACCTTGTAGGACAGTAAGGCTATGTTGTGGCCATTATGTAGGACAGTAAGGCTATGTTGTGACCTTGTAGGACAGTAAGGCTATGTTGTGACCATTATGTAGGACAGTAAGGCTATGTTGTGACCTTGTAGGACAGTAAGGCTATGTTGTGGCCATTATGTAGGACAGTAAGGCTATGTTGTGACCTTGTAGGACAGTAAGGCATTATGGTCTATAATAATATACAGACACACAATGGCATGCATGACAGTAAAGTTTTGTTTTAATAATAATTTGCCCTTCACCCATATATAAGTTTTATACGATTACTGGGAAACTTTTTCAATCGAATTACGAATTTGTGAGGATACTGTACAGTAAAAGGCAATAATTCCGACTTAAAACATTATATCTGGCAAAATAGCATTGCTGTACAATTCGTGTGTGCGTATGATAAAGCAATACCACCGTTGTTTAACCCTTTCAGTATTTGAGTACGATTATTTACACTTCATTCTGGTTGTCATTAGACGTTCTTACGCAATTTAGGAGGAATCTGTAGGGATTAAGGGAGCCCACCTCGCTTTTTTCTATTTCTCTCCCTCTCTCTTTGGCTTGTATCTATTCGGCCCCATTAAGCCTACTGTTTTAAGACGTTTACCCCCATCCAGGTCTCAATATTTTCCTGGCGAGCGGTAGCGAGCCAACATATTTATATTTTTGTTTTGACAGCAAGCTAAATTTGTACATTATTCGATAGAAAAATTTCTCCGGCCGAAGCCGGATTTATCCATACAATGCTGGCTCGCTATCGCTATCGCCAGGAAGAAATCGACACCTGGATGGGGATAAACGTCTTAAAACAGTTGGGTGAATGGGGTCGAATGGATAAAAGCCAGGGAAAGAGAGAAAGATAAAGAAAGCCAGTGAACCCCCTTAAAGAGGTAAAAACTATTTCGATTAACTCTCTCGTTCCCACAAGTTCTTTCCAAACTGGATAACATCGTCTAATAAGAGCCAGAATAAACTGTGGAAACGCGTCATAATCTTCAAGAGGTTAAGAAAGAGCACCGCCATAAATCCAGGATGTCAAACCGGAGCCATTTTGTTGAAGACCTGAATTAATATTTGAAGGAATACAAGAAAACTAACAAGAAATATAATTGTTTTGGCCATTTTAGCACTTCCAAAGTCATTATTGAATTATAAACAATAATTGTGTCTTGGCATATACAATGATCTATTTCTATCTATCTATTTACTAAGGCCTAATCCCCACTTTTCCTCTTTTTTTTTTCTTTTTTTTTTTTTTTTTTTTTTTTTTTTTTTTTAAGGCTATACAAATTATCTCTGCTATCGTTTGACACCCTGCATACAGCGGTTTGTCACTCAACATTTATCCTCAACACTGGTCTGGCAGCTTATGCGGTCAATATATAAAATAATTCGGTTGCCTAAATTCATCTATCATCAGTCTAGTTTCCGATACCGTTGCAAAATATTCCACATAGGCTATTTCGCCAGAAAAATGTTGATCATCGAATGTTGACTATATAATCTCTGGTGTGATACCGGCGTAAGTCCTCATCAAACCACTACCGGTACTCGCACCCTCTCTCCGACAACCCTTCCTCCCTTGTAAACCACTACTCACACCCTCTCTCCGACAACCCTTCCTCCCTTGTAAACCACTACTCACACCCTCTCTCCGACAACCCTTCCTCCCTTGTAAACCACTACTCACACCCTCTCTCCGACAACCCTTCCTCCCTTGTAAACCACTACTCACACCCTCTCTCCGACAACCTTCCTCCCTTGTAAACCACTACTCACACCCTCTCTCCGACAACCCTTCCTCCCTTGTAAACCACTACTCACACCCTCTCTCCGACAACCCTTCCTCCCTTGTAAACCACTACTCACACACTCTCCGACAACCCTTCCTCCCTTGTAAACCACTACTCGCACCCTCTCTCCGACAACCCTTCCTCCCTTGTAAACCACTACTCACACCCTCTCTCCGACAACCCTTCCTCCCTTGTAAACCACTACTCACACACTCTCCGACAACCCTTCCTCCCTTGTAAATCACTACTCACACCCTCTCTCCGACAACCCTTCCTCCCTTGTAAACCACTACTCACACCCTCTCTCCGACAACCCTTCCTCCCGTGTAAACCACTACTCGCACCCTCTCTCCGACAACCCTTCCTCCCTTGTAAACCACTACTCACACCCTCTCTCCGACAACCCTTCCTCCCTTGTAAACCACTACTCACACCCTCTCTCCGACAACCCTTCCTCCCGTGTAAACCACTACTCACACCCTCTCTCCGACAACCCTTCCTCCCTTGTAAACCACTACTCACACCCTCTCTCCGACAACCCTTCCTCCCTTGTAAACTACTCGCACCCTCTCTCCGACAACCCTTCCTCCCTTGTAAACCACTACTCACACCCTCTCTCCGACAACCCTTCCTCCCTTGTAAACCACTACTCACACCCTCTCCGACAACCCTTCCTCCCTTGTAAACCACTACTCACACCCTCTCTCCGACAACCCTTCCTCCCGTGTAAACCACTACTCACACCCTCTCTCCGACAACCCTTCCTCCCTTGTAAACCACTACTCACCCTCACTCCGACAACCCTTCCTCCCTTGTAAACCACTACTCACACCCTCTCTCCGACAACCCTTCCTCCCTTGTAAACCACTACTCACACCCTCTCTCCGACAACCCTTCCTCCCTTGTAAACCACTACTCACACCCTCTCTCCGACAACCCTTCCTCCCTTGTAAACCACTACTCACACCCTCTCTCCGACAACCCTTCCTCCCTTGTAAACCACTACTCACACCCTCTCTCCGACAACCCTTCCTCCCTTGTAAACACTACTCACACCCTCTCTCCGACAACCCTTCCTCCCTTGTAAACCACTACTCACACCCTCTCTCCGACAACCCTTCCTCCCTTGTAAACCACTACTCGCACCCTCTCTCCGACAACCCTTCCTCCCTTGTAAACCACTACTCGCACCCTCTCTCCGACAACCCTTCCTCCCTTGTAAACCACTACTCACACCCAGTGGACCAGGGAAAATAACATGCAATTTAATGAAGACAAATTTCAATTAATACGATACGGAGATAAGGATTTCGTTAAAGAGAGCACAAGTTACATAACAGAATCCAGGTTGGATTCTACGAACATTTAGAACTCGCGGTGAATTGCCTATGATAACACTCTTCAAATCCCTGGTGCTACCGCGGCTAGAATACTGTAACGTATTAACATCCCCATACAAATTAGGTGAAATTAATGACTTAGAAAGTGTACAAAGGAACTTCACATAACTCAAACTATATTCGTTGGAACGTAGACGGGAACGATACTTAATAATATATACGTGGAAAATCGCAGAAGGTATTGTACCAAATCTACATACACAAATAGCAATGAAATTCAATGATAGGAGAGGCTGGGAATGCGAGATCCCCAAGATGATAAATCGGGGGGCTATGGGCTCTCTGCGAGAGGGCTGGTTAACACATAGAGGAGCACGTCTCTTCAACAAACTCCCGCGGCGAGTGAGAGACATGAGAGGTGTCTCGTTAGACAGCTGCAAGAGAGCTCTCGATGTCGAACTACAAAAAGTGCCAGACGAGCCCATCTTCACAAGGGTGCGCTCCACCTCTTCGAATAGTCTGCTGCACCAATTCTCAAACAACAACGAAGGGCGGTGCGCTCTTCGGTGCCACTAGCAAGAGTGGCGAACTCCACATAGGTGAACATAGGTAGGTAGGTGAACTCGCACCCTCTCTCCGACAACCCTTCCTCCCTTGTAATCTCACCTAGGGTCAACGCAATTTACACGGGCCCGAGATAACCCGAAAGCCGAAATGTCCATGTGGTTTGTTGTGATATAGGAGGGACCGGGGACGGAACATCTCGACACACTTCTTCACTCAACCCGCTCACCCAAACCACCCGTTAAGGGAGCCCACCTCACTTTTTTCTCTTTCTCTCCTTTTCTCTCTTTCTCTGGCTTGTATCAATTCGGCCCCATTCAGCCAACTGTTTTACGACGTTTATCCTCATCCAGGTGTCGATTTCTTCCTAGCGAGTGATAGCAAGCCAGCATTGTATGGAGAAACCCAGCTTCGCCGGAAACATTTTTCTATCGAAAAATTTAAAAATTTAGCTTGCTGTCAAAACAAAAATATATACAGTATATACTTTACTTTTGATACTTTTGATGTGTTCGCCACTCTTCTAGCGGCACCAAGGAGCGTGGCGCCCCTCGTTATGGGTGGTGATTTTGGTGTAGTAGACTGTTTGAAGCGACAGCTCGCTCCCTCCCGAGGATGGGCTCGTCTGGCACTTTTTGCAGTTCGACATCGAGGGCTCTCTTGAAGTTGTCTAACGAGACGTCCCTCATGTCTCTTACTCGCCGTGGGAGTTGGTTGAAGAGACGTGGGCCTCTGTGTGATAACCAGCCCTCTCGCAGAGAGCCCATAGCACCCCTGTTATTCATCCGGGAGATTTCGCATTCCCAGCCTCTCCTATCACTGAATTTCATGACTATCGGAGTATGTAGGTTTGGTACTAAACCCTCTGCGATTTTCCACGTGTATATTATTAGGTAACGTTCTCTTCTACGTTCCAGTGAGTACAGATTCAGTGCTCTTAAACGCTCCCAATAGTGTAGATGTTTTATCGAACTTATATGCGAAGTGAAATTTCTTTGTACACTCTCTACGTCATTTATTTTACCTGCTTTGAATGGGGATGTTAATATGCTACAGTATTCAAGCCGCGGTAGCACTAGAGATTTGAAGAGCGTTATCATAGGTAATTCACCGCGTGTTTTAAATGTACGTAGAATCCAACCCGTTAGACGTTTCGCAGCCGCACTGTGACCTGGTTATGTACTTTGAAACCCATATTTTCAGACATTAATACCCCAAGGTCTTTCACACTGTCTTTCCGTTCTATTATGTGGTTAGATTCTGTTAAGTAATTTGTAATTTCTTTAACGCCATTATTATCTCCGTACCGTATTAATTGGAATTTTTCTTCATTGAATTGCATGTTGTTTTCCCTGGTCTACTGGAACACTACATTCATGTCTTCCTGCAGTCGGCCCGTGTCCTCTTGTGTGTTACTATCTTGCTTAATTTTGTGTCATCAGCAAAAGACGACACCGTACTGTGTCTAGTGTTGGTATCTATGTCGCAAATTAGTATGAGGATCAGAAGGGGCGCTAGCACTGTTCCTTGAGGCACTGAGCTTTTGACATCCGAAGGCTCAGATGTTATATACTTGGTTTACTGCTACTGATTGTTTTCGGTTTATTAGGAAATTGTATATCCACCTTCCGATTTTCCCCGTTATACCTTTTGCTTTGAGTTTGTGGGCTATTATACCATGGTCACATTTATCAAATGCCTTAGCAAAATCGGTGTAAATGACATCCACATTTTTCTTTTCTTCTAGCGGTTTAAGAATTTTGTCATAGTGTTCCAAAAGTTGTGAGAGACATGATCTTCCCGCTCTGAATCCATGTTGACCGGTGTTGTGTAGTTCATTTGCCTCCATGAATGTTGAGATTTGTCTTCGCAGGACTCGCTCGAAAACTTTAATGATGTGGGAGGTTAGAGCTACCGGGCGGTAGTTTTTTGGTAGTGCTTTACTCCCTCCTTTATGCAGTGGGGCAATTATTGCATTTTTCAAGCTATCTGGTATTTCACCAGTGTCTAGTCTCCTTCTCCACATTATAGCCAGGGGTTTTGAGAGGTTTTCCTTACATTTCTTCATTAGGATTGAGTTCCATGAGTCCGGGCCTGGTGCCGAGTGGGATGGCATGTTGGAAATGGCCTCTTCTATGTCTTTTGGACCGAAATCAATATCCAGCATCTGGGGGGTTTCCATGGGGGAGGTTTCCATGAAAAATATATTTTGGTCTCTGATGACTTTTGTTTCATCAGGCTCACTGAATGCCATTTCATACTGCCTGTGTAAGAGTTCGCTCATTTCCTTTTTGTCCCCTGTGAAAGAGCCGTCCCCTTTGCTTAGTGGGCCGATGTTTGATGCTGTTTTAGCCTTTTGTTTGGCGTATGAAAAGAAGTATTTGGAATTCTCCTTTATACCTGCAATAGCTTTCCTCTCCTCTTCCATATGTTGTAGTTCATATGATATTCTTAGCCTTTGTTCAATTTCCACAATTTCTCTATCTATTTCGGCCTTTTGCCTATCGTGTAGATTTTGATGTGTGCGTCTTTGTGTGAGTAATTTTCTTCTTCTGTACAGCCTCCTCCTGCTGGCTCGCTACCGCTCGGCAGGGAAATATTGACACCTGGATGGGGGTAAACGTCTTGAAACAGTAGGCTGAATGGGGCCGAATGGATACAAGCCAGAGAAAGAGAGAAAAGGAGAGAGAAAAAAGGCGGGTCACCCCCCATAAGGAGACTGTGGACAAGTCTCGATGCTGCATTTATGTGTACCGATACGTGAAGAGATACGGAACGAGAAAAAGAAGAAGAAAAAGAAGAAGAAGAGGAAGAAGAAGACAAAACATAAATAAAAAGAAGAAGAAGATGATGAAGAAGAAAAAGAAGAAACAAACAGATAAATAAGAAGAAGAAAAAGATTATGTTGCCTGACTACAGTATAGTAGTGGGAATAGAGTGCCATATAAAGAAAGGGAAGGAGGAAGAGGAAGATATTAGGAGGAATCAGCTCACTAGATACAACAGGAGGGTGTGACAAGGAAGATATGTTGAGCTAGCTATCTAGGCCTATATGTTGGCAAGAAAAAAACAATAATTTGCGTGGGACAGAGTTTAGATCGTTCAATTAGCCTAATGTAGAGAACATGAAGAAACATGGGGACCTATAACAGACTTCTGCTTGACAAGAACGTTGGTGGAACCATTGACTTTTTTTATATGTAGTCATTGATTTATTTATTATAATTATTATTATTTTTTTATTTTGTTTTACATTAGGATATTTGTACAGTATTCGGTTTAACCCTCTCACGACCATAGGACGCAGAGGTTGCCAGATTAGCAATAAGAAATAGATTACTCTCACTGTTATAATTACCTCTCCAAAATTAGTTTTCTGCCCACAGCTAACTCAAAGACAACTGCAGAGGTTGAAGTAAACAAACTAAAGGTTTATAGATACCCCTGACGGTAACAAAGGCTTTAAAGTATCCCCAATAGGCTCAACAATCGAGTGAGGATGTGAGAGGGTTAAGAATGATGTGTCATAGTCACGTGCCCGGTATAGGGTTGAAACAACTTCAAATACCGTAACTCCTTCATCTAAATTACCCTATGCATTGTTTATATGTTTTGATTATAATTCTGTTTTGTCTTATGTAATAGGGCTAACATATGCAATTGTGTTAACCCCTTGAGGAGTATGACGCATTTTGACAGTTTATGCTGGCTATTATTAGACGATTCTATTCTGTTTAGGAAGAACTTTTGGGAGCTAGAGTTGAGAAAGTATTTATATTTGATTTCTAGAGATCCTTCCTAATTTGCATAAAAACAAGTTTAGCCCTCTCACGTTCTTGACGCAATTTTGAGCCTATTAGGGATACTTTAAAGCCTTTATTACCATCAGGGGTATTTAGAAACCTTTAGTTTAGTTACTTCAACCTCTGCAGTTGTCTTTGAGTTAGCTGTGGGCAGAAAACTAATTTTGGAGAGGTAATTATAAGAGTGAGGGAACTCTATTTATTATTGCTAATCTGGCAACCTTTGCGTCCTAAAAACGTGAAAGCGTTAATGATAACCAGAATAATGTGTACTTATGCATCCTTAAATACTGAAGAACTAGAGGGATACTCAATAGAGCGCATACCCCCGCCTACGCTGGCGGAGGTATGCGCTTTACTGATCGCCTCCTAAGTGGAATAACCTTTTTCTTTGGCGAATATCCTATATGGCCACCAAATCTCGTAAACATCAGTTTATAACTTTGTGAGATATCTTGTTTACAGACAGACAAATGGAGACGAAAACTTAACTTCCGTCCATCTTCGTTGGCGGATGTAAATAACCCAGAAATGTCCTCTCATAGTCAAAGGGTGAAAATCAACTAAGGCATAAAATATGGAGAGAATTAAAACAGAAATACATAATAAAGGAAAAGAAGTCGATGGAGAAATAACCAAACAGCACAAACGAACTGCGGAGGGTACAGCACATTTAGCATGGAGTGTAATTAAGAGGGTCACTTGTACTGCAGCCCAATGATCTGATAAGGAAGGGTGAACAAGGCTTGGTAGTGTGGTTGTGCAGAGGAGCATGCGCAGATACTGGAGAGCGAGAGCGAGAGGATAACGCAAATGAAGAGGGAGAGAGAAGGGAGCAAAGTGATAAATGGGAGAAGGATACTAATAAATACCAGAGGCGGAAAGAAATAAGAGTGATAAGAAGGGACGAGTTTGATTTATGGGAGAGGAATCCCGTGAAGAGGATAAGTTATATAAAATAATGAAGATGTAGAAAAGGGAATTAGATTGATAAATGGAAGAGTATATATGTAATAATAAAGAGGGGGAGAAGGAAAGAAAATGATAACAGTGAGAGAAGAGCTGAGGACGTGAAGATTGGGTAGGGGAGTATTACGGAGAATTATACAATGGGAAGTGCCATACAAATATTTTCGTGCACGGAATGAAAGTACGTTGGCCAGAACAGTGCTCTTAATACACACACACACACACTCTCTCTCTCTCTCTCTCTCTCTCTCTCTCTCTCTCTCTCTCTCTCATAGCTTAGAAGGGTGCATTCTTCGATGGATTGAAAATAGGCTTAGCGAACGTAAACAACAAGTAGTAATAAATGGTAAAGCCATTGATTGGAAAAATGTCACAAGTGGTGTGCTCCAGGGCTCAGTGCTCGAACCTGTTCTTTTCTTAATTTTTGCCAAGACATCATTGACGATCTTTCATGTACAATTTCAAAATTTGCAGACGATACCAAAATAACGTACATAGTAGTATCTCCCTTGCATGTTCAACAGATCCAACATGATTTAAATAGATTAGAAAATTGGGCCTAAACCTAGTAGGCCTAAATGAGTTTCAATACCGATAAATGTAAAGTACTACATTTAGGATACACGAATGAGAAATCAAACTATTTAATGAATGATAGTCAACTAAAAAACACTGATAGAGAAGCTGACTTAGGAGTAACACTATCAAGTAATTTAAATCCCAGCCAATAATGTACCGAAGTAGTTATAGTCCATGAGCCAGGCCAGATATCGGTACCACCTGGGGTGACTAAACACGAATGGTACTAAAATGTTTATAGAGTGACTGTAAGTACATTAAGATATGATAGCCTTCTCGCACTGGTAGCTTAGTCTTAATTTTTTGATGCAATAGGGGCGCTACCCAAAAATAAAGATTTTTAGCGTGACGCTCGGCGTTTTCCTCATTTTCTTTAAAATCCATCACACAATCATCGCGAAACTTTGAACACCTATGTAGAATTATATTCTCTACCAGAGTTGTTCCTAGGTATTTTTCAAATTTCCTCATATTTCGGAATATACTCTATATTTTGGGTATTTTCCTCTAAATCTAGAATAAATCCTTAAATATGGGGAACATTGAAAAATATATTCTAACAGCTCTTGTAGCTTATTTGATTCTCTACAAGAATTATTCCGATGTGTATTTCAAGTTTCTCCATATTTAGGGGTTTATTTCATATTTGGGGATTTTTTGTTATATTTTGGGGATAATTTATTATTGGAAGGAGCAAACATATGTAGAGTGGTTTCCATGTAATGTGTTTGTTTGTTCATGGTTTAATGGTGATATTTTTTGCAGGTGTGTGTCGACTGTTTGACGGCAGGATGGAACCATCTGCGAGGAAGAGAGCACGGATCGACTGTATCATCCACTGCTCTGATGATGACAGCGATGCTCTGGTGTCACCACAGGATTTGGACTCCTGGAACACATTGCTCAGGGCTGCAGAAATCAGGCAGCATGATCCAGTCCTGGAAGCAGCCAAGGGCCTTGAAGAAGGAGGAATACCACACATACATTATCACCGTAAATGTCGTAGTCTCTTTACAATGAAGAAGTCACTGGATTCTATCCTTGCCAAGGGTGTCAAGATAGAATCAGCAAGCGTTGATCCCAGGAGGAGGGCATCAAGGGATGCCCCTAGTACTAGCAGGGTGTATGCCAAAGTATGTATCTTCTGCGAGAAGTCAAGCAAGTACATAAAAACAACAAAGACAAGGGAGCCACTCATACAGTGTGTTGAGCTACGAGCAGATGAGAAGATTCGCAGAGCAGCAATAAGGAAACTCAACCAGAGAATCCTTGGTTTAGTTAGCAGAGACCTTGTTGCTGCAGAGGGTCACTACCACAAGTCGTGCTACAAACTCTTCACAAAAGATGATTTCCCAGCGGCCGCCAGGTCGGGTGCAGGTGAAAATCAGGAAGAAAGCGAGGAAGCACGCTACGAAGAGGTTGAGACAGAAGCCCTCGAGGAACTCTGCTTGTATATAAGGACCAAATTATTCCCCAACCCAGAGGTACTGCCTATGACAAACCTCACATCTAGGCTTGAGAGATCCATGATGTCCCGTGGTATTATCCAACTGAAACCAGCGACAAAGAAACATGTTCGCCGAAAGATTGAAACCGAGTTTGGAGAATCACTACGCTTTGTCCCAGATGAGAAAGGAAAGCTTCTAATCTATCCACGCAGCCTCTCAATGGACGACCTTGCCCGGCAAGCACACAAAATGGCAAAAGACCTGCAAGAAGCAAGAGCAGCTAACTCTGAAGATGTCTTAACCAAAGCAGGAATGCAGCTGAGGAATGAGATCAATAAACAAGATGTGAGTCAGCCATGGCCTCCCGATACAGATCAGAATGTCATTCCTGCAGCAGTCACTCAATTCCTGCACACCCTGCTGACAGGAGAGTGTGAGTGTGAAACTCCCTCTGAAAGAGCTCAACATCTTGCCACTTCCTTTGGCAGTGACTTGGTCTTTGCTGTTACCAGTGGCAAGACAAAACCACCCAAGCACGTACTGCTGACCAATGCTGTAAAGTCTTTGACAGGAAACACAGAACTGATCCGAACTCTGAATCGTCTTGGTCACTGTGTGTCTTACTCAATGTTTGAGGAGATCGATACAGCCCTTTGTATCCAGAAGCTGGAATGCTCAAAGGATGACATTCCACTGCCAGCAAACATCTACCCTGGTGTGTTCACAACCCTGGCCTGGGATAACATTGACCGACTTGAAGAGACCCTAAGTGGAGCAGGTACTTCTCATAGAGTCAATGGCATTGCTGTCCAGTCCAAGGTTGCAGGCTCTGTGCCAGAGAAAGTCCTGCCAGAGATTACCAAGTCCAAGATAAGAAGCATCACTCAGACATCATCAATGCTGCCAATATACAATGTTGGGCGGCGGGCAGGGCCACCTAGGATTGAGACTGCGTATGTCGACACTACCAAGGAAGTCCAGGATTCAAAGACAAAGAACCATATCTGGCTTCTTACTCGAATGTCAGACCATGAGGACCAGTCCATCAGCAGTTGGACTGGGTTCAACATCAAAATGCGCAGAGACATTGCAGTGGTTCAGGACACTGTAAGCTACCTGCCCACTATCAATGCTCCCGCAACAGAAATGTCCACCGTTAATGAAATCTTGGAACAAACGCATGCTATCATGCAGTCCTTACAGCTTAACAAGATTGTGTGCGTGTTTGATCAAGCACTCTATGCCAAAGCTGCCGAAGTTATCTGGAAACAAGAGAAGTTCAAGAACATTATCATCAGGATGGGCGTCTTCCACACAATCTGTAATCTCATCTCCACCATAGGAAAGAGGTTTCAAGATGCAGGTCTTAGAGATCTGTGTGTGGAATCAGGTATCATCGCAGAAGGATCAGTGTCAGGAGTGATGAACGGCAAGAGGTACAACAGAGCAGTGAGACTACACAAGCTCGTGTATGAAGCACTGATGAGGCTTGCATGGAAAGGCTTCCTTTCATGGCTAGAAGAAAACCATTCAAGGGACATACACCATCTAGATGAAACACTGAAGGACATCAACAGCTTTCACAGCAATGTGTCTCAGGGACTCTTTCAAGAGCTGATGGAGAGTGAATCATGCACACATATCATGAAGCTTTTCCAAGTTTATCTTGAGACCCTCAGAGATGAACACAACCTCTCAGCATTCTGGATGTCATACCTGGACATGGTTGAGATCATGCTGGACTTAATTCGAGCCTCCAGAGAAGGCAACTGGATGCTCCACCTAGGAGCAATCCGACAGATGATACCGTGGTGTTTTGCCTATGACAAAGTGAACTATGCCCGGTTCCTAACCTACTACTATGCCTTGATGTCTCGACTGCCCATTGAACACCCAGAGGTCCATGAACACTACATGCAAGGTGGCTTTTCGGTCCAGAGCGGTAGCAAGAATCCCTTTGGACGGATCCCTGTGGACCAGACAATCGAAGAGACGATCAACAAAGACACCCAGACACCAGGGGGCACAAAAGGCTTCAGCCTGAAAGGCGGAGCTGTCGCCAGGTACTACCTGACATCGGAGTATCGCAGCAGGTACTTAAGGCAGCTCAGGACTATGGTAGTAGGCCAAAAGTATACTGACTTCAGCCACCCAGACCTACAGATGCCCAGGATTAGAAGAGATGAGGCCGATGTCCAATCTTTAGTTCAACTGATGGAGACCAGCTGGTTGAACCCCTTCAACGCAGAGCAAGAAGATCTTGTCAGTTTGTCAACTGCGACTATGGCACCACCAGAAGTTGTCAAAGACCTTCTAGGGGCCTACAGAATAGGAGAGGATGCATATCAAGCCTTCAAGGAAGAGCGCCTGGAGATCGATACGCCAACTATACAGTTTCATGACACGATGACGAAGACGAAACTGAGAACGTTCACTAACATCAGAATGAAGCCACGCTCACAAGACCATGCCAAGGAGGTTATCTTAAAGGCTGACAGGAACCTATTTGGCCAGATGATCCTTGTTGCCGAGAACAGAAAGCTCAAAATGAGTGATGTCTTGGCTCATCCCCTGGGGCCTTTGCCTTGGGCACTTGCCAGCGGTGATGGGTCTCTCCGCAAGACCAACAAGGCTGCCCTCGCAAAGGAGTTAGAGAGGAATGTTTCTCCTGCAGAAGTGATACCCGAGCCCTCTGCTACCATAATTGATGGGATGAGCCTGGTCCACAAACTGAAGGGAAACGACAAAACTTTTTCACAGCTTGCAGGTACAGCACTGAGTCACGCTGTTCATGAAGGTGCTAAGAGCAGGCGCATTGATGTTGTGTTTGATATCTACAAGGAGACATCCATCAAGGATGCAGAACGAGCCAAAAGAAGTGCAGGCACAGGAATTCATTTCAAGAACATTCAACCTGGGCACAACATCCAGCAGTGGAGAAAGTTACTCCTCCAACAAGGCAAGTCTTATCAAGTTCTTGGTAGAAGAATGGAAGGCACCACAGCACAGGGAGAAGCTCAAGGACAAGGAGCTGTATGTCACATGTGAGCAGCGCTGCTTCAAGATCACCAAAGAGCAGTGGGAAGAGGCTCCTGAGCTTAAGTCAACTCAAGAAGAAGCAGACACACGCCTTCTTCTCCATGCACTTCATGCAGCAGAATCTGGGAACAAGTCTGTCATCATCACTGCAGAAGATACAGACGTCATGGTGTTGTGTCTTGGCATGTGCCACAAGATCCCATCCCATCTGTTCCAGAAGTGCGGGACGAAGAACCGGACAAGATTCCTGGATATCACCACACTGAGCCGCACACTGGGAGGCAGCGTGTGTGATTCATTGATTGGTATGCATGCCTTTACAGGCTGTGATACCGTCAGTGCATTCGCTGGCCGAGGGAAGATGACGACACTCAAGCAGGTGAAGATGGACAAGACATACCAGCATGCTTTTCACGAACTTGGACGCTCATGGGAAGTGTCTCCTGAACTCTTTGAGAAGCTACAGGAAATCACCTGCCACATGTACCTACCATCTACCCACACAACTAAGGTAAACAAGCTTCGGTATGAGCTGTTCTGTGCAAGACGTGGAGAGGTAGAGTCAAGTCAACTCCCTCCTTGTGAGGACTGCCTCTTCATGCATGCACTGCGTGCAAACTACCAGGCTGCGATCTGGAGGAGAAGTCTTCAGAGCCAGCCATTTGTTGCGAACCCAACAGACTGCGGTTGGATGACAGATGAGGACGGTAAGCTTGCCGTCAACTGGATGCGAGGCTCACCAGCACCAGATGCTGTTATGCAGCTACTGTCTTGCAAGTGTGTGCGGTCATGCGAACTCCCTAAGTGTACTTGCCTCAGCAATGGTCTAAAATGCACGGACATGTGCAGGTTACAGACATGTCAGAACAAGGCTATTGAAGAAGAGCCGGTGGCACAACAGTCAGATTCCGAGTCTGACGTAGATGATATTTAGGAGTAGTAATTTGCCATAATAGTATGTACAAGCCCATGGCATGCTTAGTGTGTATTTACAGGACTTGTATTAAATGTGACAATTACTATATGCATTTTGTTGACATTTAGGCATTCCTGTCCCCAAATTTGACATTTTAAAAAAATTCGGAATTTTCGGTAGGGTATGTCTATTCAAGAAGTGATAACGACCATTAAGCTACCAATGTGCAAGGGCTATCATATCAAAACATAAACTAGAGACATGTAGCAAGCTAAAAACACCTAAGAGAATTAGTCACCCCGGGTGGTACCGATATCCCAAAATTCGGGTCTTGGCTCATGGACTATTAAGAACACAAACATAATTATTGGCTTCATTGGAAGATCTTTTGAATACAAATCCGAAAAGGTTATTCTCATTTTTTATAATTCTTTGGTTCGCCCCCCATCTGGAATATCTCCCTCTTAACCCCCGATTGATTGCGTTTACAAACGAACAGCATTACTTTATACTGTGCTATTCTTTCCTGTTTACACATAGGATCGGTAGTTTAGTTACAAGCAGCCTCGTAAGGATCAATACATTTGTTGTTGCTTGGTTTCCTTTGTACTCCTTTGAACACACACACACACACACACACACGTTATTATAATACCTAGATTTAGAAACGGGCTAGGTATTCTTTGCATAACCTTCAAGCCGTAAACTAGTTTTGGCCATTGCCTTGTGTTGCAAGGCTTGTTTGCTTGTTTATCGACACAGTGGTATACGGTAATATGACGGAGAGAGTGAGAGAGAGAGACGAAACATTAAATTCTATATAGAACTAGTCAGATATATTGAACTAGGGAAGAAACGAGGAAGATGTGAATTAACACCATGATTTATGAAGCGAAATAATAAACGGAAAGGATGAAAAGGGGAAAGAAAGAAACTGGGAAGAACCAAACATCTGACTAGCTATTTCCGAAGCCTACATAGCAACCAGAAGCCAGTGTGAAAGAGAGATCCTGTGTAGACGAGTAGTAGCTATGTGGTGCCGTAGTTGAATGGTTAGTTAGTGGCTGGGTCTTTTAATCCCAGGGACCCGGGTTCGAATACGGATGAGCATAAGCGAAAGTATCAGAAACTGGTGGAGATTATTTACAATGAAAAAGAGACTAGGATTGGCCAATTTAATGTTACCTGATGCGAGGGTGGTCTTTTTGAACGATTATATGACGCTTTACCGAGTTTAGGTGTTGAGCGATAGCGAGCCTTCAATTCAAAATAAACCTGTTTTTGGCCAGGACATAATTCTACTGATAAATGTATACATTTTGCTTGAAGGTGGTTGGAGGGAGGGGGGGGGGGGGAGTTGTAGTTTGAAGGGGGTCTGGGATATTTGTTTAGTCTATATATGTTTCTGTAGTGAGCATACCTGTATATACTGTATAGTGAGTATACATGTTCAGTATATGTAGTAAGTACACCTGTACTGTATATGTAGTGAGTATACCTGTATACGTAGTGAGTGTACCTGTATATATAGTGAGTATACCTGTGTGTGTAGTGAGTATACCTGTATGTGTAGTGAGTATACCTGTATATGTAGTGAGTGTACCTGTATATGTAGTGAGTGTACCTGTATATATAGTGAGTATACCTACAGGTGTGTGTAGTGAGTATACCTATGTGTGTAGTGCGTATACCTGTGTGTGTAGTGAGTATACCTGTATGTGCAGTGAGTATACCTGTATGTGTAGTGAGTATACCTGTATAAGTAGGCCTAGTGAGTATACCTGTATATGTAGTGAATATACCTGTATATGCAGTGAGTATACCTGTATGTGTAGTGAGTATACCTGTGTGTGTAGTGAGTATACCTGTATATGTAGTGAGTATACCTGTATATGTAGTGAGTATACCTGTGTGTAGTGAGTATACCTGTGTGTAGTACATATACCTGTATGTGTAGTGCGTATACCTGTATGTGTAGTGAGTAAACCTGTGTGTAGTGAGTATACCTGTATGTGTAGTGAGTATACCTGTATGTGTAGTGAGTATACCTGTGTGTGTAGTGAGTATACCTGTATGTGTAGTGAGTATACCTGTATGTGTAGTGAATATACCTGTGTGTAGTGAGTATATCTGTGTGTGTAGTGAGTATACCTGTATATGTAGTGAGTATACCTATGTGTGTCTAGTGAGTATACCTGTGTGTGTAGTGCGTATACCTGTATGTGTAGTGAGTATACCTGTATGTGTAGTGAATATACCTGTATGTGCAGTGAGTATACCTGTATGTGTAGTGAGTATACCTGTATGTGTAGTGAGTATACCTGTATAAGTAGGCCTAGTGAGTGTACCTGTATGTGTAGTGAGTATACCTGTATATGTAGTGAATATACCTGTATATGTAGTGAGTATACCTGTATGTGTAGTGAGTATACCTGTGTGTGTAGTGAGTATACCTGTATATGTAGTGAGTATACCTGTATATGTAGTGAGTATACCTGTGTGTAGTGAGTATACCTGTGTGTAGTACATATACCTGTATGTGTAGTGCGTATACCTGTAAGTGTAGTGAGTAAACCTGTGTGTAGTGAGTATACCTGTATGTGTAGTGAGTATACCTGTATGTGTAGTGAGTATACCTGTGTGTGTAGTGAGTATACCTGTATGTGTAGTGAATATACCTGTATGTGTAGTGAATATACCTGTGTGTAGTGAGTATATCTGTGTGTGTAGTGAGTATACCTGTATATGTAGTGAGTATACCTATGTGTGTCTAGTGAGTATACCTGTGTGTGTAGTGCGTATACCTGTATGTGTAGTGAGTATACCTGTATGTGTAGTGAATATACCTGTATGTGCAGTGAGTATACCTGTATGTGTAGTGAATATACCTGTATTTGTAGTGAGTATACCTGTATATGTAGTGAGTATACCTGTGTGTGTAGTGAGTATACCTGTATGTGTAGTGAGTATACCTGTATGTGTAGTGAGTATACCTGTATGTGTAGTGAGTATACCTGTATATGTAGTGAGTATACCTGTATGTGCAGTGAGTATACCTGTATATGTAGTGAGTATACCTGTATGTGTAGTGAGTATACCTGTATATGTAGTGAGTATACCTGTATATGTAGTGAGTATACCTGTATATGTAGTGAGTATACCTGTATGGGTAGTGAGTATACCTGTATATGTAGTGAGTATACCTGTATGTGTAGTGAATATACCTGTATGTGTAGTGAGTATACCTGTATGTGTAGTGCGTATACCTGTATGTGTAGTGAGTATACCTGTATATGTAGTGAGTATACCTGTATGTGTAGTGAGTATACCTGTATATGTAGTGAGTACCGGTATACCTGTATGTGTAGTGAGTATACCTGTATGTGTAGTGAGTATACCTGTATATGTAGTGAGTATACCTGTATATGTAGTGAGTATACCTGTATATGTAGTGAGTACCGGTATACCTGTATGTGTAGTGAGTATACCTGTATATGTAGTGAGTATACCTGTATGTGTAGTGAATATACCTGTGTGTAGTGAGTATACCTGTATGTGTAGTGAGTATACCTGTATATGTAGTGAATATACTTGTATGTGTAGTGAATATACCTGTGTGTGTAGTGAGTATACCTGTATGTGTAGTGAGTATACCTGTAGGCTATGTGGAGGTAGTATGGTTGCACTTATGGTTGAAGTGTTTGTAGTGTGGATGAGAGTGGAGTTATCTACCCCCCATGATCAGTGACCAGTGGTAACATGAGCCTATGTGTGTGTGATCTCTGGCCCGGATCTATGGGGTGGGGGCGTGTCTCATGGCAGATATAAACATTCAGGGTTTGTGAGCTTTGATTCTTCTTTCTTAACCCCTTCTGTACCGGCGACGTCATTTTATCTTTAGTTTGGCTACTATGAGACGATTGTATTCAGTTTGAAAATGGCCTACAACAAGTAACAGGCCTCGAGCTATCTCACATAACCTCTTTTACTGCCACACATCCTTCTTAGACTGCACACAATCGTCTAAATATAGATAAAATCAAATTTATAAGATTTCGCCGGTACAGAAGGGGTTAAGGGGGGCCCACCTCGTTTTTCTCTCTCTTTTCCTCTCTCTCTGGGTTGTATTCATTTGGCCCCATTCAGCCTACTGTTTTAAGACGTTTATCCCTATCCAGGGGTCGATTTTTCCTGGCGAGCGGGCTAAATTTGTACATTTGTCGAGAAAAGAATGTCTCCGGCGAAGCCGGATTTCTCCATACAAAGCTGGCTCGCTATCGCTCGCCAGGAATAAATCGACTCCTGGATGGGGATAAACGTCTTAAAATAGTAGGCTGAATGGGTCCAAATGAATACAAGACAAAGAAAGAGAGAAAATGAAAGAAATAAAGCAGGTGACCCTCCTTAACACACACTTGGGGAAAAAAAAAAAAAAAAAAAAAAAAAAAACTAATGGTTACCACGCTGGGGGGACCAAGAAAACCAGCTATACCCTGTTCCAAGTAGGTAGTCCAGACACCATGAATCCTAACCTTGGTAACTCTAAAAAGGGCTAGAACAAATAGGTTGTAAATATCCACACCCATTCCCTGCCTGGTCCTTCCCAAATGGTAGAAATATTACCTCGATTACGCTACAGTCGGTTCCATTTTACCTGGCACCAAATTGAATCCCTCGCCCAACTGATTGTTCTGTACTTTATGCCATAATCAGCATGTATTGTGTCTCAGCATTATCTAATTACCGGTACCGAGTTTTCTTAATTAACAAGTTTAACAACACACTTCATTTCAAAATGTTCGTACGTAATAGAGGAGTAATTGAGGTAAGGATGTTGTAATTCAGTGTCATGATATGAAACCGAGTAGTCTGTTATGAGTTATAGAGATTAAGGGGAGGTTTTTAGTGTGTTTCGTAGACTTCCATCAAGCTTGAAATTACACCCCCTTGGCCCCCTTTCAAGATACATTTTTACATTTTTCGGTAGAAAAATTTCCCGGCCAAAGGCCGGTTCCTCTTAAATTACAGGCTCGCTATCGCTCGCCTGGAAAAAAATCGACACCTAAATGGGACGAAAGGTCTTAAAAGTGACATAAATGGGGTGAAAGTTCTTAAAATCGACAAACTAATGGGGCGAACGTCTTAAAATCTCAACAGCAATGGGGCTAAACATGAGGGAGAAAGGGGTAAAGAAAAAAAATCCCTCAAGTGGAAATCTCCCCTTTTAATGTTCACGAGTTTTGGCCCACTTACTTGGAATAGGGTATAGTACGGTACTGACCCGCTGAAATTTAGTTTCCAATTCAAGGGACTGAGTTCTCGGAAAGGGGCTCCAGTCCTGTAAATAGTCTTGACTTACAGTGTGCTGGCTTCATAATCCAATAGGGTTGATAGCCTCTGAAGTCTCTCTATTTTAACTAACTAACTTCCCATTCAGATTCAGACAGTAAAGCCGGTATCACACGAGAGCTTTTATAGTCAACATTCTATGATCAACATATTCCTGGTAACATTTCTGGAATATTTTGCACTGGTATCGGAAACTAGACTGATGATATATGAATTTAGGCAAAGGAAATATTTTATATGTTGACCTCATCAGCTGCCAGACCAGTATTGAGGATAAATGTTAAGGGAAAAAGCGCTCGTGTGATACCGGCTTAACACTATCTTGTTGTGTGTGCTCTATGTTAGTTCAAGGAGTCAGATAAACTAAGAGCTTAAGGGGGAGGTAGTCGGCTTTTCTGGACCCCCTTCTCCCTCATGTTTAGCATATTTGTTTTGAGATTTGAAGAAGTTCGTTCTGTTAGTTTGGCGATTTTGAGACCTTTCGCCCCATTTTATTTTTATTTTGTTTTCAATATTATGACCTTTCGTGCCATTTAGGTGTCGATTTTTTCCTGGCGAGCGATAGCGAGCCTGTATTTTTAGAAACCCTTCGGCCGGGACATTTGTCTACTGAAAAATGTACACATTTATTTTAACAGGGGGTCTATTTTTTTTTTTTTTTTCACTACCGAGGAAACTGATAAATATATAAAAAAACATATACATATATATACATAGACTAAAACCAAGCACTTCCCCATTAAACAGTTGAAGAAGAAGTCAGAAAGGGCCATGGTTTGTGTCCTAGAGTGTGCCGGATAATTGGTGAGGGGGAGGGGGTATGATTAGGGAGGTATAAGGTGTAAGGTTAAAGGTGTTTGTGAGAGATAAGATGATAGGAAGGGATGAGGGAGGGAGGCATATAAGGGATGAGGGAGGGAGGCATATAAGGTATGAGGGAGGGAGGCATATAAGGGATGAGGGAGGGAGGCATATAAGGTACTGAAGGTTAGGGGTCAGGGAGGAACTAGGTGGGGTGAAGGTGAGGGATTAGGTGAGGGGTGACACCTAAGAGTAAGGTATGTGGGGTGAGGGGTGATGGTAAGATGTACAAGGGGTGATAATAGGTGATGGGAAGGTGTATATGTGGTATTAATAATTAAGAGTTGGTGATAATAACTTTTTGGATTATTCATTCTTAAGCTGAATACATTTGTCTGGTGAACATAATGTTGAAGAGAACAGTTGGTATTTAGTCTTCGTCTTATTGTAAGAGGTAGAAGAGAAAGTTGTTCCATCGGTAAGTGCAGGAAGATGAAATGTGATAACACACACACACACACACACACACACACACACACACACAACACACAGCCCGTAGCCTAGTAGGTAGAGCTCTCGTCTCACACACGAGGGGTCGGGGGTTCAATCCCCGGCCGGGCAGAGACAAATTGGGCTTGTCTCCTTTCATGTGTTAGCCTCAGTTCACCTAGCTGTAAATAGGTACCTGGAATAAGTGGACGACGTTGTGACGTCCCATCTGGGGTTGGCAAAAATGGTACAAGGCGAGATGGGTATCATATGGTTCACCTAAGCTGATGGCTACCTAAGCCTTCGGGCGAGACGGTACCGTCTATAGTGAAAATGGTACCATACAGATCCACCCTAAGCCTTCGTTTCCGATGTCGCCAATTGGCTAAAAATACAGACTACACACACATCCACAGCCATTCCAACGATACATATAACACCTACACATATAGGAGGCGGGAAATAACGAGCATGCTCACTCCCGCAATACAACTAGAGTAAGTACAACTAGAGTAAGTACACACACACACACACACACACACGGTTGGGATTGGCCCAGTGGTCTGAGGCACTGCACGATAATCGCCCAGTGAGGTTTAGGGTTCGAGTACCCCAGAACCCGAAAGTTTTGTTCGGCCATCCCTCCCTAGCCAAGCTGCTCAACTATCAGTTTGTGTTAGCCCACGCGTTGTTACACCAATACATCTGCGTATGTAATATGGTCGGAAACTCATCACCGTGATCGCCAAAGGTCGCATGTGACCTCGTAGTTAATTAAGGTAGAATAAGGATTGTGCTGTGCCTAGGTTAAGAAAAACTCAAGATGTTCAGCCTCAGAGCTGCAAGTGAACAATAAACCAACACATCTCTCTCTCTCTCTCTCGGCAGATTAAACTAGAGAGAGAGAGAGAGAGAGTGGTGGCTTCCCCAAGTTATGTGACGCCCCTTGATGAATGATGCACCAACCAATATATCCCATGCACCACCAGAGATCGAACCGGTTACCATTGGGGTTCGAACCTGCGTAACTCATCTTCCACCATAAAGCTCCGATCTGTCGATGACTCACTCACTCACTCACTCACGCTATCTCTCTCTCTCTCTCTCTCCGGCCGCGATATTCTCAGATTGGTATGGACTGGTGTGGTGGTGGAGTCTGGTATGATGGCGTACTGATGTAATGGTGGAATGGTATGGTATGGACTGGTGTGGCTGGTGATGTGATGGTGGAATGGTATGATGGTGGATTGATGTAATGGTGGATTGGTATGATATGAACTGGTGTGGTTGGTGGTTGGATGGTGTACTGATATATTGGTGGAAAGGTATGGTACAGACTGGTGTGAACTGGTATAGCGTGAATTGGTGTACCGGTGTGGTGGTATGATGGTGGACTGTATGCTAGTGTGGAGATGGTGGGAAGGTGAGATCCCTTATGTTGATACTGGGAGATTTAGGGGGAAGGGATATGAATTATAGCCCGAGAGAGCGAGAGCGAGCACTACGACTGAGAGGGCCATCGTGAATTAAAAAATAACAATAATAATTAAAAAAAATAAAATACCGGTATTTTAACCTTGTGATAGACGTGACAGATTAAAGACCTGTTATTGTGGGGTTGGTGTGTTTATGACCCCCCCCCCCCCCCCCCCCCCCCCCCCCCCCCCCCCCGCGCCGCGCGCGCGCACACACACACACACACACACACACACACACACACACACACACACACACACACACACACACCGGTACATACAAAAAGGAATACACAGACTTTTCCTATCTCACACACACACACACACACACACACACACACACACACACACATTATAAGCATGCCCGATCATAAACCAGCCTCCCATCTTACATGCCACACAGGAATGATTTAACTCTCTGAGGATGTCTGTCGTGCCTTATGGGAACACTTCTTAGACCACCAAGCAACACAAACAACACTACACTATACACCGGTACCCTATTTATCACTACCGGTGCTACACTATAGTCCGTGTATTTATCACTACCGGTGCTACACTATAGTCCGTGTATTTATCACTACCGGTGCTACACTATAGTCCGTGTATTTATCACTACCGGTGCTACACTATAGTCCGTGTATTTATCACTACCGGTGCTACACTATAGTCCGTGTATTTATCACTACCGGTGCTACACTATAGTCCGTGTATTTATCACTACCGGTGCTACACTATAGTCCGTGTATTTATCACTACCGGTGCTACACTATAGTCCGTGTATTTATCACTACCGGTGCTACACTATAGTCCGTGTATTTATCACTACCGGTGCTACACTATAGTCCGTGTATTTATCACTACCGGTGCTACACTATAGTCCGTGTATTTATCACTACCGGTGCTACACTATAGTCCGTGTATTTATCACTACCGGTACTACACTATAGTCCGTGTATTTATCACTACCGGTGCTACACTATAGTCCGTGTATTTATCACTACCGGTGCTACACTATAGTCCGCGTATTTATCACTACCGGTGCTACACTATAGTCCGTGTATTTATCACTACCGGTGCTACACTATAGTCCGTGTATTTATCACTACCGGTGCTACACTATAGTCCGTGTATTTATCACTACCGGTGCTACACTATAGTCCGTGTATTTATCACTACCGGTGCTACACTATAGTCCGTGTATTTATCACTACCGGTGCTACACTATAGTCCGTGTATTTATCACTACCGGTGCTACACTATAGTCCGTGTATTTATCACTACCAGTGCTACACTATTGTCCGTGTATTTATCACTACCGGTGCTACACTATAGTCCGTGTATTTATCACTACCAGTGCTACACTATAGTCCGTGTATTTATCACTACCGGTGCTACACTATAGTCCGTGTATTTATCACTACCGGTGCTACACTATAGTCCGTGTATTTATCACTACCAGTGCTACACTATAGTCCGTGTATTTATCACTACCGGTGCTACACTATAGTCCGTGTATTTATCACTACCGGTACTACACTATAGTCCGTGTATTTATCACTACCGGTGCTACACTATAGTCCGTGTATTTATCACTACCGGTACTACACTATAGTCCGTGTATTTATCACTACCGGTACTACACTATAGTCCGTGTATTTATCACTACCGGTGCTACACTATAGTCCGTGTATTTATCACTACCGGTGCTACACTATAGTCCGTGTATTTTTCACTACCGGTGCTACACTATAGTCCGTGTATTTATCACTACCGGTGCTACACTATAGTCCGTGTATTTATCACTACCGGTGCTACACTATAGTCCGTTTATTTATCACTACCGGTACTACACTATAGTCCGTGTATTTATCACTACCGGTGCTACACTATAGTCCGTGTATTTATCACTACCGGTGCTACACTATAGTCCGTGTATTTATCACTACCGGTGCTACACTATAGTCCGTGTATTTATCACTACCGGTGCTACACTATAGTCCGTGTATTTATCACTACCGGTGCTACACTATAGTCCGTGTATTTATCACTACCGGTACTACACTATAGTCCGTGTATTTATCACTACCGGTGCTACACTATAGTCCGTGTATTTATCACTACCGGTACTACACTATAGTCCGTGTATTTATCACTACCGGTGCTACACTATAGTCCGTGTATTTATCACTACCGGTGCTACACTATAGTCCGTGTATTTTCAGCTGAGGGTAAATGTATAATTATCTCCTCATCGTCAGGATTCCTTGGCTATTACAGAGATATTGTACTGAACAAATCTGTTATTAAGGGGGGTCACCGGCTATTTGTTTATCTTTCTCTCCTTTTCTCCCTTTCCCTGGCTTGTATTCATTCGGCCCCATTCAGCCAACTGTTTTAAGACGTTTATCCCCATCCAACTGTCAATTTCTTCCTGGCGAGCGATAGCGAGCCAGCATTGTATTTAGAAATCCGGCTTCGCCGGAGACATTTTTCTATCGAAAAATGTACAAATTTAGCTTGCTTGTAAAAAATATATATATATATGCTGGCTCGCTACCGCTCGCCAGGAAAATATTGATACCTGGATGGTGGGTAAAAGTCTTAAAACAGTAGGCTGAATGAGGCCGAATGGATACAAGCCAAAGAGAGAGGGAGAGAAAGAGAAAAAAAAAAGCGAGGTGGGCTCCCTTAATAAAGGTTTGGCATTTATATGACACAGAGACATAGTAGTTTCCTATATTTCCATTCAGTCTCGAGATATCAGTTGCTAAGGGATTCAATTCACCATCAGCTGGAAATAGACTATAGGCCTCAACCTATTCATTAATTAGCCCACCATTCCCTGTGTATCCAGTTGTGTGTGGATCTCAGTCTATCTGTATCTTTATTTATGTCTCAAACTATAACTGCATTTATGTCTCTAACTATAACTGCATTTATGTCTCAAACTATAACTGCATTTATGTCTCAAACTATAACTGCATTTATGTCTCAAACTATAACTGCATTTATGTCTCAAACTATAACTGCATTTATGTCTCAAACTATAACTGCATTTGTCTCAAACTATAACTGCATTTATGTCTCAAACTATAATTGCATTTATGTCTCAAACTATAACTGCATTTATGTCTCAAACTATAACTGCATTTATGTCTCAAACTATAACTGCATTTATGTCTCAAACTATAACTGCATTTGTGTCTCAAACTATAACTGCATTTATGTCTCAAACTATAACTGCATTTATGTCTCAAACTATAACTGCATTTATGTCTCAAACTATAACTGCATTTATGTCTCAAACTATAACTGCATTTGTCTCAAACTATAACTGCATTTATGTCTCAAACTATAACTGCATTTGTCTCAAACTATAACTGCATTTATGTCTCAAACTATAACTGCATTTATGTCTCAAACTATAACTGCATTTATGTCTCAAACTATAACTGCATTTGTCTCAAACTATAACTGCATTTATGTCTCAAACTATAACTGCATTTATGTTCCTCTAAATCTATCGAGGGTGTCTGTATTTATTTCTAACTTATCTCTATTATCCATCTGTCTATATTTATGTATCTATATTTCTGCTTACCGTATATGTATTATCTTTATCTGTTTATCGATCAACGCGGCTACATGACAACTGAATACCAGGATTGATAATGAGGCTATAAAACGAATACTTGTCTTACAATCCACAATTCTCCAAACTTGTTCATGTAACATTAATTTACATCTGAATGTTTTCTAGAATCGAAGTCAACATGAATGTGTGACGAGGATAACATTTAAGGTATTGAAGTTTGAAGGTCAAAGTTGCAGAAGTTGATGTTTTTTGTCGTGTTCCATGCCAAACAATTGTCCGTTTTCTTTATTTAGTATTTGAACCTAATAATATTATACTGTAATTGTGGTAATGGCAATAAGTAAACATTTCAATCAATAAACGTTATTTAAAGTTTTGTTTATCAGATGTCTACTGTATTTACAGTTATATGTAGGGTACCGGTACTACTGTACTACTACTATTGAATGAACTTAATTGTATATTAAGACGAATCACAGACATGAAGTTGGCATGAGCGAATTCCTAATGTATTTAGTAAAAACTCTTGCGAAACAGTTCTACACTATTATAGAGCCGAAGTAAATGCATAAGGAATCACGATGAAATATATGTGTTTCAAAGTTCGGAGACAGTTTCAGAACTGAAGCTCGTCCTTGCTAGTAGGCTATTTCCAAAGACAGGCAAAAGAGGCGAAATGTATAGCTTAAGGGGGCCCACCTCGTGTTTTTCTCTCTCCCTCCCTCTCTCTCTGGGTAGTATCCATTCTAGACAAATATATGGCCGAAGAATCGAAGGTCAAGGCTGTTCGAGTCCCATCTTACCTTCCCAAACGCATAAGGTAACGATACGAAACATAAGGTATAAGAACCGTTAAGTCAGGATGGTTGCAGGAGTCCATTTTCGTCTATGTGCGATCCCTCCCTATTTGAGACCCATTCACAAGAGCGCCTTTTCCGCCGACTTTCGCTCTGGTAACATCTCGAATTTTTAGACATCGGTATCGTATCGGCAACAATACAGGCGTTAGATTGTGATTGTTGGATGAAGATAATTTATAGCCTTAATTTAGAAGCTTCCAATCCAGAATATTTAGAGAAGAGTTGCCGGAAAAAAACAAAACAAAAACAAAAAACGGTGGTATAATGTTTAATCTGTCGTGGGAGTGTATACGCATGTAGGGCGGTGGTGCGGGGCATAATAGTATAAGGGCATGGGGCTCCGAGTTACTGTTTGGGATTTAAGGACCCTGCCCCGCCCTGCCCCGCCCGTATACAGGTCCGGGAGAAGAACACGGGGGCAGGAGGAGGAGGAGGGGGGGGGGGGGGGTAAAGGAGGAAGAACACCGGAAGAACGAGAAGAAGCGGAAGAAAATAATGATGACCAATGAAGGACGACGAAAATAGGAAGAGGATAAGAATTATAATGAGTGAAGTAAGAGGAAGGAAATGGAGAGGATAAAGACGATAACCAGTGAATAAGAATGATAATAAGCAAAGAAAGAAATTGTTCAAAAGGAAAAGCTGAAAGGAGAGCACTAAGTAGAAGTAGAATATGGAGAAAACGGGAGTGTGAGGATGCCACCACCACTCACTATCACTACCATCTGGGATTGAATTTGTGCTGTACCTAGTATCAGTGCATTACCACAAAGCCCACCGAAATGCCAAAAAAACACCCTCATTGTTCCCTGATTAAATAACACTGTATGAATATTCCCACATTCAAAATATGTTACAGGGGGACAATGCCTAGTGAGTTCACTGCTCAATAGGTGGCGTTCTGAGAGTGAGGGTCTGAGTCTGGAGGGTGAGACGGTGAAGCACTTGAGCGAAGCAACCAGCCGCTTCAGAGATGGAGCTGCTTCGAGCCATGATGGATGCTTCACATGTCTCACTCCCCAGACTGGAACAAGACCTCACGGGCTTCACCGTGTTGAGCGGTGGAATGTACAGGCTCTCAGCCTATGCCCGAGAGGGTACTAGTAGTTGGAATATAGAAAAAAAAAAAAAAAAAAAAAACTACAATCACCACTACTACCAACACCACTACAATCAGCACTACAATCAGCACTACTACCAACACCACTACAATCACCACTACTACCAACACCACTACAATCACCACTACTACCAACACCACTGCAATCACCACTACTACCAACACCACTACAATCACCACTACTACCATCACCACTACTACCAACACCACTACAATCACCACTACTACCAACACCACTACAATCACCACCACCACCACTACAATCACCACCACCACCAACACCACTACAATCACCACCACCACCAACACCACTACAATCACCACCACCACCAACACCACTACTACCAACACCACTACAATCACCACTACAATCACTACCACCACCAACACCACTACAATCACCACCACCACCACTACAATCACCACCACCACCACTACAATCACCACCACCACCACTACAATCACCACTACTACCAACACCACTACTACCAACACCACTACAATCACCACTACTACCAACACCACTACAATCACCACCACCACTACAATCACCACCACCACTACCACCACCAACACCACTACAATCACCACCACCACCACTACAATCACCACTACTACCAACACCACTACTACCAACACCACTACTACCAACACCACTACAATCACCACTACTACCAACACCACTACTACCAACACCACTACAATCACCACTACTACCAACACCACTACAATCACCACCACAACTACAATCACCACCACCACCACAATCACCACCAACACCACTACTACCAACACCACTACAATCACCACCACCACCACTACAATCACCATCACCACCACTACAATCACCACTACTACACTACCACCACTACCACTATTACTACCACCAACACCACTACCACCACCACCTCCACTACTACCACCACCACCACACCCTCATATTTGTATGGCATCTGATCCCCGCCACCTTCTCCGCGGCAGTATCAGGGGGTGGGGAAATAAGTGTGATGATCTTGATTTCGCTCTTTCAGCTATATTTCTGGTTAGTTATATGAAGACACAGTGGGTATGTGTGAAATTATGAATGATACATTAACATCCGTGTTTGTGGAGGAGGATGACTATATAGAACGTGTGGTGGAATTGAACGAGATACAGGGACTAGAGTCGATAGAAGTCAACCAGGATGAACTAAAATCATTGTTGGAAGAATTGGAATGAGAAAATCTATGGGCCCAGATAACATTGCTGGATGGGTATTAAGAGAATGTTCTGAACAACTAGTGAGACCTATTTTTAATATTGTTCAACACTCATTAAACAAGGGGGAACTTCCCATAGAATGGAAACAAGCAAATATAACTCCAATATATAAAAGTGGAAATAAAGAAGACCTCCTAAATTATCGACCGGTATCCTTAACGAGTGTTATATGCAAGCTTTGTGAAAAGATTATTAGAAAAAGATGGGTGGGTATGTTGGAGGAGAGGGAAATAATTTCAAGCAAGCAGTTCGGGTTCAGAAAAGGTCATTCGTGTACGACAAATTTGTTGAGTTACTATGATAGGGTACCGTAATTGACATTGTACAAGGGAGGGAGGGATGGGTAGATTGTATTTACTTAGATTTCAAGAAGGCATTTGATAAGGTGCCTCATTAGAGATTGTTGTGGAAGCTCAGGACTGTGGGGCGGGTTGAGGGAGTATTATTAAACTGGATGGAAAACTATTTAATTGGGAGGGAAATGCGAACAGTAATAAAAGGAAAGTTCTCCTCATGGAAAAGGGTAAAAAGCGGAGTGCCTCAAGGATCGGTGTTGGCCCCAATTATGTTTTTGGTTTTCATCAACGGCCTTCAAATGGGAATAGGCTCATATATGTCTATGTTTGCTGATGATGCAAAATTAATGAAGCATATTACAAGTAGGAGTAGTTGTGAAGAATTACAGAGAGACCTAGATAAATTATAATAGTGGAGTCAAACTTGGAAAATGGAATTCAACACGAGTAAGTGTCATGTTCTTGAGATGGGAAAAAGTAAATATAGACCTTCTTGGGAATATAAAATAGGAGATGAAATCATTAGTAAAGCTGGGAAAGAAAAAGACCTAGGGGTAGTTATGGCAGATAGCTTGTCACCTAAACAGCATATAAATAAAATAACTGGTGAAACCTATGCAGTGTTGACTAACATGAGAATAGCTCTGAATTATTTAGATGAAGAGATGTTAGCAAAAATAATAGGGACAATAATACGACCAAGACTGGAGTATGCAGCAGTGGTGTGGTCTCCACACCTTATAGAACATAATAAAAAGCTGGAAAGAGTTCAGAGAGTTGCCACTAAGATGATAGCTAGCCTTAGAGACCTGCCATATGAAGAGAGATTGGAGAGGCTAAAGCTGCCAACGCTGAGGGAGAGCAGAGAGAGAGGTGACATGATCATGATGTTTAAGTGTGTGAAGGGTTTTGAGAAGATCGATAAGGGAGATTTTGTGGTGAGGGACGAGGGAAGAACCAGGGGTCATGAATGTAAGTTGAGGAAAGTTGTATGTAAGTCTGATGTAAGAAAGTTCAGCTTCCCGTATAGAAGCATTGATTGTTGGAATAAGTTGGATGGGGAGGTGGTGGGAGCAAGAAATATCCAAACTTTTAAAGCAAAATTGGATAAATGTAGAGAGAGAGACAAGACAACACGAGCTTAGGCTCAAATCCTGTATACTACAATTAGGTGAGTACGTACCTTCTCCGCGGCAGTATCAAGGGGTGGGGAAATAAGTGTGATGATCTTGATTTCGCTTATTCAGCTATATTTCTGGTCAAGATTGTACCATAAGGTATGATAAATATATAGGATATAATGGCATAGCTTAAAAGTACTTAAAATGCAGGCAATAAGTAAAACTAAATAATAATAACAAGGTACGTCGTCTGCAATCATTCTTAGGGGAGGAGGGTGGTCAGTTAGAGCAGGGAATATATAAGATAACATTGCTTAAATACCCTTATTCTTGGTGGTCATACCACATACAACTTAAGTAAATGTACAATGAACTCTTTGTAATGGCTTAATAGAGCCTCATTTGGGTAAAATATCTTCAAACCACCCAAATGTTAGGCCTATGCCAGACCTTCCTCACAGGACTTGCGAGAAGGCAAAACTTACTAGGCCTAGCCTAGTCTGTTTCTTTGCAACTGACGGTAAATTGCAAAGTTCTCAATTAGGCTAGTTTGAATATTTTGTAGTGAAATGTGGTGCTAATAATACAGGCTAAACTTGGTCTTAGTATGATGCACACATAGGCTAGCCTAGTAGGATAGGCCTAGTTTCACATTTTTACATTATGCCTAGCCTAAATATCGAGAAATTAGGATCAGATGCCATATATTTGCCCCCTGGGCATCTCATCTTCTCAACCACCTGCTTTACCACACTCGTACGGTACATCAACACCATAGTTCCCTCGGGTTGGTCAAGTTGCATCAAATTCTGATATATTATAATCTTTTCTGTTCCCCCTCGCTTGACTACACATTGTCCGTCTGCTTTCTGTTCCCCCTCGCTTGACTACACATTGTCCGTCTGCTTTCTGTTCCCTCTCGCTTGACTACACATTGTCCGTCTGCTTTCTGTTCCCCCTCGCTTGACTACACATTGTCCGTCTGCTTTCTGTTCCCCTTCGCTTGACTACACATTGTCCGTCTGCTTTCTGTTCCCCCTCGCTTGACTACACATTGTCCGTCTGCTTTCGTCGGTTTTGTACATTTTTTGTTTTAATTTTTTCGTTCTTCAGTTCCTTTTCTCATATATCTTGATAATTTGTCCGTCTGCACACACACACACACACACACACACACACACACACACACACACACACACACACACACACACATACATACATACACACACACACACACACATGTTTGGCCGTCTATTCCCACAACAACATACGGTGACGATGATAGTTAGTGATGCTATTGATGGCGATGCTAATGATGATGATAATGTCCATGATAATGGTTGTGATATTGATGATGACGATGATGATGGCGGGTAATGATGTTGCTGCTACTACTGATGGCAATGATGATGATGATGATGAGTAGTGATTTTGATGATGGAAATTATAGTAATGATGGTGAATATAATGATACACAAACTACAGTAGATCTGGACTTGACACGACATTGGAACCCCCAAGTTCGAACCTCGAAACCGCGAACATATCACATTTCCGCGGTTTTGAGTTTCGAACTTGGAGGTTCGTTTTCCGATTTTGGGTAACTTACTGCAAAGTTCCATTTTCGTGTCAAATCCAGATCTACTGTAGTCTATGAATGATATAATAATGAGTATTAGAAGGAAAGTGTTAAGACAAAATATGCAAGGCATTTAGGCAATAAACCAAGAGGAACACGGAGGAAATGTGGAGAATATACAACAAGTAACAAAACTGGGGAAGCAAAGAGAGAGACAGAGACCCTACCCAGTGCCTGACCTTACCTACCTACCTCCCTCCCGGCCTAGCCCCTATAGGGTGTTGTTGGCCGCCCCTTTATCTCCCGTGCATCTCTGTCCACCACCACCACCAGCACTCTACCCCCGGCCGCTCCTCCTTCACCTCCCTCCCTGCTGGTAGAGGCAGGGTAGGGGCAAGATCTATATATAGATCTTGGGTAGGACGAGGCAAAGGTGGGAAGGGACAGGGCAGGTTGGGGATGGGTAAGGCAGGGTGTGACAAAAGGTGGGAAGGGTAATGGCAGGGACAGGGTAAGTTATGGATGGGTATGTTAGGGGATGGGTAAGGCAGGGTATGACATAGGTAGGAAGGGTAATGGCAGGGGCAGGGTAGGTTAGGGATGGATAGTTCAGGGTATGACAAATACGGTAGGAAGGATACTTGCAGGGGCAGGGTAGGTTAGGGATGAATAAGGCAGGGTATGACATAGGATGGAAGGGTAAAGTCAAGATAGAGTTGTTGTTGTTGTTCCCCAAACTGTCTGGCAGAACAGTCCCGAGTCCGGTAGACCGAAGCCACTCCAGATGCTCGGGCCCCCGAAGGGACCAGAGTAAGGTGAGATATGTCTCTGAGAGGGCAGCGGGGGAGGGGGTCATCAGCCCACGTGCTTGCACCCTCGGGCCAATGCCCCCACCGTCCGCAGCCTCCCATGCAGTGCCACCCAATCCCTCCCAAACTCTCCCATCCCTCCCAAACTCATCCATCCTTCCCAAACTCCCATCCTTCCCAAACTCATCCATCCTTCCCAAACTCCCATCCTTCCCAAACTCATCCATCTCTCCCAAACTCACCCATCCTTCCCAAACCATCCATCCTTCCCAAACTCCCATCCTTCCCAAACTCATCCATCTCTCCCAAACTCACCCATCCCTCCCAAACTCACCCATCCTTCCCAAACTCACCCATCTCTCCCAAACTCACCCATCCTTCCCAAACCATCCATCCTTCCCAAACTCACCCATCCTTCCCAAACCATCCATCCTTCCCAAACTCATCCATCTCTCCCAAACTCACCCATCCTTCCCAAACCATCCATCCTTCCCAAACTCACCCATCCTTCCCAAACCATCCATCCTTCCCAAACTCATCCATCTCTCCCAAACTCACCCATCTTTCCCAAACCATCCATCCTTCCCAACCTCACCCATCCTTCCCAAACCATCCATCCTTCCCAAACTCATCCATCTCTCCCAAACTCACCCATCCTTCCCAAACCATCCATCCTTCCCAAACTCACCCATCCTTCCCAAACCATCCATCCTTCCCAAACTCATCCATCTCTCCCAAACTCACCCATCCTTCCCAAACCATCCATCCTTCCCAAACTCACCCATCCTTCCCAAACCATCCATCCTTCCCAAACTCATCCATCTCTCCCAAACTCACCCATCTTTCCCAAACCATCCATCCTTCCCAACCTCACCCATCCTTCCCAAACCATCCATCCTTCCCAAACTCATCCATCTCTCCCAAACTCACCCATCCTTCCCAAACCATCCATCCTTCCCAAACTCACCCATCCTTCCCAAACTCATCCATCTCTCCCAAACTCACCCATCCTTCCCAAACCATCCATCCTTCCCAAACTCACCCATCCTTCCCAAACCATCCATCCTTCCCAAACTCATCCATCTCTCCCAAACTCACCCATCTTTCCCAAACCATCCATCCTTCCCAACCTCACCCATCCTTCCCAAACCATCCATCCTTCCCAAACTCATCCATCTCTCCCAAACTCACCATCCTCCTTCCCAAACCATCCATCCTTCCCAAACTCACCCATCCTTCCAAACTCATCCATCTCTCCCAACTCACCCATCCTTCCCAAACCATCCATCATTCCCAAACTCACCCATCCTTCCCAAACCATCCATCCTTCCCAAACTCATCCATCTCTCCCAAACTCACCCATCCTTCCCAAACCATCCATCCTTCCCAAACTCATCCATCTCTCCCAAACTCACCCATCCTTCCCAAACCATCCATCCTCCCCCAAACTCACCCATCCTTCCCAAACCATCCATCCTTCCCAAACTCATCCATCTCTCCCAAACTCACCCATCTCTCCCAAACTCACCCATCCTTCCCAAACCATCCATCCTTCCCAAACTCACCCATCCTTCCCAAACCATCCATCCTTCCCAAACCATCCATCCTTCCCAAACCATCCATCCTTCCCAAACTCATCCATCTCTCCCAAACTCACCCATCCTTCCCAAACCATCCATCCTTCCCAAACCATCCATCCTTCCCAAACCATCCATCCTTCCCAAACTCACCCATCTCTCCCAAACTCACCCATCCTTCCCAAACCATCCATCCTTCCCAAACTCATCCATCTCTCCCAAACTCACCCATCCTTCCCAAACCATCCATCCTTCCCAAACTCACTCATCCTTCCCAAACTCATCCATCCTTCCCAAACTCACCCATCCTTCCCAAACCATCCATCCTTCCCAAACTCATCCATCTCTCCCAAACTCACCCATCCTTCCCAAACCATCCATCCTTCCCAAACTCATCCATCTCTCCCAAACTCACCCATCCTTCCCAAACTCACCCATCCTTCCCAAACCATCCATCCTTCCCAAACTCATCCATCTCTCCCAAACTCACCCATCTCTCCCAAACTCACCCATCCTTCCCAAACCATCCATCCTTCCCAAACTCACCCATCCTTCCCAAACCATCCATCCTTCCCAAACTCATCCATCCTTCCCAAATTCTCCCATCTCTCCCAAACTCAACCATCCTTCCCAAACTCTACCATCCTTCCCAAACCATCCATCCTTCCCAAACTCACCCATCCTTCCCAAACCATCCATCCTTCCCAAACTCTCCCATCCTTCCCAAATTCATCCATCCTTCCCAAACTCACCCATCCTTCCCAAACTCACCCATCCTTCCCAAACCATCCATCCTTCCCAAACTCTCCCATCCTTCCCAAATTCATCCATCCTTCCCAAACTCTACCATCCTTCCCAAACTCTCCCATCCTTCCCAAACCATCCATCCTTCCCAAACTCTCCCATCCTTCCCAAACTCTCCCATCCTTCCCAAATTCTCCCAAACTCAACCATCCTTCCCAAACTCTACCATCCTTCCCAAGGTCTCCTATCCTTCCCAAACTCTCCTATGCCCCCCAAACCACCTCCTGGGGCTCACAGGCAGTCTCTATCACTCGCCCATTCAACGACCTTCTTTATTAGACATACATAGACGGCCGTGCCCATACCCAACCCCAAACCCCTCTCAACTCTCACCACTCCTCCAGTCTAATCCCAATCCACCCAAATGGCCCTCTAAACCAACTGTATCCTTATATAGATATTTTGATACATTCTTTTGTCTTTATGCTGTGCCGTTCCCGTTTTGTTTTCTTTGTTTTGCAAGTTTTATGTTTTAACGAAATGGGTTTATTAGAGGCAATATACCTTGGAAAGAGTATATTTTTATGGACACTTTATATTCTCTGTTCATGCCTTTTTTTAAACCCATATATTATAACAGTGTACCCCATCTCACTCCCAATCCTTAAGAGGGCCCACCTCGCTTTTTTTCTCTTATTTTTCCTCTCTATCTGGCTTGTATCCATTCGGCCCGATTCAGCCTACTGTTTTAAGACGTTTACCCCACATCCAGTTGTCAATATTTTCCTGGCGAGCGGTAGCGAGCCAGCATATATATATTTTTGTTTTGACAGCAAGCTAAATTTGTACATATTTCGATAGAAAACTGTCTGCGCCGGATTTCTCCATACAATTTTGGCTCGCTATCGCTCGCCAGAAAGAAATCGATACCTGGATGGGGATAAAAGTCTTAAAACAATTGGCTGAATGGGGCCGAATGGATACAAGTCTAAGAAAGAGAGAAAAGGAGAGAAAGAGGAAAAAAGCAGGTGACCCCCCTTAAACTATCGGCGATCTTGGTGTTCCCTCAATCGGCGGCCCTGACTGGATTATACAAGGTGTAGAATTATCCTTTCCCGCTTGCATAGTGCAGCCTGTTATCAACCGGACCGACCCTACTTCGTCTTGTACCTAATTGTATGCCGACACTTACTATACTGTCTTGTGTGTGTCTGTGTGTGTGGGTGTGGGTGTGGGTGGTTGTGTGTGTGTGTATAGTGATGTGTGGGTGGGTGTGTGTGTGTGTATAGTGATGTGTAAGTGTGTCTGTGTGGGTGGTTGTGTGTGTGTGTATAGTGATGTGTGGGTGTGAGAGGGGTGTGTGTGTGTGTGTGTATAGTGATGTGTGAGTGTGTCTGTGTGGGTGGTTGTGTGTGTGGGTGTATAGAGATGTGTGGGTGTGTGTGTGTGAGGGGTGTGTGTGTGTGTAGAGAGAGAGAGATGAAACGTGTTACCTCACTTATGTTGATACCATCTACTGTCTGGCTTAATGGTACACACACACACACACACACACACACACACACACACACACACACACACACACACACACACGTTATTAACATACGGGTACTATATGCATTTAACTTTTACACCACCTGGTGAAGAAAAGTACCGTACTGTAGCTGCAATAAGATAACAACCTGTTTATTATTCTCTCTCTCACTCAAGTATTTAACACTATTAAAAGTCTTGATAATATGGATGATAGCAGATAGTTCACAATTAACATTTCAAATTACACCAGAGGAAATGGTTGTAAAATCATTGTAAAGCCTTCTCACTGGCATGAGGCGTTTCTTTTTCAGTCAGGTGGTAAACTTGCGAAATGGACTAGCTAGTAATGATATTGACTTTTACATAGTCCAAACTTTTAAAAATCGATTACATTTATATCTCGATATTAACCCCAATTAATTGCTTTCACAAATAAATAGCTTCCTGCATATGGAACTATGCTATTTTTGCCCACATAGGCTGGGGTAGTTTAGTTTCAAGCAGCATCGTATGGATCAATAGGTCTGTTTTTGCTTGTTGCCTTCGTCAGGAAACGACGAGAGGATCCACTCTGCTCACTCTTGTTGTTGGATATATATATATATATATATATATATATATATATATATATATATATATATATTCAGTATAATTATATATGCCTGTATATATATATATTGTATATATATTTTTTTTTTTTATTCTTTATTATTACTATTTTTTTTTTATTATTATTATTATTATTATTATTATTATTATTATTGTATTTACTTTTGATTGTTGAACTGATCAGCCGAGAGAGTTGTCAAGAAGGTTTTGGGTGATTGACAGTGTTCAACGTAGGCCTTCGGAGCTTAGCAATCCTTGTTCTCCTCTGTACTCTCTCCCTCTCTCTCTCTCTTTTATTTTTCTTCTCTCTCTCTCTCTCTCCCTCTCCCTCTCCCTCTACCTCCCCCCTCCGCGCGCGCGCGCGCGCGCGCGCGCACACAAATACACACACACACACATTCACATACAGACACCTCACACACCACATCACAAACACACACACTACACACACATTATGCCACACACCACATCATACCTTACCACACAACACCCCACACACCCCACACACACATTATACCCCACAACACAACACACACCACACCACACACACATTATACCCCACAACACACACCACACCACACCCCACACACACATTATACCCCACAACACACCCCACACCCCACACACACATTATACCCCACAACACAACACACACCACACCCCACACACACATTATACCCCACAACACAACACACACCACACCCCACACACACATTATACCCCACAACACACACCACACAACACACACACATTATACCCCACAACACAACACACATTATACCCCACAACACAACACACAACACACACACATTATACCCCACAACACAACACACACCACACACACATTATACCCCACAACACAACACACACCACACACACATTATACCCCACAGCACAACACACACCACACACACTTTATACCCCACAACACAACACACAGACCACACACATTATACCCCACAACACAACACACCACACCTTACCACACACACACCACCGTAAACACCCAGTATACACACGCCACACCACACCACACCACACACACCACCGTAAACCCCCAGTACACACACATACACACACCACCGTAAACCCCCAGTACACACACACACATACACCGCCGTAAACCCCCAGTACACACACACACGCACACCACTGTAAACTCCCAGTAGACACACACACATACACCACCGTAAACCCCCAGTACACACACACACACACGCACACCACCGTAAACCCCCAGTACACACACACAAATACACCGCCGTAAACCCCCAGTACACACACGCACACCAACGTAAACCCCCAGTAGAGACACACACACATACACCACCGTAAACCCCCAGTACACACACACACACCACCGTAAACCCCCAGTACACACACACACACCACCGTAAACCCCCAGTACACACACACACACCACCGTAAACCCCCAGTACACACACACACATGATAGTAACAGCCAAGTGAGACATATAGTTCGGTCCTGCTTGCTGTGTCATCCTTCATATAAAACACAAATAAATAAATACATAATAAAATGCAATTCATCCCGCGGCGAGACATTAAGGGTCTGTTGTCTTCTATAAACGCTAACCAATATACAACATTTGATATTAGTATGGTTTGATATGGAAAGAGATATTAAAGTTGGCATTATACTCTACCCATTTAAAGGTACCGGTACCATACCGTATCATTGGTAGTAATAAAGCCATCTAGCATAAAGATAAACATATATATAGAGAGAGAGAGAGAGAGCTCTAACAATATAACCCAATTATTTGATATACCTTTTTCATAACCTTTGTTATTCTCGCGATTATTTTTACAGTGTACGGGTTACGTTTTTCTTCTACTTCTTCCTCCTCATCATCTTCTTCCACCTCCTTTTCCATCTCCTCATCTTCTTCTCCTTCCCCCTCCACCTCCTCCTCCACTTTCTCTTCCACCTCCACCTCCTCCTCCTCCTCCTCCTCCTCCACTTCCCCTTCCTCCTACACCTCCACCTCCACCTCCACCTCCTCCTCCTCCTGGTTGAAGTCTGACGCGTACTATTAATTGTATCTTAGAGACATACTGTAGCCTCGTCATATCATCATAATTATGAACTGACCAATTAAGGGGGACTCATTATTGTTGGTGTTATTTCAATGGTTTGGCCTCTGTGCTTAAGGGGGGTCACCTGCTTTTTTTTCTGTCTCTCCTTTTCTCTTTTTATCTGGCTCGTATCCATTCGGCCACATTCAGCCAACTGATTTAAGACGTTTATACCTATCCAGGTGTCGATTTCTTCCTGGCGAGCGATAGCGAGCCAGCATTCTATGGAGAAATCCGGCTTCGCCGGAGACATTTTTCTTTCGAAAAATTTACAAATTTAGCTTGCTGTTAAAACAAAAATATATATATGCTGGCTCGCTACCGCTCGCTAGGAAAATATTGACACCTGGATGGGGGTAAGCGGCTTAAAACAGTAGGCTGAATGGGGCCGAATGGATACAAGCCAAAGAGAGAGGAAGAGAAAGAGAAAAAAAAGAGAGGTGTGCTCCCTTAATACTATCTCATCCGACGTCTTGGGGGTGAGGGAGGGGGGTATTGTGATTGAGGGTTTTGACTGTTTTTGCTATTTTCTAGCACTGTATTCTTAGTTCGCCCCATCTAGTGCAAGACATAGCCTCCCCAGATGTTCAAACTAAAAAAACGCCCTCCATACCACTTTCAAGTTAAATTTGTATAGTTCTCGGTAGAAAAATGCACCGGTCGTAGGCCGGTTCCTCCTATATTGCAGGCTCGATTTCGCTCGCCCAGAAATACATCAACACCTGAATGGGGTGAAGATTCTTATAATCGCCAAATCAATGAGGTGAATTATATCAAAATCTAGAAACTAATGGAGTGAAACAAAGACGATCCAAAAAGATCTCACTTGCAACAGATGGTTAAGGGGGGTCACCGGCTTTTTTGTATCTTTCTCTCATTTTCTCTCTTTCCCTGGCTTGTATCCATTTGGCCCCCATGCAGCCAACTGTTTTAAGATGTTTATCCCCATCCAGGTGTCGATATCTTCCTGGCGAGCGATAGTGAGAAATCCATTGTATGGACAAATCCGGCTTCGCCGGATATATTTTTTTATCGAAAAATTTACAAATTTAGCTTGCTGTCAAAACAACAATATATATATATGCTGGCTCGCTACTGCTCGCCAGAAAAATATTGACACCTGAATGGGGCCGAATGGATACAAACCAAAGAGAGAAGGAGAGAAAGAGAAAAAAAAAGCGAGGTGGGCCCCCTTAAAACAACAAGAAGCATATATACTTGTATACGACACCTGCGTCGTACCATAACAGTTAAAAGCCATTATTGCAGGTACGAGTATGCAGTTTTGTTATCCATGATGGTGTGAATGGGTAACTGCCTGTGATATATTTATGTTGACGTGATGATGTGACAGAAGTACACGTATAGTTGGCCACGTGAATTTTATGATTTTATGAATGGAAGTAAAATGACGGTGATAGACTTACCGTACAAGAATAATTCGGCATAAACCATTAAGGGGGCCCACCTCGCTTTTTTTTCTCTTTCTCTCCCTCTCTCTTTGACTTGTATCCATTCAGCCCCATTTAGCCTACTGTTTTAAGACGT
The DNA here is from genome assembly GCA_032716605.1 of Paralithodes platypus. Taxonomy (NCBI): domain Eukaryota; kingdom Metazoa; phylum Arthropoda; class Malacostraca; order Decapoda; family Lithodidae; genus Paralithodes; species Paralithodes platypus. Next base: position 39,419,555 of record CM064551.1, read on the forward strand.
TTACCCCCATCCAGGTGTAAATTATTTCCTGACGAGCGGTAGCTAGTCAGAATATATATATTTTTGTTTTGACAACAAGCTAAATTTGTAAATTTCTCCGGCGAAGCCGGATTTTTCCATACAATGCTGGCTCGCTATCGCTCGGCAGGGAGAAATTACACTTGGATAGGGATAAGCGTCTTAAAACAGTTGACTGAATGGGGCCGAATGGATACAAGCCAGGGAAAGAGAGAAAGAGAGAGAAAGATATAAACAAGCCGGTGACCCCCCTTAAAACATTCTTTTCTTGATTCATATCCAAGTTTTTTCTTTTTTCTTCTAGGACCAACGGGAGACCCACGAGGTATGGCATATTGAGACTTGGGTACTGAGGTAGGGTTATCAGCCGATATGTTGGCAATAATGTGGCCTGTCATCATTATATGGACTGTATTATACTGTACTCTGTTTTTTTCCAGCTGACGGTAAATTGCCATGTCTTCAGCTTGATTACTCCGCTATTTTACAGTTTTAGTAGTGAAATCTGTTGTTAATTATGAAAGTTTGGCACTAATATGAAGCAGAGACATGGTAGTTTGGCACTAATATGAAGCAGAGACATGGTAGTTTGGCACTAATATGAAGCAGAGACATGGTAGTTTGGCACCAATATGAAGCAGAGACATGGTAGTTTGGCACTAATATGAAGCAGAGACATGGTAGTTTGGCACCAATATGAAGCAGAGACATGGTAGTTTGGCACTAATATGAAGCAGAGACATGGTAGTTTTTCACTAATATGAAGCAGAGACATGGTAGTTTTTCACTAATATGAAGCAGAGACATGGTAGTTTTTCACTAATATGAAGCAGAGACATGGTAGTTTCCTAGTTTCCGTTAATTATCGAGACATCAGCTGCTAAGGAATTCACTTTACGGTCAGATGAAATGAAACCGAGTATAGTGTGAAGTGAGGTATGTTGGCAATAATGTAGCTTGTGATCATTATAAGAACTGTATTATTCGCCCTGTTTTGTATAATAATAACCTAAGTAATAATCTATATCTATCTATATACTCAGGCCCAATCCCCACTCTTTTTTTTTTTTTTTTTTTAGGATAATAATAATAATAATAATAATAATAAGCTAAGACTAAAGTAATAACACTGAGTAATATATGTAGGGGGACAAGCCAGTCGGTCTAGCATGTGGTAAGGGAACTGCTGGAAGACATGATTCTGTACCGTTGGATAGGGTGGCATCGTTGATACGGAAATGATCTGACAGCTTCATTTGACTATTGACTATTTAAGGGGGGTAGGTGTTATTTATGTATTTATTCATTTATTTATTATAATTTTAGTTTCCTCCATAGGCCTCCATCAAGCTTTAAAAAAAAAACATCCTGAAGATCCCCCTTCGAGAATGAATTGTACAAAGCCGGTCCCTCCAAAATTACAGGGTCGCTATCGCTCGCCAGGAAAGAAATAACACCTAAATGGCACGAAAGGGTTCTTCCGTCTGGTATGTTGCAGATGAACAGTACAGCTGATACACGGTGTTAGCGAGGTCACACCACCAAGTTGTCTGGCAATTTACGATGAGCATTTTTCTTTTCTCATACTAGTTTTTGGTATTTTAACATTGACATCGACAAATAGACTGAATTTATTTGATCTTAAGAGACTGAAATAATATATATCTTTGATTAAAACATGTCAGTCCACAATTGCCTGAAAACATTGCTGGAAATAGCGTTCGCAACGGCTTTAGCAGGGTCAGATAGCAGGTATTTACAGGTGTTGAACATGTGTAAGACAGGTGTGTAGGTGTGTGAGAGGGGTCAAGGTGTGTGTAATCCGTTGATGTATGGGCGTGTGTTTTTCTACATTGCGCACGTGTTCAGTTATGTGTGTGTGTTACAGTGTGTGTGTATATATGTGTGTGTGTGTGGAGGCAGCTGTGTGGAATGTGCAGGTGTCGATCCGTATAACCTATTACCTTATTTGATGAGTTGGAAATAACCTGTACTTTATTCTTCAGAGTATTATAATAGTAATGACGGTGGATATTGTCTTTGGTTGGGATTAACAACTTCATTGGAATAAAAAAACACACACACAGGCTGAGAGAGAGAGAGAGAGAGAGAGAGAGAGAGAGAGAGAGAGAGAGAGAGAGAGAGATATATATATATAAAAGTGAGCCAGTTCCGACATGAACCATTCCTCGTACGGTACCGGTACCTAAATATAGATATGTTATACTAATTTGCAGACTTGCTATCGCTTGCCAAAAAAAATGAATGGGGTGAAACGTTTTATAATCGTCAACTAATGGGGTAAAACTTCCAAAAATCGCCAAACGAATGGGGTGAAGCCGGAGTGGATTACATAGGGTTAATAGAATTTGCACACACACAATTGTGGATCCAATATAAGCTATTGTAAGTCTAGCAATACCTGAGCCGCGGACACCGGAGTCGTGCGGGGGAGTACGTCATTATTCACCCCACTTACTGCACAGTCACAGTCTATAGTTCGCGGTCAACATATACTCGTTTCATATAATCTGACGGGAAATTGCAAACTTCCCATCAAGGTTTTCCATTTATTTTGAAGATTTTGTAGTTAAATATGGTGCTAATTATACAAACGTGGTCTTAATATGATGCAAAGACATAGCGGTTTCAGATGTGTCCATTAAGTATCGATAAATTAGCTGCTAAGGGATTCAATTTACCGTCAAATAAAATGGAACCGAGTATAGTGTCTTGTAGTCTTATGTATTTCGATTGGTTGCCTCGTTAACCCCTTCTGTACCGGCGACGTGTTTTTAAGTTTAATCCAGCTATATTTAAACGATTTTGTGCAGCTTAAGAAGGATCTGTGGTAGTAAAATGGGTTAATTAATATAGTTCGAAGTTTGGTAATTGCTGGAGGCCCATTTTAAACTGAATAAAATCGGCTAATAGTAGCCAAAAAAAGACGGAACTGGTACTGAACGGGTTAATAGACGAAATGACTTGCACAATGACGGTACTTTTAGAAATGGGCATGGTAATCCGTGTACTCTCTGTATACATCACTCATTCCCACAACATTCGCTCTGTATCGGGCGCTGCGGAGAGAGAGAATGATTTAACCCCTTCGACGCCTTTTTACCTGTGATTCTGGCTAAAATTAG
>CM064551.1:39427718-39522718 GCA_032716605.1 Paralithodes platypus
TCATCCCTACCATCTCCTTCTTTCCTCCCTCCCTACCCACTCCCTCTTTCGTTCCTCCCTGTCCACCCCCTCTTTCGTTCCTCCCTGTCCACTCCCTTTTTCGTTCCTTCCTGTCCACCCCTTCTTTCGTTCCTCCCTGTCCACCCCCTCTTTCGTTCCTCCCTGTCCACTCCCTCTTTCGTTCCTCCCTTCCTACCCATCCATTCCTTCTTCTTTCCCCATTCACTCTCTCTTTCACCCTTCCCTACCCTTTCCCTTATCACTCCCTATCCCCCCCCCCCCTCAGTCCCTATACCCCAAACTGTATACTCCATCTTGATACCCTTCCTCTCCCCCACACACACACACACACACACACACACACACACACACACACACACACACACACACACACACACCCACACACACACACACACACACACACACACACACACACACACACACACACACACACACACACACACACACACACACACACACACACACACACACACACACCAGTCAGAGTCTCTCATTGCACATGTAACTCGCGGTGAAATAAAAGCGGACCATATCATTAGATTCCTCTTGTCTTACAGTCCCGGCCTTGGCTTTAACTCTCTCTCTCTCTCTCTCTCTCTCTCTCTCTCTCTCTCTCTCTCTCTCTCTCTCTCTCTCTCTCTCTCTCTCTCTCTCTCCATATGTACAATATATACCAGGTACCTACACCAATCTTTCAACATATTTATCTGTGGGTTTGTTGATATACCTGTATATACAGTATATATATATATATATATATATATATATATATATATATATATATATATATATATATATATAATCTACCTACCTACCTACCTCTCCTAGAACTCTAGTACCTTGGCACTTGTACTCCACTTGGCATCACCACCACTATCATCACTCTCCTACCACCACTACCAACACAAACACTGTCATCATCATCATCACTATCCTAGCACCACTACCAACACAAACACTGTAATCATCATCACCACCACCACTATCATCACATCTACCACCACTACCAACACAAACACTGTTATCATCACCACCAACACCACTGTCATCACATCTACCACCACTACCAACACAAACACTGTCATCATCATCACCACCACCACCACTTTCATCACATCTACCACCACTACCAACACAAACACTGTCATCATCATCACTACCACCACTGACATATCACTCCTACCACCACTACCAACACAAACACTGTCATCATCACCACCACCACTATCATCACCCTCTTACCACCACTACCAACACAAACACTGTCATCATCACCACCACTACCAACACAAGCACTGTCATCATCACCACCACTACCAACACAAGCACTGTCATCATCACCACCACTACCAACACAAACACTGTCATCATCACCACCACTACCAACACAAACACTTTCATCATCACCACCACTACCAACACAAGCATTATATGTCAAAGGGGAGATATTATTGGGATGGAATTTGAGCTGTACCTAGTATCAGTGCATTACCACAGCACACCGAAATGCCAAACAAAATACCCTCATTGTTCCCTGATTAAATAGCATTGTATGAATATTCCCATATTCAAAAATATGCTACAGGGGGGCAATGCCTAGTGAGTTAATTGCTCAATAGGTGGCGTTCTGAGAGTGAGGGTCCGAGTCTGTGGGGTTGAGACTGTGAAGCACAGAGGCGAGGCAGTTTCAGAGATGGAGTTGCTTCGAGCCGTGAAGCTTCGCATGTCTCACTCCCTAGACTGGAGCAAGACCTCAAGGGCCTCACCGTGTTCAGCGGTTGAGTGTAAAGGCTATCAGCCTATGCCCGAGAGGGAGTAGTTGGAATATAGAAAAAAAAAAAAAAAAAAAAAAAAAAAATGTCATCATCATCACCACCACTACCAACACAAACACTGTCATCATCATCACCACTACAACACAAGCACTGTCATCATCACCACCACTACCAACACAAACACTGTCATCATCACCACCACTACCAACACAAACACTTTCATCATCACCACCAATACCAACACAAGCACTGTCATCATCACACCACTACCAACACAAACACTGTCATCATCATCACCACTACCAACACAAACACTGTCATCATCACCACCAATACCAACACAAGCACTATCATCATCATCACCACTACCAACACAAGCACTGTCATCATCACCACCACTACCAACACAAACACTGTCATCATCACCACCAATACCAACACAAGCACTGTCATCATCACCACCACTACCAACACAAACACTGTCATGATCATCACCACTACCAACACAAACACTGTCATCATCACCACCAATACCAACACAAGCACTGTCATCATCATCACCACTACCAACACAAACACTGTCATCATCATCACCACTACCAACACAAACACTGTCATCATCATCACCACTACCAACACAAACACTGTCATCATCACCACCAATACCAACACAAGCACTGTCATCATCATCACCACTACCAACACAAGCACTGTCATCATCATCACCACCACTACCAACACAAACACTGTCATCATCATCACCACTACCAACACAAGCACTGTCATCATCACCACCACTACCAACACAAACACTGTCATCATCATCACCACTACCAACACAAACACTGTCATCATCACCACCAGTACCAACACAAGCACTGTCATCATCATCACCACTACCAACACAAGCACTGCCATCATCATCACCACCACTACCAACACAAACACTGTCATCATCATCACCACTACCAACACAAGCACTGTCATCATCACCACCACTACCAACACAAACACTGTCATCATCATCACCACTACCAACACAAACACTGTCATCATCACCACCAGTACCAACACAAGCACTGTCATCATCATCACCACTACCAACACAAGCACTGCCATCATCATCACCACCACTACCAACACAAACACTGTCATCATCATCACCACTACCAACACAAGCACTGTCATCATCACCACCACTACCAACACAAACACTGTCATCATCACCAACAATACCAACACAAACACTGTCATCATCACCACCACTACCAACACAAGCACTGTCATCATCATCACCATTACCAACACAAGCACTGTCATCACCATCACCACTACCAACACAAACACTGTCATCATCACCACCACTACCAACACAAACACTGTCATCATCATCACCACTACCAACACAAGCACTGTCATCATCACCACCACTACCAACACAAGCACTGTCATCATCACCACCACTACCAACACAAACACTGTCATCATCATCAACATTATCAACACAAACACTTATCATCACCACCACTACCAACACAAACACTGTCATCATCACCACCACTACCAACACAAACACTGTCATCATCACCACCAATACCAACACAAACACTGTCATCATCACCACCACTACCAACACAAACACTTTCATCATCACCACCACTACCAACACAAACACTCATCATCACCACCACTACCAACACAAACACTGTCATAATCATCACCACTACCAACACAAACACTTATCATCACCACCACTACCAACACAAACACTGTCATCATCACCACCACTACCAACACAAACACTATCATCATCATCACCCTCCTACCACCACTACCAACACAAACACTGTCATCATCACCACCACCACCACTACCATCACTAACACTACCACCATCATTACCACCACTACGTTACCATCACTACCACCAATCACCATATTTACCACCGCCAATATCACTACTACCACCATCACAACCTCTATGACTACCACCACCACCACCATTATCTCTTCTTTGTCTCTACCTCACATTGTCTATTCTCTCTCTTCCTCACATTTTCTAGTCTCCCTCTTCTCTGCCTCTACCTCACATGTTCTATTCACCCTCTTATTTGCCTCTACCTCACATTTTCAATTCCCCCTCTTCTTTGGCTCTACCTCACATTTTCTATTCTCCCTCTTCTTTGCCTCTATCTCACATTTTCTATTCTCCCTCTTCTTTGCCTCTACCTCACATTTTCTCTTCTCCCTCTTATTTGCCTCTACCTCACATTTTCTATTCCCCCTCTTGTTTGCCTCTACCTCACATTTTCTATTCTCCCTCTTCTTTGCCTCTACCTCACATTTTCTCTTCTCCCTCTTATTTGCCTCTACCTCACATTTTCTATTCCCCCTCTTGTTTGCCTCTGCCTCACATTTTCTATTCTCCCTCTTCTTTGCCTCTACCTCACATTTTCTATTCTCCCTCTTCTTTGCCTCTACCTCACATTTTCTATTCTCCCTCTTCTTTGCCTCTACCTCACATTTTCTATTCTCCTTCTTATTTGCCTCTACCTCACATTTTCTATTCTCGCTCTTCTTTGCCTCTACCTCACATTTTCTATTCTCCCTCTTCTTTGCCTCTACCTCACATTTTCTATTCTCCCTCTTCTTTGCCTCTACCTCACATTTTCTATTCTCCTTCTTATTTGCCTCTACCTCACATTTTCTATTCTCGCTCTTCTTTGCCTCTACCTCACATTTTCTATTCTCCCTCTTATTTGCCTCTACCTCACATTTTCTATTCTTCTTATTTGCCTCTACCTCACATTTTCTATTCTCCCTCTTCTTTACCTCTACCTCACATTTTCTATTCTCCCTCTTATTTGCCTCTACCTCACATTTTCTATTCTTCTTATTTGCCTCTACCTCACATTTTCTATTCTCCCTCTTCTTTACCTCTACCTCACATTTTCTATTCTCCCTCTTATTTGCCTCTACCTCACATTTTCTATTATCCCTCTTCTTCTGTCTCTCTCGTCTTCTCACCGTTTGTATCTTTTCTTCTTTCCCTTTCCTCTTTATCCCGTTTGTTTTTCATTCTTTCTCCTTCCTTGATTTCTCTCTTTTTGTCTTTTCTAATTATCCCATTTGTTGTCATTGTCTCTCTCTCTCCCCTTCCCTTCTCTAGCCCTGTTATATGAATTTTTTTATTATCCCATTTGTATGTTATTTTCTTGCTCCCTCCATCCTTTCTTTACTGTTTTATCTCCAAGTTTATTCTCTTCCCCTTCCTTTTGTTTTTTGACATTTATTTTGTTTAATGTCTTTCTTTTTCGTCTTCATTTACCTCCAAGCTTATTAACATCCTCTTTCCCATTCCTTTCTTGTAATTTCCCCTCTAACCCTTTCTTCCACTTTTTATCCTTATTTGCCTTCTTTTTATACCCGTGTTTTCTTTTTTCTCTGCTAATCTCCGGTTCCCTTTCTGTCCTCTCTCCCACCCACCCACCCACCCCTTTCTGTCCTCTATCCCACCCACCCACCCCTTTCTGTCCTCTCTCCCACCCACCCCTTTCTTTTCTTATTGTACCCGTCTCTCTTTCTATTTATCTTTCTATTTATCTTTCTATTTATCTTTTCTTATCGTACCCGTCTTTCCTTCTATTTATCTTTCTATCTATCTTTCTATTTATCTTTTCTTATCGCACCCGTCTCTCCTTATATTTATCATTCTATCTATCTTTGTTTATCGTACCCGTCTCTCTCTATTTATCTTTCTATTCATCATTCTATATATCTTTTCTTATCGTACCCGTCTCTCTCTATTTATCATTCTATCTATCTTTCTATTTATCTTTTCTTATTGCACCCGTCTCTCCTTCTATTTATCATTATATTTATCTTTTTATTTTATCTTTCTATATATCTTTCTATTTATCTTTTCTTATCGCACCCGTCTCTCTCTCTCTGTCTATTTATCTGTCTATTTATATGTTCTTATTGTAACCGTCTCTCCTTGTATTTATCATTTACCAACTGTCTACCCATCTTCCATCTTCCTCCTTGCCCACCAGTCCCGTCTTGTTTACAAATAGTGGAACCAAATAACATCGGGACCCGGGCGTGCAATAACATCGGGACCCGGGCGTGCAATAACATTCACTGTTAAGGGGGGTAGTACTGGTTTTTGGTATATATATTTTATATACCGGTATTTTATATACCGGTATTTTTTTATTTTTTAGTTTCCTCGCCAGACCTCCATCAAGCTTAGAAGAAAAAAAACCTAGACCCCCTCTGAATATAAATTTGTATATTTTTCGGTAGAAAAATGTTCCGGCCGAAGGCCGGTTCCTTCTGAAATTAAAGGCTCGCTATCGCTCGCCAGGACAAAATAAGACACCTAAAGGGTACGAAAGGTCTTGATAATTGATAAAAAAAAAAAAAAAAAGGCGAAAAGGTCTCAAAATCGCCAAACTAACGGAACGAACGTCTTAGAACCTCAAAACTAATATGCTAAACATGAGATAGAAGGGGGTCCATAAAAAGTGAGTACTACCCCCTTAACGATGCCAAGCCACAGCCACGGAATGTGCCTACAAAACCTTCTTCTCTTGCACTCTCACTCTCACACACACACACACACTCACTCTCACTCTCACTTCCACTCTCTCTCTCTCACACACACACTGACACTCTCACACACACACACTCACATACACTCTCTCACTCCCACTCTCACACACACTCTCTCCCTCTCACTCTCTCCTGCCTGTGTTTAACCCTTTCAGTATTTGAGGACGCCTTTTTAAATATTAGTTTTGTTTATACGTGATTATATACAGATTAGGAAGGATCTTTACAAATGAACGAGGTCAAAAGTATCTGAATTAAACCTCTAACTCCCACAGGCTCTACCTAATCTTAATACAATCGTCTACTAATAGCCAGAATAACCTGCCAAATCGCGTCGTAATCTTGAAGGGGTTAATTATACCTACCGCCAGGCAATTTTCTGGAGAGACTTGTGGGAATTAGAGGATTAATTGATTTCGTCTTCATTCTTTTAATTCATACAGGTCATTCTTAATCTGAGTATTTACCCTTTGGGGACTATGACGCGTGTTGCTATCATTAGACGATTGTATATAGCTAAGGAAGGATTGTATATAGCTAAGGAAGGATTGTATATAGCTAAGGAAGGATTGTATATAGCTAAAGAAGGATTGTATAAGCTAAGGAAGGATTGTATATAGCTAAGGAAGGATTGTATATAGCTAAGGAAGGATTGTATAAGCTAAGGAAGGATTGTATAAGCTAAGAAAGGATTGTATATAGCTAAGGAGGGATTGTATAAGCTAAGGAAGGATTGTATATAGCTAAGGAAGGATTGTATAAGCTAAGGAGGGATTGTATAAGCTAAGGAGGGATTGTATAAGCTAAGAAAGGATTGTATATAGCTAAGGAGGGATTGTATAAGCTAAGGAAGGATTGTATAAGCTAAGGAAGGATTGTATATAGCTAAGGAGGGATTGTATAAGCTAAGGAAGGATTGTATAAGCTAAGGAAGGATTGTATATAGCTAAGGAAGGATTGTATATAGCTAAGGAAGGATTGTATAAGCTAAGGAAGGATTGTATAAGCTAAGGAAGGATTGTATATAGCTAAGGAAGGATTGTATATAGCTAAGGAAGGATTGTATAAGCTAAGGAAGGATTGTATAAGCTAAGGAAGGATTGTATATAGCTAAGGAAGGATTGTATAAGCTAAGGAAGGATTGTATAAGCTAAGGAAGGATTGTATAAGCTAAGGAAGGATTGTATATAGCTAAGGAAGGATTGTATATAGCTAAGGAAGGATTGTATATAGCTAAGGAAGGATTGTATATAGCTAAGGAAGGATTGTATAAGCTAAGGAAGGATTGTATAAGCTAAGGAAGGATTGTATAAGCTAAGGAAGGATTGTATAAGCTAAGGAAGGATTGTATATAGCTAAGGAAGGATTGTATATAGCTAAGGAAGGATTGTATATAGCTAAGGAAGGATTGTATATAGCTAAGGAAGGATTGTATATAGCTAAGGAAGGATTGTATAAGCTAAGGAAGGATTGTATATAGCTAAGGAAGGATTGTATATAGCTAAGTAAGGATTGTATAAGCTAAGGAAGGATTGTATATAGCTAAGGAAGGATTGTATAAGCTAAGGAGGGATTGTATAAGCTAAGGAAGGATTGTATAAGCTAAGGAAGGATTGTATATAGCTAAGGAAGGATTGTATATAGCTAAGGAAGGATTGTATAAGCTAAGGAAGGATTGTATATAGCTAAGGAAGGATTGTATAAGATAAGGAAGGATTGTATATAGCTAAGGAAGGATTGTATAAGCTAAGGAAGGATTGTATATAGCTAAGGAAGGATTGTATAAGCTAAGGAAGGATTGTATATAGCTAAGGAAGGATTGTATATAGCTAAGGAAGGATTGTATAAGCTAAGGAAGGATTGTATATAGCTAAGGAAGGATTGTATATAGCTAAGGAAGGATTGTATAAGCTAAGGAAGGATTGTATAAGCTAAGGAAGGATTGTATAAGCTAAGGAAGGATTGTATAAGCTAAGGAAGGATTGTATAAGCTAAGGAAGGATTGTATAAGCTAAGAAAGGATTGTATATAGCTAAGGAGGGATTGTATAAGCTAAGGAAGGATTGTATAAGCTAAGGAAGGATTGTATAAGCTAAGGAAGGATTGTATAAGCTAAGGAAGGATTGTATAAGCTAAGGAAGGATTGTATATAGCTAAGGAGGGATTGTATAAGCTAAGGCAGGATTGTATAAGCTAAGGAAGGATTTTATAAGCTAAGGAAGGATTGTATATAGCTAAGGAAGGATTGTATATAGCTAAGGAAGGATTTGCGGGAATTACAATGGTAAAACCTAGCTCAATTAACCCTCTGGCTCCTATAAATCCTTCCTTAGCTAAATCAAATCGTCTGATAGCAGCCATACGATATAGAATAACTGCGTCCTCATATCCTGAAAGGGTTAAGGGGAGATGAGTTTATTTTTTGGTCGATTATTTCATATATTTACTGTTTTTTAGTTTCTTCCCTAGACCTCCATTACACTTAGAAAAACATCCATTACATCCTCCTTCTAGATTCATTTGTACATTTTTCGGTAGAACAAATTTCCGGCCAAAGGCCGGTTCTTCCAATATTACAGGCTCACTATCGTTCGCCAAGAAAAAATCGACATCTAATTAGCACAAAATCTCTTAATATTGACAAAGAAATGGGGCGAAAGGTGTTAAAATCTACAAACTAATAGTGCAAGCATCTTCAAATCTGAAAACCAATGGGGCTAAACACGATGGAGAAGGGTGGGTCTAGAAAACCGAACCATCTCCCCTTAAGGGGGGGTGACCTGTTTTTTGTTCTGTCCTTTTCTATCTGTCTCTGGCTTGTATCCATTTGGCCCCATTCAGCCTACTGTTTTAAGACGTTTATCCCCATCCAGGTGTCAATTTTTTACTGGTGAGTAGTAGCGAGCCAGCATAATTTTTATTTTTGTTTGACAGCAGGCTAAATTTGTACATTTTTCGATAGAAAAATTTCTCCGGCGAAGCCGGATTTCTTCATATAATGCTGGCTCGCTATCGCTCGCCAGGAAGAAATCGACACCTAGATGGGGATAAACGTCTTAAAATAGTTGGCTGAATGGGGCCGAATGGATACAAGCCAGAGAAAGGGAGAAAAGGACAGAAATAACAAAAAGCAGGTCACCCCCCTTAATAGAGTACCAAGGTTGTGGTGTGGTTGAAGGGTACACCACCGACCCATCTCATGCCTTAATAGAGTACCAAGGTTGTGGTGTGGTTGAAGGGTACACCACCGACCCATCTCATGCCTTAATAGAGTACCAAGGTTGTGGTGTGGTTGAAGGGTACACCACCGACCCATCTCATGCCTTAATAGAGTACCAAGGTTGTGGTGTGGTTGAAGGGTACACCACCGACCCATCTCATGCCTTAATAGAGTACCAAGGTTGTGGTGTGGTTGAAGGGTACACCACCGACCCATCTCATGCCTTAATAGAGTACCAAGGTTGTGGTGTGGTTGAAGGGTACACCACCGACCCATCTCATGCCTTTTTTTTTTTTTTCTTTTTTTTTTCCTTCCTTCATTATTAAGGGGAGATTGGTCGTTTTTTTGGTCCCTCTTCTCCCTCATGTTTAGCCCCATTAGTTTTCAGATTGTAACACGTTCGGCCCATTAGTTTGGCGATTTTAAGACTTTTCACCCCTTTTCTGTGTCAATTTTAAGACTTCGTGTCATTTAGGTGTCGATTTTTTCCTGGCGAGCGATAGCGAGCCTGTAATTTAGGAGGTACCGGCCTTCGTCCAGGACATTTTTCTACCGACAAATGTACAAATATATCATGGGGATCCTCGTGTTGTATTTTTAAGTTTGATGGAGGTCTAGGGAAGAAGCTAATATAATAATACATAAATAAAAAAGATCGACCAAAAAGAAATCTGACTTGGTAAAAAAATAGAAGACAAAAAGAACCAGGAAGTTACAATGAATACTCTCATGGATGTACAGTCACCCGCATAATTTTTTTTTTTTTATTTTTTTTTTTTTTTTAAGAGACAATGAACGGAGGAAGGAAAAACACAGATAAAACAAAAAGGTCCATGTGCCTAAAGGCATCCTCCATTCATAAAATGTTTGTAACAACTGGATTTAAACATTTGTAGATTGTAAGTTTGTGGAAAGCAATTCGAGGGAAGTGAATTCCAAAGAGTAGTAGCTCTGGGGATAAATGAATTCTGATAAGCAGAAGTTCTGCATTGTGGAGGAGAAAGTGTAAATTCATGGGCGCTCTCAGCTGCCCTAGTTCTACGGGGAAAGATGTGGAGAGGCGGCACAATTGAAGCAAAGTTCCTCGGAACAATTGCTGTGAAAATATCTGTAGAATAATGCAAGGGATGCAACGTTTCTTCGTATGGATAATGTAGGAAGGTCCTGTGTGATTGCAGGGTTATTGATTAATCTAATAGCTTTATTTTGAATTTTGTCCAACTGCCTCAATGCAACCACTCCACTTCCACTCCACAGAGGTGAACAGTAATCCATCTGAGAACGCACATGACTTTAAAGTACAGTCACCCGCATAAATATACCATTCAATGCAAGTAAACCACCTTAAAATCATATGAGAGGTGTAATAACGGTTCCTATAGTACTTACCGAATCTAATATGTAATATGAACCATCTACCCTTAAGAACTCCATACCCTTTATGTCAAGCTGAAATTTTACATTTTTTGGGGGTAGAAATCTGTCTTTGAGGCCTGTGCCTTCAGTATCAGTTGCTTGGGCCCCCAGTGACGTCACGTCCAGATTCCTGTACATTTGTCCCTATTATTCCAAGGCCAAACAGTACGCGGGGGAGTGACCTAGTGTACACCCACGAGCCATCATAACTATACACCACTGGAAACTGTATCGAACCCAAATGAGAATATACGATATATTATTATAGCCCGGATGCTTGAGAAATTGGCTTTAGAGGTTTGAAGATTGGAATTGGTGTAACTTTATATATGGTGCGAACTGTACGGCCACAAGCCATAATACACCACTTTGGAAACTGTATCAAACCCAAACGAGTTAATACACAACTATATTATATCCCAAATGTTTGAGAGTGTAGCTTTATTGGTTGTATGATTCAAGTGGGTGTCAATGTATTATGGCTTCTAACTGTACTCTCTAAAAATGAAGGATGTAAAACTGTCTTCGTGGCGCAATGCATAAGTGTGTTGATTTTCGGTGTGAGCGTCCTGGGTTCGAATCCCCGGACTGCCGCATGTGTTTGTTAATTTTATTAATCGAATTTAGGAGTAAAGTAGGTTGGTGGAGATAACATAATAATAGGTATACAAATGGTATATAACATCATAGGGTATATTAATAATGATTTACCTTTCCATATATAACATCATTGGATATATTGATAGTGATTTACCTTTCGTTCCATATATAACATCATAGGGTCTCTCTCTCTCTCGCTCTCTCTCTCTCTCTCTCTCTCTCTCTCTCTCTCTCTCTCTCTCTCTCTCTCCTCTCCTCTCTCTCTCTCTCTCTCTCTCGCTCTCTCTCTCTCTCTCTCTCTCTCTCTCTCTCTCTCTCTCTCTCTCTCTCTCTTCTCTCTCTCTCTCTCTCTCTCTCTCTCTCTCTCTCTCTCTCTCTCTCTCTCTCTCTCTCTCTCTCTCTCTCTCTCTCGTGTTTCCCCCCACGGCCCCACATTAGATAAGGGAGGCAGTAGTTTACGGCCGGGGGATAATGTGCAGACTTCTATCTCCTCCAATTTTACCCTGGTTCATTATAATCTCCATTCATAGTTTGGTCGTGTGTGTGTAATAATAATAATAATAATCGGTTTATTTTAAGCAGGAAGCCAATGGGGCTGAAAATACACATACTTAACCTAGATCTTATCCTAAGGGATCCTGGCTGCTAACGAAAGCGCCTACATACCCCCGAGGGAGTAGGACGTGGGCAGGAGATTTTGTGGGTCCCCCGAGACGGACGTCCGTCCAGACCTTGCCTTCACGACCAAGGAAAGTTTTGAGAGAACTTCCCCTGCCGGCACGTGGGATCGAACCCCCGGACACCAGAGCGCGCTCGGCCACCATGACCGTGTGTGTGTGTGTGTGTGTGTGTGTGTGTGTGTGTGTGTGTGTGTGTGTGTGTGTGTGTGTGTGTGTGTTACTTTACGTCCAAAGTATAACGTGTCAAAGTTTCATTGTATAGCTGACAGAAGTTTGGTGTGCGGTATCTAGGCTAGGTGTTTGTAATCCGCTCTTAGTATTGTTTGTGGTTGCTCTCCACTTCACCCCCAAGACTGTTCGCCCACACCTGGTTTGCTTTCACCACACTTTGATCTACACCCAAGTTAAGACTCGTAAGGCGTAAGTTTAAGGGAGCCCAACTCGCTTTTGTTTTTCTCTCTCTCCCTCTCTCTTTGGCTTGTATCAATTCGGCCCCATGTAGCCTACTGTTTAAAGACGTTTACCCCCATCCAGGTGTCAATATTTTCCTGGCGAGCGGTAGCGAGCTAGCATATATATATTTTTGTTTTGACAGCAAGCTAAATTTGTACATTTTTCGATAGAAAAATGTCTCCAGCGAAGCCGGATTTCTCCATACAATGCTGGCTCACTATCGCTCGCCAGGAAGAAATTGACACCTGGATGGGGATAAACGTCTTAAAACAGTTGGCTGAATGGGGCCGAATGGATACAAGCCAGAGAAAGAGAGAAAAGGAGAGAAAGAGAAAAAAAGCAGGTGACCCTCTTGGCCATGGATTTGGACAGATTCATCATCATCATTGTCATCATCATCGTCATCATCATCAGCCTAATTTAGTCCACTGCAGAACGAAGGCCTCTCACAAACGTTTTCACTCTAACCGGTTAGATTTTAGCCTGTTCCATCCCACCCCAGCAAACTTTCGGGTCTCCCCTCTCCATCTGGTTCTCTGTCTACCCCTTCCTCTAGCTTCATCTTTAGATTCCGATTCTGTTGTTCAAGTACCGTAGTCTATCTGTTATCATCTCTTCTTACTATATGACCTGCCCAGGACCATTTCCTCTGTTGTGCAGTAATTAGAATATCTTCTCATTTTGTTTGTTCTCTTATCCAAGAGGTTCTCTTCTTGTCTCTCCTAGTTACAACTATACTCTGTTTTTTTCCAGCTGATCGTAAATTGAATCTCTTATTAGCTGATTTCTCGATACTTAATGGAAATATATGAAACTACTATGGCTGTGTCATATTAATGCCAAGTTTTCAGAATAACCATCATCTTTCGCTACAAAATCTACCTTATAGCTGAGTAACAAAGATAGAAACATGACAATTCAGGCTCAGCTGGAAAACAATAGACTATAGTATTATCCTCTCCATTAATCTTTGGGTACTCTTAAGTTTACATTCTAGATACTATGCTATACTCTATTTTCTGATACATTAATTAATACAGAGAGAATGCATTGGTTGTATAATATTCTTTGTTAAAGAAATGAGGTACTAGCTTTACATAATAGAGCTCTGTTTTCCTAATGCACTCCATCTTACGCCTATCTTTCACTTGGTTTATCTTTAGGTGATTTGGGTTTGCCTTCATAACCTATCCTAGGTATATGTATTCTTCAACTGCTTCTATCATCTCATCTTCTATTTGTATTTGTTGTGGGTGTAGAAGATGATTAAAAACAAAAAATCCTGTTCATGTTCAGTCCTACCTTAGGCTTTCTTTGTTTAAATTGTCCACAATTCGTTGTAAATCTTCTCCTGAGACGTTGAAAAGAACTATTTCATCAGCGATTCTAAGGTTACTTAGGCACTATTTACCGTCATGTGAGTACAAGTTGTCCATTCAAGACCTCCTCCACATCGAGAACCCTGCTTGGAGGCACGTGGTTGGTGGGGGGGGGGGGGGGGTTATCTGGCGTTATCTTATCGTTCACTCATTCTACATTACCGGTACCATATAGATCAGGGGGTATGGAGGGGGAGGGGGATTAGAGGTGGGAGGGGGAATAGTCTCTCTCATTTACTCAGTCACACACACACACACGCACGCACGCACGCACGCGCGCGCCCTTGCTCGCTCTCTCTCTCTCTCTCTCTCTCTCTCTCTCTCTCTCTCTCTCTCTCTCTCTCTCTCTCTCTCTCTCTCTCTCTCTCTCTCTCTCTCTCTCTCATATTTTATCCACTCCACCATATAGGGACGCCCTACCCGTACGTGTACCGGTAAGTAATGGTTCAGACAAACCGATACACTTCCAAGATGCTAAGGTGCTAAGATTGTCATCATCGGAAGCTGGTATCACACGAACACATTTTCCCTCAACTTTTATCGTCAACATTGATCTGGCAGCTCAAATAATGTCATATAATTTAGTCCATCTCTAGTTTAGTTAATGAAAGGGTACCAAGGCAAAAAATCCATTATATGACTGAAGTGAAACCTTTAAGTTGGTATTACTATCTGAGAGAGAGAGAGAGAGAGAGAGAGAGAGAGAGAGAGAGAGAGAGATAATGGTGAAAGGGGTGAGTGGTATATGTAATGGTGATTAGTAATGGTGAAATAGTGCAAGGAGAAGGTAAGGGGTGGTGAATGGTATATGTAATGGTGAAACAGGTGTGAGCAGGTAAGTGGTATGTGATGGTGAGGTAAATGATCGATTTATGTCTTCGCTTACTGCTTCTGCCAGCGTTGTTGTGTTGGTCATTTATGTGTTTACTGTTTGGCTAATGATTTTATACGGGGTCTCACACACACACACACACACGCACATATATATATATATATATATATATATATATATATATATATATATATATATATATATATATATATATATGTATATATATATATTATATACAGTATATACACAAGCAGACAATCACTCCCACTGTGTGCGTGTGTGTTTGTGGCGTGTGTGTTTGTGCTCGGAAATGAAGAGAGCAGATCAGGATGCAGAGAGAGAGAGAGAGAGGTAAATATACGGGTGATGGCAGTGTGTTCTTGGCACCTCCCTCTCCCACTTCAGATCCTTGCCACCTCGCCACCCAGGACATTCCCTTCCTGTACCACCTCACAGCCTAGTCACCTCGCTACCCAGTACATTCCCTTTCTCTACCACCTCACAGCTTAGTCACTTCGCCACCCAGAACATTCCCTTTCTCTACCATCTCACAGCCTTAATTGTCACCTCGCCACCCAGGACATTCCCACCTCACCACCCAATTCCCCTTGCATATTGCCACTCCGGACATTCCCACCCTCACCACTCAATACCCATTTTATATTTCCACCCAGGACAATTCCACCCTCGCCACCCAGAACATTTCCACCCTCACCACCCAGTAAACCTTATATATTGCCACCCAGGACATTCTCACCCTCGCCACCCAGTACACCTTTGATATCGCCACCCAGTACATTACCACCCTCGCCACCCAGTACACCTTTAATAGTGCCACCCAGGACATTTCTTATTACCCCTGACGTTGTGTTCACCATACCAGTACGGTACCATCTACCATCGCCAACTATGGCATACTATAGTGTCACGGTCCAGGACCATTGTTAGTATCCCTATCAAGGATTGATTTTTCCTTGCCAACTAGGACACCTTACTCCTTCCAAGATACGAGGATGCATTTCTGTATTTTATTATGGCGAGCTGTGGCATAGTCAGTAAAATGTCAGCTGCTGATCAAAGGGTAGGCGGATCAAGCCCTCACTGTCAAAATGTTATTGGTAGATGTCAAGCCCGGGCAACTTGACCTAGCGATTTGTGACAAACGCCTAATGTTAATGGCCACCCCTTCTCGGGAAATAAGCGGCTGGCAAAGAGAGAGAGAGAGAAAAAAAAAAAATAATAATATATATATTACCGTATATATATATATATATGTGGACGATTTCCTTCAATTTATGATATAATTGGTAAAGTCAAAGGGTTAATTGAGATAGATTTTACTCATCTGATTGTTAGAGGGTCATGCAAAGCTGAGTAAAATCTTCTATTGTTATCCAATATTAAATGTAGGTCACAATGTTACCCTTGCCACCCAGGACATGATATTGCTAAAGTTGGCAAGATTATTTATATGTTTTTCCTTTGAGCGCATACTGCATAATTATAGATTTGTATTTTGTTCAAAGGTAATTTTGCTGTATTTTTTTATCATTGTTGAATTCGATTAGGGAAATTATTTTGATTGGTAAAGTAATTATGCGTTGTTTGATATTATAACGACTTCAGCTACAGTTATCATCCCTTTCATTAACTCTTTCAATATGGGTGACATATTTTCTATTTCATTCTAGCTATTTTAAGACAATTTTATGCAGCATAGGAAGGATTTCTGGTACCGGTAGCTATTGGGCTTAATTTGTATAGTTTGTAGCCTTTTAATCACTAGAGGTCCTTCTTAAACTGATAATAGTATCTAATAGTATCCAGAATAAAATGAAAAGAACATGGCCCGCACTGAAAGGGTTAATGCTATCCTAGAATATTCCAAGTTATCTCGGGCTAATTTGTTTCTTCTTATTAATGTTTGAATATATATTTGCATTTCAGGTATTTGTTTAAATAGTTTAAAGTTTCAAAATGTATCATAATTTATGACTACAACTGTACGCCAGGATCGAACCCATGATTAGGGATATACACGTTCAGTATTGTAATCACTCGTGGAGAGAGAGAGAGAGAGAGAGAGAGAGAGAGAGACGTATTGTAACAATTTTTTTTTAAATAAAGACCTCCGTCTACGTATTGTGAAAAACCTGTTATCCTCCGGCAAATTAAGGGTTGAGTGAGTGAAGGGGGGGACAGTGAATGAAGGGTTGAGTGAGTGAAGGGGGGGACAGTGAATGAAGGAGGATACATGTTTTTTCATAATACGTGTTGCTAGCTTGGCCACGTGAAGAGAGAGAGAAAGAGAGAGGTATTGTAACCACTTGGCCACGTGAAGAGAGAGAGAGAGAGAGAGAGAGCGAGATCGTTTCCTTATCAGCACTCGGACAAATATAAATACTCGAGGTACACTACGGTACCCCGCTCTTCAGTTGTTATCAGGCCTCTCTTTCCTTTTATTACTCGAGGTACACTACGGTGCCCCGCTCTTCAGTTGTTATCAGGCCTCTCTTTCCTTTTAATACTCGAGGTACACTACGGTATCCCGCTCTTCAGTTGTTATCAGGCCTCTCTTTCCTTTTATTACTCGAGGTACACTACGGTACCCCGCTCTTCAGTTGTTATCAGGCCTCTCTTTCCTTTTATTACTCGAGGTACACTACGGTACCCCGCTCTTCAGTTGTTATCAGGCCTCTCTTTCCTTTTATTACTCGAGGTACACTACGGTACCCCGCTCTTCAGTTGTTATCAGGCCTCGCTTTCCTTTATTACTCGAGGTACACTACGGTACCACGCTCTTCAGTTGTTATCAGGCCTCTCTTTCCTTTATTATACGCGAGGTACACTACGCTACCCCGCCCTTCAGTTCTTATCAGGCCTCTCTTTCCTTGTATTACTCGAGGTACACTACGGTACCCCGCTCTTCAGTTGTTATCAGGCCTCTCTTTCCTTTTATTACTCGAGGTACACTACGGTACCCCGCTCTTCAGTTGTTATCAGGCCTCTCTTTCCTTTTATTACTCGAGGTACACTACGGTACCCCGCTCTTCAGTTGTTATCAGGCCTCTCTTTCCTTTTATTACTCGAGGTACACTACGGTACCCCGCTCTTCAGTTGTTATCAGGCCTCTCTTTCCTTTTATTACTCGAGGTACACTACGGTACCCCGCTCTTCAGTTGTTATCAGGCCTCTCTTTCCTTTTATTTACGGTTTGGTTTACATATGTGTGTTAAGGGGAATCACCGGCCTTTTTTTTATCTTTTCTCTCCGTTTATCTCTTTCCCTGGCTTGTATCCATTCGACCCCATTCAGACAACTGTTTTAAGACGTCTATCCCCATCTAGGTATCGACTTCTTCCTGGCGAGCGATAGCGAGCCAGCATTGTATAGAGAAATCCGGCTTCGCCGGAGATATTTGTCTACCGACAAATTTACAAATTTAGCTTGCTGTCAAAACAAAAATATATATATGCTGGCTCGCTACCGCTCGCCAGGAAAATATTGACACCTGGTTGGGGGTAAACGTCTTATAGCAGGCTGAATGTGGCCGAATGGATACAAGCCAAAGAGAGGGGGAGAGAAAGAGAAAACAAGCCAGGTGGGCTCCCTTAACCTCATACCTTTTATATACCGGTATATATATATATATATATATATATATATGTATTATATATATTTATATATATATTATATATATGTACAGTATATACTGTATATATACCCTTTCATTATTAGTACGTCTTTCTTCATAGTTCTCGCTAACATTATTCGATTTTACTTAGCTTTGTAAGGTTATCTACCAACAAAAGAATTAAAGCATGGTATACAGGTATATCAATTAAAGCATGGTATACAGGTATATCAATTAAAGCATGGTATACAGGTATATCAATTAAAGCATGGTATACAGGTATATCAATTAAAGCATGGTATACAGGTATATCAATTAAAGCATGGTATACAGGTACATCAATTAAAGCATGGTATACAGGTATATCAATTAAAGCATGGTATACAGGTATATCAATTAAAGCATGGTATACAGGTATATCAATTAAAGTATGGTATACAGGTATATCAATTAAAGCATGGTATACAGGTATATCAATTAAAGCATGGTATACAGGTATATCAATTAAAGCATGGTATACAGGTATATCAATTAAAGTATGGTATACAGGTATATCAATTAAAGTATGGTATACAGGTATATAAATATAAGTATGGTATACAGGTATATAAATTAAAGTATGGTATACAGGTATATCAATTAAAGCATGGTATACAGGTATATCAATTAAAGCATGGTATACAGGTATATCAATTAAAGTATGGTATACAGGTATATCAATTTACTATCGGACTCTCAAACTAATTATAATCGTCTAATGATAGCCTGAATAAAAGAAACAAGTTCATCCCCGAATACTAAAAGGATTAAACAAACTAGCATTGACTACAGCAACCCAATGATTCAATATTTGGCTAAAGTATATTCTTACAATAATACGTCATTGTATCATAATGTTCCTTCAAATATTATTCAAACATTCCTGACCACGACTGTAAAAACATAAAGGTTGGAGAAAAATGCCATAAGTATTTCATGACAAGGTGATTTATATCTTGCCATATACATCACATCACACAAGTTCATGACAAGGTGATTTATATCTTGCCATATACATCACATCACACAAGTCGTAAATGTCGTAAACGTCAGATTTACAAAGCCCTATATAAAAACAAAATTTGTTTGACAAATCATGGATAAATAATATATCTTGTAAGGTTCTCTCTTCATGTTTCTTGTAAGGTTCTCTCTTCATGTTTCTTGTAAGGTTCTCTCTTCATGTTTCTTGTAAGGTTCTCTCTTCATGTTTCTTCTTACTATGTTGCATTTTCCTCTAGAGTAGATAGTATGTACTTACCTACCTACCTATGTTAAGTTCGCCACTGCTAGTGGCACCGAGGAGCGCACCGCCCTTCGTTGTTGTTTGAAAATTGGTGCAGCAGACTGTTCGACGGGGCGGAGTGTCCCCTGCGAAGATGGGCTTGTCTGGCACTTTTTGTAGTTCGACATCGAGGGCTCTCTTGACGCTGTCTAACGAGACGCACCTCATGTCTCTTACTCGCCACGGGAGTTTGTTGAAGAGGTTTGGGCCTCTATAGAACGGAAAGACAGTGTGAAAGACCTTGGGGTGTTAATGTCTGAAAATATGGGTTTCAAAGAACAAAACCAGGTCAAAGTTGCGGCTGCGAAACGTTATACGGGTTGGATTCTGCGTACATTTAAAACACGCGGTGAATTACCGATGATAACGCTCTTCAAATCTCTAGTGCTACCGCGGCTTGAATACTGTAGTGTATTAACATCCCCATACAAAGCATGTGAAATAAATGACTTAGAGTGTACAAAGAAATTTCACTTCGCTTATAAGTTCGGTAAAACAGCTACACTATTGGGATCGTTTAAGAGCACTGAAACTGTACTCGCTGGAACGTAGAAGAGAACGTTACCTAATAATATACACATGGAAAATCGCAGAGGGTTTAGTACCAAACCTACATACTCCGATAGTCATAAAATTCAGTGATAGGAGAGGCTGGGAATGCAATATCCCCCGGATGAATAACAGGGGTGCTATGGGCTCTCTGGGAGAGGGCTGGTTATCACACAGAGGCCCACGTCTCTTCAACAAACTCCCACGGCGAGTAAGAGACATGAGGGGCGTCTCTTTAGACATCTTCAAGAGAGCCCTCGATGTCGAACTGCAAAAAGTGCCAGACGAGCCCATCTTCGCAAGGGAGCGTGCTGTCTCTTCAAACAGTCTGCTGCACCAAAACACAACCCACAACGAGGGGCGACGCGCTCCTCGGTGCTGCTAGGAGAGTGGCGAACACAACCTTAGGTAACCTTAGGTAGGTATGTGATAACCAGCCCTCTCGCAGAGAGCCTATAGCACCCCGATTTTTCATCTTGGGGATGGTGGTGTTCATTCATCCTATCGCCCTATAGCATTAACATCTCATACCACTAAATTGTTTGAAAGAGTGTTACCGTACTAGGAAATGTTTCCGTATATATGGAAGAAAACAGGACAATACGGGTTTAGAGCAGGAAAATCATGTCTCTCGCAGCTGCTAGAACTCTCTAGCCTATAACCAAGGCCTACAGTAGATGCCCTGACAGAACAAAGAAATGTAAATTTCGTATACTCTGATTTTGCCAAAGCATTTGATAATTGTGATCATGGAATTATAGCCTAAAGTGAAAGAAAGAGGGATCCCCGGAAGGGTGGGGGGTGTATTTACAACTTTGTCATTAACAGGAGACAATTAGTAGCAGTAATCCAGGCAGTATCGGAAGGTTCAGGGGTTAAAAATCTCTGTTCCCCAGGGTACAGTGTTGGTGCCTTTTCTCTTCCTCATGATACCTCATTATAATCAGTGTTATCGATGCTAAAGTAAAACAGCTGCGTCTCATCTTTCGCAGATGACACAATATTAAGTCTGGAATAACCACAAGAGAATACGGAGAAATCTTGCAACCTAACATACATGCACTATTTCAGTGGGCCGAAGATAATAACATGCAATTTAATAGTAAGATATGGAGGAAATTTAGAAATAAAAGAAAGCACAACCTGCAGAACAGAGTCACTCTTGCCAATCCCACGAAAAAGGAATGTTATTGATCTTGGGGTTATAATTTCAATAAACGTGTCCTTCAAAAACATAATCAAGCCAAGTCAGTAGCGGCTAGGACACTATAACAGGTTGGATACTACACACTTTCAAGACACAAGAAGAACGGCCAATGATATATATATATATATATATATATATATATATATATATATATATATGTTAGTAAAGCCAGGTAATAAATTTTCTTTAATACATACGAGGTTGAAAGAAATGGCAAATTCCGGCGTTGGAAATTTTATTATTCAAAGTTTCCAGGTCTCTGATGAGTTTTCGCTGGGTGGCAGGAAGTAGATGAAGGAGATGAGCAAAATTCATGGTGGTACAGGGTTACATAAATGTACATGATGATACAGGATATACGACGCGTTTCACTGGCTACAGGAACTCCAGCGTCGCTTCATGACCTCCTCCGGACTTAACTTCACCTTTGAAAAATCTAACAATGGACAACTCCCCTTCCTCGACATCCTCGTAGCTCTGAACGACCATGGGTTCAAAACCACCGTCTACATTAAACCTACTAACACAGGACAATGCCTCACCGGCGATAGTGAATGCCCCCGCCGTTATCTTCTATCCTCCATCTCCGCCTATGTTAGGAGAGCCCTCACGCACTGCTCTACCTGGGCCGACACCCACCAGGAACTAGAAAGACTATCCCAAGTTTTAGTAAATAACGGATACTCCAACTCCGACATCTCCAGCACCATCAACCACCATCTTGAAAAATGGTACACTCAAAGCCCTCCCAACATTGACCCCCCCAATGAAATTAAGATCTTCTACCGCAATTACATGTCCTCTGAACACAAAAATGACGAGGCCGTCTTAAAAGAAATAATCTCCAAGCATGTCCACCCAACCAACCCGGAAAACAAAATCAAATTAATAATTTATTACAAATCCCCCAAGACCTCCAACCTCGTTCTCCGCAACAAACCAGCCTCCACCAAGATAAAGAGCCCGATGACCGACGATCACGTCATTTACCAACATACCTGTAATTATGAGGACTGTGGACCTCATTCCTATATTGGTATGACGCAGACTCGTCTTTCACGTCGGTTAACTCTTCACCTTCAGGCTGGAGCCATCAAAGACCACTATCTCACCCCTAACCACCCTCACCTCACACGCAACGAGTTAGAGAAACACACCACCATACTCGATAAAGAAAGTGACCCAAGGAGATTACCTATACTCGAAGCTTTATATATCCAAGCCTTACATCCCAACATCAACAACCAAACTCTGGACCTTCAGATCCTTCCTTCTGCCAAAAGGCACTACCCTACAGGACCTAACACCCCTCCTCGCCCCCCGGTGCCCTTGACGCAGCCCCCCCCGCTACCTCTCCTTCAGCTTCGTCTTCTGCAGGCGCCACACAACTTAGGCCACGCCCCTCGACACGCAGCCAATCAGCTTCGACCCCACCTACTGACCACCATCCCGCATCCAGTGCGCATGCGTGGAGCGGTTAACCCCTTCTCTCTCCTAGTTTACGCTTCCACCAATAGCAGACTTTTGCCCCCTGTTTTCCTCCTCCTCTGATCCTCCACCCTCTATATATACCCTTCCTGTTTACCTTTTATTTCATTCCTTCCTTACTTGATAATGCTGGTTGTCCAGTGAAACGCGTCGTATATCCTGTATCATCATGTACATTTATGTAACCCTGTACCACCATGAATTTTGCTCATCTCCTTCATCTACTTCCTGCCACCCAGCGAAAACTCATCAGAGACCTGGAAACTTTGAATAATAAAATTTCCAACGCAGAAATTGCCATTTCTTTCAACCTCGTATGTATTAAAGAAAATATATATATATATATAATATATATATATATATATATATATATATATATATATATATATATATTTTTTTTTTTTTTTTTTTTTTTTATATATCATTGGTAACCCTGTGATTGGAATATTGTAGCAGGAGAATTAGCCTATATGAAATACAGTGTTCAGAGAGCTTCACATGAGATTGGCTAAAGGTTCTTAAAGGGCTAGGCCTAGTGGCTGTTTTTTTTTTGGTCTATTCATTAATTTATTCATTTATTTCTTAAGTTTCCTCCATTAAGCTTAGAAAAACACCCCCCTTCAAGATAAATTGGTACATTTGTCGGTAGAAAAATTTCCCGGCCATAGGCCGGTTCCTCATAATATTACAGGCTCACTATCGCTCGCCAGGGAAAAATTGACACCTAAATTGCACGAAAGGTCTTAAAATTGACAACAAAATGAGGCAAAAGGTGTTAAAATTGCCAAACTAATGGGCCGATCGTCTTAAAATCTCAAAACTAATGGGGTTAAGCAGGAGGGAGAAGGAGTCAAAAAACAAAACAAAAAAGAACTATCTACCCCTTAAGCCTTGTTAAGCTCTTGAGTGAAGAAGAGAGACACTTCAATAATATACGGTACACTTGGAATGGTTAAGGGGAGGTTTTTAGTTGATTCCCTAGACTTCCATCAAGCTTAAAATTACTCCCCCTAGACCCCCTTTCAAGATAAATTTGTACATTTTTCGGTAGAAAAATGTCCCGGCTGAAGGCCGGTTCCTCTTATACTACAGGCTCGCTATCGCTCGCCAGGATAAAATCGACACCTACAGGGCACGCAAGGTCTTAAAATTGACAGAAATGGGTCGAAAGTTCTTAAAATCGTCAAAATAATGGGGCGAACGTCTTAAAATTAGAAAAGCAATGGGGCTAAACATGAGGGAGAAAGGAGTCAAGAAAAAAAAATCTCAAGTGGAAATCTCCCCTTAACCCTTACAGTAGCATGGACGTCCTATTCATCATACTCTGGCAACTAGTGAACGATTTTATTCAGCTTAGGAAGGACCTCTAGCAATGATAAGGCTTCCAACTATCTCGACCAACCCTTTTAACTACCACAGATCCTTCCTAAGCTGCATAATAGCGTCGAAATATAGCTAGAATGAAATATAACACACGTCGCTGGTACTCAAAGGGTTAAACAAGGCAAGGTAAAGGCAGGCTAAGGCGTGTGTGAGTGGATATAGGCTGTAGTGGTAATGGCAGGCTAAAGTTGCTGTAGGATGAGTGAATAATCAACCAGTTGTTTAAGGGAGCCCACCACGCGTTTTTTCTCTTTCTCTCCCTCTCGCTTTGGCTTGTATCCATTCGGCCTTATTCAGCCTACTGTTTTAAGACGTATACCCCCATCCAGGTGTCAATATTTTCCTGGCGAGCGGTAGCGAGCCAGCATATATATATATTTGTTTTGACAGCAAGCTAAATTTGTACATTTTTCGATAAAAAAAAATTCTCCGGCGAAGCCAGATTTCTCCATACAATGCTGGCTCGCTATCGCTCGCCAGGAAAAAATCGACACCTAGATGGGGATAAACGTCTTAAAATAGTTGGCTGAATGGGGCCGAATGGATACAAGCGAAAAGGAGAGAAAGATAAAAAAAAACGGTGACTCCCCTTAAATTATGTAACATACAGTGGGACTATTGTGGTCAGGGAGTGGTGTGTGTGTGTGTGTGTGTGTGTGTGTGTGTGTGTGTGTGTGTGTGTGTGTGTGAATATATAACGGTGAGAGTGGTTATAGTTGGATGACAGTGGATGTGGATATTTGGCATGGTGGGTAGAATATAGTTTAAATTGAAAATATCTCTTTAGTCTCTAAGTGGATATAGTATGTCTTTTTAGTCTCTAAGTGGATATAGTATGTCATTTTAGTCTCTAAGTGGATATAGTATGTCTTTTTAGTCTCTAAGTGGATATAGTATGTCATTTCATATGGTTTGAATAAGACTGATTTTAATACGGTCGCATTATGGTATACCCTCCGTCCGTCCGTTCTTGTGTTAACTTCCCCTGTCATCACTCAATCAGCTTTATTTCTCCACTAATTTGGATAAAACGTACAACATAGCTTCACTACTGAGATACTTTGGACAAGTTCAATATCCAACTTTTTACCAAACAATCTAGGGAAGCAACCACTAACGTTCCTGTAAGACTTCAGTTAGTACACTACATTACTATACTGTTTGATGTCATTGGACGTTTGGTCGTTATGAAAAGTTTTTTTTACAGAAAGTCTAGGGAAGCAGCCACCCACTTTTCACTGATGCTAGTGCTTTAACTTTCCTTGTCATCATTCTAGCGGCTAAAATTTCTTCACTGATTTTGATAAGACTTACAACATAGTTTCACTAGTGAAGTCCTTAAACGAATTCAAATTTTACCAACAAAATCTAGGGAAGCAACCACCAACTTTCCACTAAGAGTTCACTAAGTACAGTACAATATTAAATTGTTTGACGTCATGTGACGTTTTATTACTTTTCAGCTTTCTACAGAAAGTGTAGGGAAGCAGCTACCCACATTCAACTGACGCCGAGAATGTCTAGGGAAGCAGGCACCCACTTTTCACTGACCACCTGTATGTTAACTTTCCTTGTCATCACTCTAGTGACTTTATGTATTCATTGATTTTGATAAGACTTATGAAATTGCTTCCCTACTGAAAGACCTTGGATGGGGATGTGGGTGTCATAAAGTGGATGTTGTCAGATTCGCGGATGGGTGCTTATGTGATGTGGTGGGTGTGATGTGGATACCATGGAAATGATATATGTTGTGGAGACTTCTGATTGGGTGTAATTAAATGGGTGATGTGGGTATCATGAAGTGGATGTGGAAGCTGAATGAGTATGGGTGCACTGAGCAGTATGTGGATGGGTGTTGGTTATTGAAAGATATGTGGATGAGTGGCTGTGATTGAGGTTGTTGTGCAGTGAATATCATGCGAATGTTGTGTGGGTCAAGTTGGATATGTGTGGGTGGGTAGGTGGGTGATTGGGGAAGGATGTGTGTACTGGGATGGATGTGGGTGTACTGGGCTGGTTGTGGATGGGCGTGGGTAAGTAGATGAAGTTGGGTGGGTAGGTGGGAGGTCGTGGATGTACTGGGCAGGGTGTGGGTGTGGGTGGGTAGGTGGGAGGTCGTGGATGTACTGGGCAGGGTGTGGGTAGGTGGGGGTAAGTAGATGAAGTTGGATGGGTGTGGGTGGGTAGGCGGGAGGTCGTGGGTGTACTGGGCAGGGTGTGGGTGGGTGGGGGTAAGTAGATGAAGTTGGATGGATGTGGGTGGGTAGGTGAGAGGTCGTGGATGTACTGAGCAGGGTGTGGGTGGGTGGGGTAAGTAGATGAAGTTGGATGGATGTGGGTGTACTGGTTGGTCGGGGGGGGGGGGGGGGTAGTGGCTTGCGTGACGGCACATCATCACAGAAATATTCGCTGTCGTCTGCCATCACCACCACCACCACCACCACTTATATCATTCACTCACTCACCACCATCACCACTATTATTTACTCACCACCACCACTATCACCATCATTCACTCACCACCACCATCACCACCTTCAGTCACTCACTTAACACCACCATCACCATCCACTACCACCATCATCATTCATTCACCACCAACTCCACCACCATCAATCACCACCACAACCATAATTCATTCACCACCACCATCATCATTCATTCATTCATTCACCAACACCAACACCACCACCATCAATTGGCACCACCACCACAATCATCATTCATTCACCACCATCACTCACCACTACCACCACCAACCTCGTCCACAACACATCCAACATACTGTAGGCTACATGATTCATCTTTACTTTCACCTTACCATCACACCACCGCAAGCACCATTCATATTATCACCATCACCAACACCAAACAAGTACCATTCATATCATCACCACCACAAGTATCGTTAACATCATCACCACCACCACCACAAGTATCGTTAACATCATCACCACCACCACCACAAGTATCGTTCACATCATCACCACCACCACCAGTATCGTTAACATCACCACCACCACCACCACAAGTATCGTTCACATCATCACCACCACCACAAGTATCGTTAACATCACCACCACCACCACATGTATCGTTCACACCATCATCACTACCACCGCAAGTATCGTTCACATCATCACTACCACCACAAGTATCGTTCACATCATCACTACCACCACCACCACCACCACAAGTATCGTTCACATCATCACTACCACCACCACCACCACCACAAGTATCGTTCACATCATCACTACCACCACCACCACCACCACCACCACCACAAGTATCGTTCACATCATCACTCACCACAAGTATCATTCACACCATCATCATTACCACCACAAGTATCATTCACACCATCATCATTACCACCACAAGTATCGTTCACATCATCACTACCACCACAAGTATCGTTCACATCACCACCACCACCACAAGTATCGTTCACATCACCACCACCACAAGTATCGTTCACATCACCACCACCACCACAAGTATCGTTCACATCATCACTACCACCACAAGTATCGTTCACATCATCACTACCACCATAAGTATCGTTCACATCACCACCACCACCACAAGTATCGTTCACATTACCACCACCACCACAATTATCGTTCACATCATCACTACCACCACAAGTATCGTTCACATCATCACTACCACCACAAGTATCGTTCACATCATCACTACCACCACAAGTATCGTTCACATCATCACCACCACCACCACAAGTATCGTTCACATCATCACTACCACCACAAGTATCGTTCACACCATCATCATGTCCACCACAAGTATCGTTCACATCATCACCACCACCACAAGTATCGTTCACATCACCACCACCACCACAAGTATCGTTCACATCATCACCACCATCACCACCACAAGTATCGTTCACATCATCACCACCACCACAAGTATCGTTGACATCATCACCACCACCACCACCACAAGTATCGTTCACATCATCACCACCACCACCACCACCACAAATATCGTTCACATCATCACCACCATCACCATCACAAGTATCGTTCACATCACCACCACCACCACAAGTATCGTTCACATCATCACCACCATCACCACCACAAGTATCGTTCACATCATCACCACCACCACAAGTATCGTTCACATCACCACCACCACCACAACTATCGTTCACATCACCACCACCACCACAAGTATCATTCACATCATCACCACCACCACCACAAGTATCGTTCACATCATCACCACCACCACAAGTATCGTTCACATCACCACCACCACCACAAGTATCGTTCACATCATCACCACCACCACCACAAGTATTGTTCACATCATCATCACCACCACAAGTATCGTTCACATCACCACCACCACCACAAGTAACGTTCACATCATCACCACCACCACAAGTATCGTTCACATCACCACCACCACCACAAGTATCGTTCACATCATCACCACCACCACAAGTATCGTTCACATCATCACCACCACCACAAGTATCGTTCACATCACCACCACCACCACAAGTATCGTTCACATCACCACCACCACCACAAGTATCGTTCACATCATCACCACCACCATAAGTATCATTCACATCACCACCACCACGAGTATCGTTCACATCATCACCACCACCACCACCACCACAAGTATCTTTCACATCATCACCACCACCACCACCACCACCACAAGTATCGTTCACATCATCACCACCATCACCACCACAAGTATCGTTCACATCATCACCACCACCACCACCACAAGTATCGTTCACATCACCACCACCACCACAAGTATCGTTCACATCACCACCACCACCACAAGTATCGTTCACATCACCACCACCACCACATGTATCGTTCACATCATCACCACCACCACCACAAGTATCGTTCACATCATCACCACCACCACAAGTATCGTTCACATCACCACCACCACCACAAGTATCGTTCACATCATCACCACCACCACCACCACATGTATCTTTCACATCATCACCACCACCACAAGTATCGTTCACATCACCACCACCACCACAAGTATCGTTAAGAGCACTGAATCTGTACTCACTGGAACGTAGAAGAGAACGTTACCTAATAATATGCACGTGGAAAATCGCAGAGGGTTTAGTACCAAACCTACATACTCCGATAGTCATGAAATTCAGTGATAGGAGAGGCTGGGAATGCGAAATCCCCCGGATGAATAACAGGGGTGCTATGGGCTCTCTGCGAGAGGGCTGGTTATCACGCAGAGGCCCGCGCCTCTTCAACAAACTCCCACGGCGAGTAAGAGACATGAGGGACGTCTCGTTAGACAGCTTCAAGAGAGCCCTGGATGTCGAACTGCAAAAGGTGCCAGATGAGCCCATCCTCGCAAGGGAGCGAGCTGTCGCTTCAAACAGTCTACTGCACCAAATCACCACCCAAAACGAGGGGCGTCGCGCTCCTTGGTGCCGCTAGAAGAGTGGCGAACACATCATAAGTCATAAGTAAGTACAAGTAAGAAGTTCACATCTTCACCACCACCACAAGTATCGTTCACATCACCACCACAAGTATCGTTCACATCATCACCACCACCACAAGTATCGTTCACATCATCATCACCACCACAAGTATCGTTCACATCACCACCACCACCACAAGTATCGTTCACATCATCACCACCACCACCACAAGTATCGTTCACATCATCACCACCACCACAAGTATCGTTCACATCACCACCACCACCACAAGTATCGTTCACATCATCACCACCACCACAAGTATCGTTCACATCACCACCACCACAAGTATCGTCACATCATCACCACCACCACAAGTATCGTTCACATCATCACCACCACCACAAGTATCGTTCACATCATCACCACCACCACAAGTATCGTTCACATCACCACCACCACCACAAGTATCGTTCACATCACCACCACCACCACAAGTATCGTTCACATCATCACCACCACCACAAGTATCGTTCACATCACCACCACCACCACAAGTATCGTTCACATTATCACCACCACCGCAAGTATCGTTCACATCACCACCACCACAAGTATCGTTCACATCATCACCACCACCACAAGTATCGTTCACATCATCACCACCACCACAAGTATCGTTCACATCACCACCACCACCACAAGTATCGTTCACATCATCACCACCACCACAAGTATCGTTCACATCACCACCACCACCACAAGTATCGTTCACATCATCACCACCACCACCACAAGTATCGTTCACATCATCACCACCACCACAAGTATCGTTCACATCACCACCACCACCACAAGTATCGTTCACATCATCACCACCACCACAAGTATCATTCACATCATCATCACTACCACCACCACAAGTATCGTTCACATCACCACCACCACCACAAGTATCGTTCACATCACCACCACCACCAAAAGTATCGTTCACATCATCACCACCACCACCACAAGTATCGTTCACATCATCACCACCACCACAAGTATCGTTCACATTATCACCACCACCACCACAAGTATCGTTCACATCATCACCACCACCACAAGTATCGTTCACATCACCACCACCACAAGTATCATTCACATCATCACCACCACCACCACAAGTATCGTTCACATCATCACCACCACCACCACCACCACAAGTATCGTTCACATCATCACCACCATCACCACAAGTATCGTTCACATCACCACCACCACCACAAGTATCGTTCACATCATCACCACCACCACCACAAGTATCGTTCACATCACCACCACCACCACAAGTATCGTTCACATCATCACCACCACCACAAGTAACGTTCACATCATCACCACCACCACCACAAGTATCGTTCACATCACCACCACCACCACAAGTATCGTTCACATCATCACCACCACCACAAGTATCGTTCACATCACCACCACCACCACAAGTATCGTTCACATCACCACCACCACCACCACCACAAGTATCGTTCACATCATCACCACCACCACAAGTAACGTTCACATCATCATCACCACCACCACAAGTATCGTTCACATCATCACCACCACCACAAGTATCGTTCACATCACCACCACCACCACAAGTATCGTTCACATCATCACCACCACCACAAGTATCGTTCACATCATCACCACCACCACAAGTATCGTTCACATCACCACCACCACCACAAGTATCGTTCCACTAAAGTACCCCACATATTTATTCCACTTTCTCACACACCACATGAACCTAACATCACCAGTTATGCTCACCACACAACTCCATTACTTACACACACCACTTAACATTAACACATCACCACATTATTTCACTTACACCACCCAGCATCACCACTTGTACACATCACATACTCCATAACTTATACACACACCACCTAACTACCACTTACAAACGCCATTTATGCACACCACATAGCTACCACTTACACATACCACACAACTACCACTTACACATACCACACAACTAACACTTAGCTACCACTTACACATACCACCCAACTACCACTTAGCTACCACTCACACACACCACTTAGCTACCATTTACACATACCACTACTTACACACTATATTTAACTACCACTTACACACTCTACTTAACTACCACTTACACACTCTACTTAACTACCACTTACACACACCACTTAACTACCACTTACACACACCACTTAACTACCACTTACACACCACTTAACTACCATTTACACACACCACCACTTACAGGCCTACCCACTAACTCTACCACTGCCACCTAATCCTATCCCTTTCACGCACCACTTAACATCGCCACTTAACTACCACTTACACACACCACCTAACACCACCACTGACAGGCCTACACACTAACTCTACCACTGCCACACACCACCAAACTCTACACCCCTACACATACCACCTAACACCACCACTTACAAAGCCCACTTACCCCTACCACTTACACGCACCATTTACTTTATCTCCTCACGTAGTCTTTGTCAGCGGCCAAGTTACCGAGAAGCAGCAGCAACATGTGTACTATTGATTCCGGGTTCCAGGAAGGGCTGGATTTAAGGGGAGATGACCCGTTTTTCTGGTCCTGGTCTTAGTTTCTCGCTAGACCTCCAACGAGCTTAGAAAAACACCCCGGCCCTAGACTCCCTTTCAAGATAAATTTGTATATTTTTCGATAGAAAAATGTCCCGGCCGGCCGAAAGCCGGTTTCTCTTAAAATTTCAGGCTCGCTATCGCTCGCCAGGAAAAATGGACACCTAAATGGCACAAAAGGTCTTAAAATTGACAACGAAATGGGACGAAAGACCTGTGTTAAAATCGCCAAACTAATGGGCCGAACGTCTTATAATCTCAAAACAAATCGGGCTTAACACGAGGGAGAAAGGGGACCAGAAAAACGACCCATCTCCCCTTGAGCAGATTCACACGAGCGGTCTGCCCCACAACGTTTAGGGGTTTCTGTTCCGGCATTATTGGCAACTAGGCCTAGACGAAGGGACATTTGTATCAGTCAGGGACAGTTGTCAGCATTAAGGGAACAGTGGTTATTATGGGGGTACATTTATTATGGGGGGTACATTTGTATCAGTCAGGTCCAGTTGTCAGCATTAAGGGAACAGTGGTTATTATGGGGGGTACATTTATAATGGGGGGTACATTTGTATCAGTCAGGGACAGTTGTCAGCATTAAGGGAACTGGTTATTATGGGGGGTACATTTATTATGGGAGGGGTACATTTGTATCAGTCAGGTACAGTTGTCAGCATTAAGGAAACAGTGGTTATTATGGGGGGTACATTTGTATCAGTCAGGGACAGTTGTCAGCATTAAGGGAACAGTGGTTATTATGGGGGGTACATTTGTATCAGTCAGGTACAGTTGTCAGCATTAAGGGAACAGTGGTTATTATGGGGGGTACATTTGTATCAGTCAGGGACAGGTGTCAACATTAAGGAAACAGTGGTTATTATGGGGGGTACATTTATTATGGGGGGTACATTTGTATCAGTCAGGGACAGTTGTCAACATTAAGGGAACAGTGGTTATTATGGGGGGTACATTTATTATGGGGGGTACATTTGTAGCAGTCAGGTACAGTTGTCAACATTAAGGGAACAGTGGTTATTATGGGGGGTACATTTAAGGGAACAGTGGTTATTATGGGGGGTACATTTATTTATATATTCATTTATTTTTTAGTTTCCTCGCTAGACCTTCACCAAGCTTTAAAAACACTCCCTAGACCCCCCTGCAAGATAAATTTGTACATTTTTCGATAACAAAATGTCCCGGCCCCTTCTGGAATATTAAGCCAGCACACTGTTAGTCAAGTATATTTTAAAGACTGGAGCCCCTTTTCGAGAACCCCAGTCCTAACCAATTCGAATCTTTGCATCTATAAAGCCAAGTTGTGAAGCATCTCGGTTGCGTTCGATATTGATTGATACGAGTGCGTGGCTATTTATATTTTCGACTGTCTGTTCGGGCTTCCTGCTACAAAACAAGCTCGCGGGCATCATCTATTTCTACCATTATGTTACTATGGGTGAGAAAATCAGTCGCATATACTGTACATTCACTTGATCGGCTATGCTTAATCTAAATAATTCCAACTGTCTATAAACAATCCAAATTAAGAATATGTTTGATTTGGAATATATTTTTGTAATGACTAAAACTAAGTCATGCTTATATATTTGGCCTTATACAAAATGTAGACTGTTATAGATGGCTGAAATGTAGACTGTTATAGATGGCTGAAATGTAGACTGTTATAGATGGCTGAAATGTTGGACAGCTTGATTAACTCAGTCTGTACCGCGATGTCTTTTTTGTTGTATTCAAGATATATTTCGACGATTTTGTGCAGTTTAAAAAGAATCTGTGTTAGTAAAAAGGGTTAAGTGAGATAGTTCAAAGCCTGTTAATTGCTGGAGGCCCCTTTTAAACTGAATACCATCGTCAGATAGTAGCCAGAATACAGTTAAAAGGACGGCACCGGTACAGAAGGGGTTAATATAAGTTACCCTTCGTATCTCAGTCTGTCCTCAGCTCAACATTGGCGAGCTTCAGGTTATGAGCAGGGCTGGGCTCAATTCATTTTTGTCAATTCCAATTAAATTCATAATTGACCCCAACCCTGGTTATGAGGACGTTCAAGTTGTAGATATCGATATTCAACGAATACTAGCTAAACTAATACCTTAAGGAGGCCCACCTCGCGTTGTTTCTCTTTCTCTCCCTCTCTCTTTGGCTTGTATCCATTCGGCCCCATTGAACCTACTGTTTTAAGACTTTTACCCCCATCCAGGTGTCAATATTTTCCTGGCGAGCCACCTTATATGTATTTTTGTTTTGAAAGCAACCTAAATTTGTACATTTTTCGATAGAAAAATTTCTCCGGCGAAGCCGGATTTCTCCATACAATGCTGGCTCGCTATCGCTCGCCAGGAAGAAATCGACGCCTGGATGGGGATAAACGTCTTACAACAGTTGGCTGAATGGGGCCGAATGGATACAAGCCAGAGAAAGAGAGAAAAGGAGAGAAAGAGAAAAAAGCAGGTGACCCCCCCCCCCCTTAAATCAAATTCAAAGTCAATGTCATCCCTCACAAACTCATAATGTGGTTGTGCTTCTGAAAAGCATCAATGTCTACAACTATGCACACAATGTACACAATCTAAATGCCCTTCATCAACAATGTCATTCAGGGTATTGGGGTTTGCACTGAAAACTAGATATACAATGAATGAAATGATTATACTTAGGTTTGTTTCTCCTTGATTTCCTTTATAATATTATTTGTCATTCGGGTGTCAAACCGGAGCAATTTTGTAAGACTACGTGAATGATTATGAGAAGGAATACAAGACAACCAGCATAAATAGCATTGTGTTGGCTATGTTATCACTTCCAAACACATTATGAGAAGGAATACAAGACAACCAGCATAAATAGCATTGTGTTGGCTATGTTATCACTTCCAAACACATTATGAGAAGGAATACAAGACAACCAGCATAAATAGCATTGTGTTGGCTATGTTATCACTTCCAAACACATTATGAGAAGGAATACAAGACAACCAGCATAAATAGCATTGTGTTGGCTATGTTATCACTTCCAAACACATTATGAGAAGGAATACAAGACAACCAGCATAAATAGCATTGTGTTGGCTATGTTATCACTTCCAAACACATTAGTTCAACTATAAACCACACTTTTATCTTTGAATATACAATAATATAAACTTGAAAAATAATGGACTCTGCTTTCGCTTAACACCCTGGTTCGTCAATCGTCTCCTTATCTGTGTGTGACGTTCCCAGCAACCCCTTCCTCCTCTTCTTCTGCTTCTTCTTCTCTTTCTTCTCCTTCTTCTTCTTCTTCTTCTTCTTCTGCTTCTCATTACTATCCATCTTACCCGTGTCGCCTCATCTTTATCACTCTCACACTTTTATAGCTTTGTTGCTCTCTTCACTGTCTGGGAGCACACTTACACATACACATATATTCGCACACACACACACACACACACACACACACACACACACACACACACACACACACACACACACACACACACACACACACACTAACACTAACACATGCACATATATTCACACATACACACTCACACACACACCACCCCTGCCATCTGATACTACACACACACATATACACACACACACCACCCCTGCCATCTGATAATACACACACACACACACATATACACACACACACGCACGCACGCACACGCACACGCACACACACACACACACACCATCTGATAGTACCCACCCTTCATCTTGCCCCTGTCCCCTTACCCAGCTTTTTATGTTATCTCTTACCTCTACATCAGCCAGTTTCTCTCAGTTCATTGACCTCCTTTCAGCACCCACCTCGTTTTTTTTTGTTCTCTCTCTCTCTCCCTCTCTCTCTGGGTTGTATCCATTCGGCCCCATTCAGCCTACTGTTCAAAGACGTTCTACCCATCCAAGTGTCGACTTTTTTCGCGAGCCAGCATATTAGAAAAATGTTTTTTAGAGCAGGCTAAATTTGTACATTTTTCGATAGAAAAAATTCTCCGGCGAAGCCGGATTTTTCCATACAATGATGGATCGCTATCGCTCGCCAGGAGGAAATCGACACCTGGATGGGGATAACGTCTTAAAACAGTAGGCTGAATGGGGCCGAATGGATACAACCCAGAAAATGAGAGAAAAGGAAAGAAAAAAAGCAGATCACTCCCCTTAAACCCTTCAGTACCATGGCAACCATTTTTATATTTTCTGGCTTTCGTATAACTGTCTTGGTGGTGTATTGGTTAGAGTGTGTAAACTCTGTATGTGCTATCGCAGGTTCGAATCCTGGGAGGATCACATGCTTTCATTAATTTCATTGGGAGGTGGTTGGTGTTGGGAGTGAAATTGATATACTAGACTATTACATTAGGCGATTGTAATCAGTTTACAAATACGTTCCACATCTTTCCCCGTAGAACTAGGGCAGCTGAGAGCGCCCATGAATTTACACTTTCTCCTCCACAATGCAGAACTTCTGCTTATCAGAATTCATTTATCCCCAGAGCTACTACTCTTTGGAATTCACTTCCCTCGAATTGCTTTCCACAAATTTACAATCAACAAATGTTTAAATCCAGTTGTTACAAACATTTTATGAATGGAGGATGCCTTTAGGCACATGGACCTTTTTGTTTTATCTGTGTTTTTCCTTCCTCCGTTCATTGTCTCTTAAAAAAAAAAAAAAAAAAAAAAAAAAAAAAAAAATTGAAGATTATTTACACTACTACCGTACATATATGTTTTAGTGTTATTTTGTGTTCTGGCTAAAACCAAACAATAGTATTAAGCATAGGAAGGACATCTCCTATTCATGGGGTTAATAACTATACCGTAGTCAGTTTGTCAAACCGGGACAATTTGGTTTATGAGTGGAAATGAATACGGGGTAGAAGAGGGGAAATTTGACATGAAGATACATTGTTTCTAAGGAAGTTGGTGCTTTAGACATCGATATTTAGCCAAATTACCAGTTAAAATACAGTTTCAATACATTTTTAAACGCATAAAATCCAACTCAACGTACTTTCTATTCATCAGAAACCTACAGTATTATTGAATTTCCGTTTAAAACCGATGTTTACGGCACCAACTTCCTTATAGCCACACACTTAAGCTATCGTACATTTTGGTTTTCAATGTATTAATCTTACTCTATTAATTTTCTGTGGTGTTTTTTATCAAGTTTGTTTACTAATTGGATGACCTCGTACGAAATTGGCTACCCTAATCTAAACCTGAACCAAGCCTGTACATCGTCTATCGCCACGTCATGAGGGAACACAAGAACAACATTTGAGGAAGTGCAGGCCTGAGGATATGTGTTTCAGCATTGCATTATAAGGGGACAGTGGCCGTTTGTTTGGTATATTAATTAATTTATTCATATATATGTTTAGTTTCCTCCCTAGACCTCCATCAAGCTTAGAAAAACACCCCCTAGACCCCCCTTTAAGATAGAATTGTAAACACCCCCTAGACCCCCCTTTAAGATAGACTTGTAAACACCCCCTAGACCCCCCTTTAAGATAGAATTGTAAATTTTTCAGTAGAAAAATTTCCCGGCCAAAGGCCGATTCCTCCTAAAATTACAAGCTCTCTATCGCTCGCCAGGAAAACATCGACACCTAAATGGCACGAAGGGTCCTAATATTGACAAACAAATGGGGTGAAAGGTCATAAAATCCCCAAACTAATGGAACCAACGTCTTAAAATCTCAAAACTAGTGGGGCTAAACATTAGGGAAAAAGGGGTCCAGAAAAA
This sequence comes from Paralithodes platypus, assembly GCA_032716605.1. Classification (NCBI taxonomy): domain Eukaryota; kingdom Metazoa; phylum Arthropoda; class Malacostraca; order Decapoda; family Lithodidae; genus Paralithodes; species Paralithodes platypus. The sequence goes on from CM064551.1 coordinate 39,466,166, forward strand.
TGTCCTGTCTCCCCTTAAGAGGAGCCAACAGGGGTGTAAACTTGTATATATAGATCATGCATAAATCATTTGAATATGTGGCGAAGAAAAGAAAAAAAGAGCTATTGTGTTAGCTCTGGGTAAAAGAAATCGAAAACATAAAAATAAAAATCATGTATGAGCCAATTTAAGAAAGACTGTAAGCTTAACCCCTTCAGCACGATGACGTCTTTTTACCTTTGATTCTGGCTGACATTAGACGATTAAATAAAGTTTAACAAGGACCTATGTTATCCAGATGGTTAAGTGAGATCATGTTTACACCTATGGATCCTAGAGGTAGATTGGAAGCTAGAGTAAATCGTCTAATGGTAACCAGAATATGGTGAAAATTACGTCATCGTGCTGATGGGGTTAAGAGAGAGAGAGAGAGAGAGAGAGAGAGAGAGAGAGAGAGAGAAAAGGTAAGTTGACATAAGCCATCCAAATAACAACATCACATGCTAGCAGGAGATATAGGCTATGCAGGCACACGACTCTCCTGTGTGACCTTATAGCTGTGACCTTGACCCTTCCCCCAACATAGACGTACAGTACACTGACATACACACAAACACATACATACCGGTAGACATATAGTGATGGTGGATTATAGTGCTAACAGTAATGATAATAATGAATACCTTATCATCACGAGAAGGGGATGATATGAGGCTACCGGTACTTCTATTATTACTGATAAAAACTGTGATGATGGAGATTGGGAAATAAAGCATATAGGCTACAGTATATATATATATATATATATACAGTATATATATATAGAGAGAGAGAGAGTGTGAGAGTGTAATTATACAGGTATATATATAATGTATAGATAGATAGATAGATAGATAGATAGAGAATGTGAGTAAAAAAATACACTCCCACGCTTGGCACTCTCCTCCCTCCTTGACACTCCCACATTCTACATCACTCCAACACTCCACACCACCCCCACACTCCACACCACCCCCACACTCCACATCATCCCCACACTGTACATCACTCCAACACTCTACACCACCCCCGCACTCCACGTCATCCCCACACTGTACATCATCCCCACACTGTACATCACTCCAACACTCCACACCACCCCCACACTCCACATCATCCCCACACTGTACATCACTCCAACACTCCACACACACCCACACTCCACCCCCCCCCCCACACTCCACACCACCCCCACACTCCACATCATCCCCACACTGTACATCACTCCACACCACCCCCACACTCCACATAATCCCCACACTGTACATCACTCCAACACTCCACACCACCCCCGCACTCCACACCACCCCCACACTCCACATCATCCCCACACTGTACATCACTCCAACACTCCACATCATCCCCACACTCCACACCACCCCCACACTCCACATTATCCCCACACTGTACATCACTCCAACACTCCACACCACCCCCACACTCCACACCACCCCCACACTCCACATCATCCCCACACTGTACATCACTCCAACACTCCACATCATCCCCACACTCCACACCACCCCCACACTCCACATTATCCCCACACTGTATGTCCATTTAAGTACTGGCATTATCTTTCCCCTCAAACACTCCTTAATTATACCTGAAAATATAAGTAAGATACGGTAATGCAAATTATTAAAATTTGTGATGTGAAAACAAATATAGTAATTTATATAAAATTATGAAACCGATACTGTAGAATGGACTAAATCAGTTTACCTTTAATGCGCTTGCATTAAAATTTAAGGATATATAAATTATTCAATAAATTGATATGCATGATGGTAATAAAGTACCGGTAGTAACTAAGATGCTGACAAAGCACACAGTAAATTCTGCTCGCAAGCTGTAATGAATCTAAATTATATTTAGCAGTTATATATATCTTATTTTCGGACGTGGCTTAATGTAAAACAATAAACGGGTATACACAGGCATTATGATTTTAAAAATTATGGCAGATGAATCCGCTTTAACCCAATTCTGCTACATCCTATTTTAGACAATCTCACAGAGCAAGAGCCACCACAGTCAGTACCGGAAATCCAACAGGTTCACTCAGTTAATTTTGGCTCTGCGAACAACTTTGGTGTTAGTGTTCAATGTCGTGGAGGCAACCGTTTGGGAGGAGTAGTGTGTCAAAGGTTCTGGAGACGACAAAACTCAATTCAGCATAACACAGCCATCTTCCTAGCGAAATCGATGATGACAGTCACAATATGTAAGTATATCAAATGGACTACTGTAGTCTATTATATCCTAATTGAGTAAAATCAGTTTGTTATAATTAAAAACAAAATAGCTACATGAAGTACTAAACCATTCCTTAGAGGTTTATTCCGTTTGGTAAAAGTAGAACAAAATTACTTAATAAAATCATAAATTAATAAGAACACTAAGATAAGATGCTGCAATACAACCCGAGTAACATTCTGCAGGGTACCGGTACTTACTAAGCAATGAAGAAGTTAAGGGGGGGTAGTACTCGCTGCAATACAACCCGAGTAACATTCTGCAGGGTACCGGTACTTACTAAGCAATGAAGAAGTTAAGGGGGGGTAGTACTCGCTGCAATACAACCCGAGTAACATTCTGCAGGGTACCGGTACTTACTAAGCAATGAAGAAGTTAAGGGGGGGTAGTACTCGCTGCAATACAACCCGAGTAACATTCTGCAGGGTACCGGTACTTACTAAGCAATGAAGAAGTTAAGGGGGGGTAGTACTCGCTGCAATACAACCCGAGTAACATTCTGCAGGGTACCGGTACTTACTAAGCAATGAAGAAGTTAAGGGGGGGTAGTACTCGCTGCAATACAACCCGAGTAACATTCTGCAGGGTACCGGTACTTACTAAGCAATGAAGAAGTTAAGGGGGGGTAGTACTCGCTGCAATACAACCCGAGTAACATTCTGCAGGGTACCGGTACTTACTAAGCAATGAAGAAGTTAAGGGGGGGTAGTACTCGCTGCAATACAACCCGAGTAACATTCTGCAGGGTACCGGTACTTACTAAGCAATGAAGAAGTTAAGGGGGGGTAGTACTCGCTGCAATACAACCCGAGTAACATTCTGCAGGGTACCGGTACTTACTAAGCAATGAAGAAGTTAAGGGGGGGTAGTACTCGCTGCAATACAACCCGAGTAACATTCTGCAGGGTACCGGTACTTACTAAGCAATGAAGAAGTTAAGGGGGGGTAGTACTCGCTGCAATACAACCCGAGTAACATTCTGCAGGGTACCGGTACTTACTAAGCAATGAAGAAGTTAAGTTGGGGGTAGTACTCGCTGCAATACAACCCGAGTAACATTCTGCAGGGTACCGGTACTTACTAAGCAATGAAGAAGTTAAGGGGGGGTAGTACTCGCTGCAATACAACCCGAGTAACATTCTGCAGGGTACCGGTACTTACTAAGCAATGAAGAAGTTAAGGGGGGGTAGTACTCGCTGCAATACAACCCGAGTAACATTCTGCAGGGTACCGGTACTTACTAAGCAATGAAGAAGTTAAGGGGGGGTAGTACTCGCTGCAATACAACCCGAGTAACATTCTGCAGGGTACCGGTACTTACTAAGCAATGAAGAAGTTAAGGGGGGGTAGTACTCGCTGCAATACAACCCGAGTAACATTCTGCAGGGTACCGGTACTTACTAAGCAATGAAGAAGTTAAGGGGGGTAGTACTCGCTGCAATACAACCCGAGTAACATTCTGCAGGGTACCGGTACTTACTAAGCAATGAAGAAGTTAAGGGGGGGTAGTACTCGCTGCAATACAACCCGAGTAACATTCTGCAGGGTACCGGTACTTACTAAGCAATGAAGAAGTTAAGGGGGGGTAGTACTCGCTGCAATACAACCCGAGTAACATTCTGCAGGGTACCGGTACTTACTAAGCAATGAAGAAGTTAAGGGGGGGTAGTACTCGCTGCAATACAACCCGAGTAACATTCTGCAGGGTACCGGTACTTACTAAGCAATGAAGAAGTTAAGGGGGGGTAGTACTCGCTGCAATACAACCCGAGTAACATTCTGCAGGGTACCGGTACTTACTAAGCAATGAAGAAGTTAAGGGGGGGTAGTACTCGCTGCAATACAACCCGAGTAACATTCTGCAGGGTACCGGTACTTACTAAGCAATGAAGAAGTTAAGGGGGGGTAGTACTCGCTGCAATACAACCCGAGTAACATTCTGCAGGGTACCGGTACTTACTAAGCAATGAAGAAGTTAAGGGGGGGTAGTACTCGCTGCAATACAACCCGAGTAACATTCTGCAGGGTACCGGTACTTACTAAGCAATGAAGAAGTTAAGGGGGGGTAGTACTCGCTGCAATACAACCCGAGTAACATTCTGCAGGGTACCGGTACTTACTAAGCAATGAAGAAGTTAAGGGGGGGTAGTACTCGCTGCAATACAACCCGAGTAACATTCTGCAGGGTACCGGTACTTACTAAGCAATGAAGAAGTTAAGGGGGGGTAGTACTCGCTGCAATACAACCCGAGTAACATTCTGCAGGGTACCGGTACTTACTAAGCAATGAAGAAGTTAAGGGGGGGTAGTACTCGCTGCAATACAACCCGAGTAACATTCTGCAGGGTACCGGTACTTACTAAGCAATGAAGAAGTTAAGGGGGGGTAGTACTCGCTGCAATACAACCCGAGTAACATTCTGCAGGGTACCGGTACTTACTAAGCAATGAAGAAGTTAAGGGGGGGTAGTACTCGCTGCAATACAACCCGAGTAACATTCTGCAGGGTACCGGTACTTACTAAGCAATGAAGAAGTTAAGGGGGGGTAGTACTCGCTGCAATACAACCCGAGTAACATTCTGCAGGTACCGGTACTTACTAAGCAATGAAGAAGTTAAGGGGGGGTAGTACTCGCTGCAATACAACCCGAGTAACATTCTGCAGGGTACCGGTACTTACTAAGCAATGAAGAAGTTAAGGGGGGGGTAGTACTCGCTGCAATACAACCCGAGTAACATTCTGCAGGGTACCGGTACTTACTAAGCAATGAAGAAGTTAAGGGGGGGTAGTACTCGCTTTTTATGGACCCCTTTCTCCCTCATGTTTAGCATATTCAAATTGAGGTTTTAAGACGTTCGTTCCGTTAGTTTGGCGAGTTTGAGACCTTTCGCCTAATTGTTTATCAATGTTGAGACCTTTCGTGCCCTTTAGGTTAATTTTTTCCTGGTGAGCGATAGCGAACCTCTAATTTTAGAAGGAACCGGCATTCGGCCGGGATTTTTTTACCGAAAAAATGTACAAATTTATCTTGAAAGGGGGTTTAGGGTTTTTTTCTTCTAAGCTTGATGGAGGTATAGCGAGGAAACTCAAAAATAAATAAATAGATAAATATATAGACCAAAAACCAAGGGTGACAGGTCAGTTGAACCAGTGCCACTTCAACCAGTGCCACTTTAACCAGTGCTAACTCAACCAGTGGCCACTTCAACCAGTGACCATTTCAACCAGTGACCATTTTAACCAGTAGGTTAGGTTAGGTTAGGTTACTGGTTAAAATGGTCACGGGTTGAAATGGTCACTGGTTGAAATGGTCACTGGTTGAAGTGGCCACTGGTTAAAGTGGCACTGGTTGAAGTGGCACTGGTTCAACTGACATGGAACCAAAACCAAGTACTACCCTCTTAAGTACCCCCCCCCCCCCCCCCTTCCCCCACAACAACAAAGTCAACAGAAGGATCAAATGCGCTGGGAATTATGGTATGGACAGATTAAGGGGACATGGGGCGCTTTTCTGGTCCCCCTTCTTTCTCGTGTTTACCTCCATTGGTTTTCAGATTATACGACGTTCGGCCCATTAGTTTGTCGATGTTAAGACCTTCCGCCCCATTTCCTTGTCAATATTAAGATTTTTTTCCTATTTAGGTGTTAATTTTTTTTCCTGGCGAACGATAGTGAGCCTATAATTTTGGAAGAAATGGCCTCTGGCCGGGACATTTTTCTACCGAAAAATGTACAAATTAATCTAAAGGGGGATCGAATGGATATTTTTAAAAGTTTGATGGAGGTCTATGGAGGAAACTAGAAAAATATATGAATTATTAATATATGAAATAATCGACCAAAAAGTGAACCATCCCCCTAAACTTCCGTAAATTGTAACCTCCGTGCCGCGAGATTAAAGACAGGTACGCACAGGAGGGCTCAATCAGGCAGCTTTTCATTGACAACTCTCTTATGGTACTATATTGGTGTTATTTGGCACTGGTATCGTCAACTAAACTGAATGTACAGTCGCGCTAATAAGTGATGTCTCGGCACCAAGTATGTTTTGCTCAATAATATATAATTGGTATCAGCAATATCTAAGCTTCATTTCTTCATATCTAGTGAGATATACACACATGTTCCTATACGTTGCCTACCCACCCTATTCAACATTTGACGGACATTGATACAGCACAGAGCAAGCCAAACGTAATGATAGCTGGGACATGACCTATTAGCGCGACTGTACTCTATTATGTTTGGGGTAAGTCTTATAAAACTTGAATTCAGAAACTTACAGACTCCAGATGCTTAGAAAAAATGCCAGGGATAAAGCCTGTGTGGATTGCCACTTTAAAGACCCCGGTACAAAGACCCCTTGACAGGTTATTACCCCTGAGTAAGGTCTTCTATAGGGGAGATAAACGCCAACTTTGTTATCATAGGTGTCGTGCTGTATAGCTTTCCTGTTGGTGTGTTCTGATGGTCTTCCAGTGTTGTCATGATACAGCTTAAGAACAGACAAATTACACGAATAAAGAAAGGTTGACTAGATATACTCTTTATTCTTCTTCTTCTTTTTTTTTTTTTACTACAAGCTTCTCCAGAACTGTCCTCAGTAGGTGGAAGGGAAAAGGTTAGAAATGGAAGGACAGTTTTACAAATAGTGGGCTAGCAAAGACTACCCGACCTTCTCCTAGAGTTCTACTGCCCTCCTTTTCGCATTTTCTGTTTTCCATTCTCTATCCTCTTTGACCCGACCTGAAATACACAATGGGTGACATAGTTCGGGAATCTACGGAAGGCTTGTTGACCCATACATTGCATATCCCTGACTTGATCGTATAGCTAACCTAGGAATCACTCGAGCCACCCCCTACTCTCACCTGATCTTATAAATAACCTAAGAATCCCTATCACCAGCAGCTCGAACCACCATAACCACAGCTGATCTTATAGCTAACCCAGAACCCCCCCCCCCACCCCCCGACATTATTTTGAACCACCACAACCCCATCAGATCATACAGCTAACCCAGAACCACTCCGGCATAAGTTAGAACCACCACAACCCCATCAGATCGTATAGGTAACTCAGAACCGCCTCAATGAAAGCTAATGAAGAGGATATAGACGCAATGCTCCCCATAGACTGATAATGCATGCCCCTGAAGCCAACGGGAGAGCGAATTATGTGGCCACTTCACGGCTAGGTTAGTCTGATGGACGAGGTGGGCTGGGATCATAGGGGAACTGCCGCGATCTTTGGGGGATAGGTGTGGTTTAGGGGGGCGGGGGTCTCTAAATTCGCTCCTCCCTCCTCTCCTGTCACTTGTCGCGTCCCTCTAGTGCTCTTCTCTTTTTATTCCTTGTGTTGTCTTATTTTTCCTGTGTTCTCTCCTCTCCTGCCTCTGTTCGTTTTCTTCTTCTCTCTCTCTCTCTCTCTCTCTCTCTCTCTCTCTCTCTCTCTCTCTCTCTCTCTCTCTCTCTCTCTCTCTCTCTCTCTCTCTCTCTCTCTCTCTCTCTCCTCTACTTAGGCTGTGTTATCATCTGCCTTTTATCACGAGTGGGTTATTCTGAGGGACGAACGAGGTGGACTGGGATGATAAGGGAACTGCCTCGCTTGTTTCGGGATTGGTGTGTGCATATTTGAGAGAGAGAGAGAGAGAGAGGTGGGGCGTCATCTATATTTCAGAGTGGAACAGAGGGATGGAATTGGAATAGAGAAAAGAGGAGCGATTAGAAAACACATAGAAAACACATAGAAAACACATAGAAAACACATAGAAAACACATAGAAAAGTAAAGATACACCGGTAAAGGAGATTGAGTAGACATACATTAACCCCTTCTGTACCGGTGTTGTACTTTTCATTGTATTCTGGCAACTATTAGACGATTTTGTTCAGCTTGGACGTTTAACTATTAAAAGGCTACATACTATCTCAATTAATCCGTTTAGCTACCATATATCTTTCCTAAGCTTCATAAAATCGTCTAAATGTAGCTGAAGTCATATTAAAGAGACGTCGCCGGTACTGAAGGGGTTAGGAGAAGAGAAAGAGGAGGAGGTTTGTGAAATGGAATGGAAGAGGACAAATATTGAAGAGCAGGGCGATAATGAGAGAAGAGAATAAAGGATTGACTAGAAAGAAGAGGATGGAACAGGCAATAAGAGAATAAAGGATTGACTAGAAAGAAGATGATGGAACAGGCAATAAGAGAATAAAGGATTGACTAGAAAGAAGATGATGGAACAGGCAATACGAGAATAAAGGATTGACTAGAAAGAAGATGATGGAACAGGCAATACGAGAATAAAGGATTGACTAGAAAGAATGTGATGGAACAGGCAATAAGAGAATAAAGGATTGACTAGAAAGAAGATGATGGAACAGGCAATAAGAGAATAAAGGATTGACTAGAAAGAAGATGATGGAACAGGCAATAAGAGAATAAAGGATTGACTAGAAAGAAGATGATGGAACAGGCAATAAGAGAATAAAGGATTGACTAGAAAGAAGATGATGGAACAGGCAATAAGAGAATAAAGGATTGACTAGAAAGAAGATGATGGAACAGGCAATGAGAGAGAAGAAAAGATAAACTACAGTATATAGAGAGATTCATAGGTGACCTGCTTTTTGTTATTTCTGTCCTTTTCTATCTTTCTCTGGCTAGTATCCATTTGGCCCCATTCAGCCTTCTGTTTTAAGACGGTTATCCCCATCCAGGTGTCAATTTTTTACTGGTGAGCGGTAGCGAGCCAGCATATTTTTTTATTTTTGTTTGACAGCAGGCTAAATTTGTACATTTTTCGATAGAAAAATTTCTCCGGCGAAGCCGGATTTCTTCATATAATGCTGGCTCGTTATCGCTCGCCAGGAAGAAATCGACACCTAGATGGGGATAAACGTCTTAAAATAGTTGGCTGAATGGGGCCGAATGGATACAAGCCAGAGAAAGAGAGAAAAGGACAGAAATAACAAAAAGCAGGTCACCCCCCTTAAGGGAGCTCAGACGGTATTGTGCAGCAAAATTTACTGGTTCGGATCAATGGTTTAAGGAGGGGGTTTAATTTGCTCTCTAAACCTCTATCAAGTTTTAAAAACACCCACAAGACCCCCCCCCCCCCCCTTTGATATAAATGTGTACATGTTTCGGTAGAAAAATGTCCCGGCCGAAGGCCGATTCCTCTTCAAATACAGGCTCGCTATCGCTCATCAGGAAACAAAATCGACACCTAAATGGTACGAAAGGTCTTAATATTGTCAAATAAATGGGGCAAAAGGCCTGAAAATCGCCAAACTAATGGGGCGAATGTCTTGAAATCTCATAATAGATAGGGCTAAACATGAGTGAGGAGGAGGACTCGAAAAACCAACTGCCTCCCCTTAATCATGAACACTCTACAAGATATCAAACCGGGTCAATTCGGTCTTAACCCCTTCGGCACTATGACGTCTGTTTATCTTGGATTCTGGCTACAATTAGACGATTTTATGCAGTTTAAGAAGAATCTATGTTATTAAGAGGGTTTATTGTGATCATATTTACCCATTTCAGTCATATAGGTAGATTATAAACTAAATTATAAGCTAAATACAACAGTCTTATAATAATATTGGCACAATATAAGGGATTGTGCTTCAGGACTGATTTGCATAGTGTGGTTTGCCAGCCAGAGTACAGAACACGCCCACCTCCACATAAACTAGAGTGGGTTTATTCTAGGTTGGGTAGAAATCGTAACTCCTAACCTCTCATAACTCAAAAAGGACTAGAGTAATCGAGTTAATATTTCTACCAAATAGGAAGACTTGGCTAGGGAATATGTGTATAAATTGACGGCTCATTTCCTCTAGCCCTTTTTGAGTTATAGAGGTTAGAGTTTACGAGTTCTTCCCAACCTAGAATGAACGGACTATTCGAAGGCACTACACCTATCACCCCGCCCGTATATTCTCTCCACCCGCCCATCACCTCAAGGGAACAGCTACAATGAAGTAGTTCGTATCAAAGACCTTGCGATTTATTTCAGGGAGATACTCTACGTGAAACAGAGCGAATGACATAGAACAGTAGCTTACACTCACTGCAAAGTGTGCAAAATACTATCTTTTCTGTTCTAGATCTGCTTTTCAGAAGAAATATTACCGGTGAAGCTTTAAGGGGGAGGTAGTCGCTTTTTCTGGATCCCCTTCTCCCTCATGTTTAGCATATTAGTTTTGAGATTTTAAGACGCGTTATTACATTAGTTTGGCGATTTTGAGACCTTTCACCCTATTTCTTTGTCAATATCAAGACCTTTCGTGTCATTTTGGTGTTGATTTTTTCCTAGCGAGCGATAGCGAGCCTGTAATTTTAAAAGGAATCGGCCTTCGGCCGGGCCATTTTTCTACAGAAAAAATGTACAAATTTATCTTGAAAAGGGGTCTAGGGAGTGTATTTTTAATCTTGATGGGGGTCTAACGAGGGAACTAAACAAATAGACTAATATATAAATACGTAGGCCAAAAACCAAGCACCAAGGGGGGTAACCTGCTTTTTCCTCTCCTTTTTTCTCGTGCTCTGGCTTATATCCATTCGGCCCCATTCAGCCTACTATTTTAAGACGTTTATCCCCATCCAGGTGTCAATTTTTTACTGGTGAGCGATAGCGAGCCAGCATATTTTTAAAATATTTTTGACAGCAAGCTAAATTTGTAAATTTTTCGATAGAAAATTTTCTCCGGCGAAGCCGGATTTCTTAATATAAAACTGGCTCGCTATCGCTCGCCAGGAAGAAATCGACACCTAGATGGGGATAAACGTTTTAAAATAGTTGGCTAAATGGGGCCGAATGGATACAAGCCAGAGAAAGAGAAAGGAGAAAAATACCAAAAAACAGGTCGGCCCCCTCCCTTAAGGTAAGACTCCTTGACGTAGAATAGACCTTAGACGCCGAGGTGAAAACAGTGTCCACATAGTCTAGTGTTAAGGGGAGGTGGGTCGCTTTTCTGCTCCCCTTTCTTCCTCATGTGTAGGCCCATTACTCTTCAGATTGTATGACGTTCGCCCGTTAGTTTGGCGATTTTAAAGACTTTTCGACCCATGTCTTTGTCAATAATAAGACTTTTCGTGTCATCTAGTTGTCGATTTTTTTCCTGGCGAGCGATAGCGAGCCTGTAATGTAAGAGAAACCGGCTTTTCTATCGATTTCATAGCTGAACGCCCCCCTCCCACACACTTCACGATTTTCTATCATCTATTCTCTCCTCTTCTGCCTATTATATCGTCTATACACGCATATCTCCTCTCTGTTCCCTTAAGGGCAGATGAGTCGTTTTTCTAGATCCCCTTCAACCTCATGTTTAGCCTCTTTAGTATTGAGATCTTTAGACTTATGCCCCATTAGTTTGGCGATTTTAAGACCTTTTGCCCCATGTTGTTGTCAATATTAAGACCTTTCGTGTTATTTAGGTGTTGATTTTTTTTTTTTTCCGGGCGAACGATAGTGAGCCTGTAATTGTGGAAGAATCGGCTTTCGGCCGGGACATTTTTCTACCGAAAAATGTACAAATTTATCTAGAAGGGGGATCTGATGAATGTTTTTTTAAGTTTGATGGAGGTCTAGGGAGGAACAAAAATAAAAACATAATAAATATATATATGAAATAATCTCCCCTTAATAGACTCATCTCCCCTTAATAGACTCATCTCCCCTTAATAGACTCATCTCCCCTTAATAGACTCATCTCCCCTTAATAGACTCATCTCCCCTTAATAGACTCATCTCCCCTTAATAGACTCATCTCCCCTTAATAGACTCATCTCCCCTTAATAGACTCATCTCCCCTTAACAGACTCATCTCCCCTTAATAGACTCATCTCCCCTTAACAGACTCATCTCCCCTTAATAGACTCATCTCCCCTTAATAGACTCATCTCCCCTTAATAGACTCATCTCCCCTTAATAGACTCATCTCCCCTTAATAGACTCATCTCCCCTTAATAGACTCATCTCCCCTTAATAGACTCATCTCCCCTTAATAGACTCCTCTCCCCTTAATAGACTCCTCTCCCCTTAATAGACTCCTCTCCCCTTAATAGACTCCTCTCCCCTTAATAGACTCCTCTCCCCTTAATAGACTCATCTCCCCTTAATAGACTCATCTCCCCTTTATAGACTCATCTCCCCTTAATAGACTCATCTCCCCTTAATAGACTCATCTCCCCTTAATAGACTCATCTCCCCTTAATAGACTCATCTCCCCTTAATAGACTCATCTCCCCTTAACAGACTCATCTCCCCTTAATAGACTCCTCTCCCCTTAATAGACTCCTCTCCCCTTAATAGACTCCTCTCCCCTTAATAGACTCATCTCCCCTTAATAGACTCATCTCCCCTTAATAGACTCATCTCCCCTTAATAGACTCATCTCCCCTTAATAGACTCATCTCCCCTTAACAGACTCATCTCCCCTTAATAGACTCCTCTCCCCTTAATAGACTCATCTCCCCTTAATAGACTCATCTCCCCTTAATAGACTCATCTCCCCTTAATAGACTCATCTCCCCTTAATAGACTCATCTCCCCTTAATAGACTCATCTCCCCTTAATAGACTCATCTCCCCTTAATAGACTCCTCTCCCCTTAATAGACTCCTCTCCCCTTAATAGACTCCTCTCCCCTTAATAGACTCATCTCCCCTTAATAGACTCATCTCCCCTTAATAGACTCATCTCCCCTTAATAGACTCATCTCCCCTTAACAGACTCATCTCCCCTTAATAGACTCCTCTCCCCTTAATAGACTCATCTCCCCTTAATAGACTCCTCTCCCCTTAATAGACTCCTCTCCCCTTAATAGACTCATCTCCCCTTAATAGACTCATCTCCCCTTAATAGACTCCTCTCCCCTTAATAGACTCCTCTCCCCTTAACCCCACATTGATCTGGTTCTGCTACAGTACTGTACATCACCCCCAATCTTCAGCCGGTATTAAGGGCAGATATCCACTTGAGGGATTTTTTTCTTGACTCTTGAAGAAATCCGGCTTCGCCGGAGACATTTTTCTATCGAAAAATGTACAAATTTAGCCTGCTGTCTAACAAAAATTAAAAATATGCTGGCTCGCTACCGCTCACCAGTAAGAAATTAACACCTGGATGGGGATAAACGTCTTAAAACAGTAGGCTGAATGGGGCCAAATGGATACAAGCCATAGAAAGATAGAAAAGGACAGAACAAAAACAGGCCACCCCCTTAAGCTTGATGGAGGTCTAGCGAGGAAACTAAAAATTCAATTAATAAATTAATTAATATCCCCCAACACCGGCCACTGCCCCCTTAATCTGTATTATTATTGTATAGGCTATGCAAAGATAACGTTGTGGTTTGTAGTTCACATTATGTCTTTGGCAGTGATAGCATAACCAGAACAATGCCATGCCATGTTAATTTGGCAGTGATAGCATAACCAGAACAATGCCATGCCATGTTAATTTGGAAGTGATAGCATAACCAGAACAATGCCATGCCATGTTAATTTGGAAGTGATAGCATAACCAGAACAATGCCATGTCATGTTAATTTGGCAGTGATAGCATAACCAGAACAATGCCATGCCATGTTAATTTGGCAGTGATAGCATAACCAGAACAATGCCATGCCATGTTAATTTGGCAGTGATAGCATAACCAGAACAATACCATGCCATGTTAATTTGGAAGTGATAGCATAACCAGAACAATGCCATGCCATGTTAATTTGGCAGTGATAGCATAACCAGAACAATACCATGCCATGTTAATTTGGAAGTGATAGCATAACCAGAACAATGCCATGCCATGTTAATTTGGAAGTGATAGCATAACCAGAACAATGCCATGCCATGTTAATTTGGAAGTGATAGCATAACCAGAACAATGCCATGTCATGTTAATTTGGCAGTGATAGCATAACCAGAACAATGCCATGCCATGTTAATTTGGAAGTGATAGCATAACCAGAACAATGCCATGCCATGTTAATTTGGCAGTGATAGCATAACCAGAACAATACCATGCCATGTTAATTTGGAAGTGATAGCATAACCAGAACAATGCCATGCCATGTTAATTTGGCAGTGATAGCATAACCAGAACAATACCATGCCATGTTAATTTGGAAGTGATAGCATAACCAGAACAATGCCATGCCATGTTAATTTGGCAGTGATAGCATAACCAGAACAATACCATGCCATGTTAATTTGGAAGTGCATAACCAGAACAATGCCATGCCATGTTAATTTGGAAGTGATAGCATAACCAGAACAATGCCATGCCATGTTAATTTGGAAGTGATAGCATAACCAGAACAATGCCATGCCATGTTAATTTGGCAGTGATAGCATAACCAGAACAATGCCATGCCATGTTAATTTGGAAGTGATAGCATAACCAGAACAATGCCATGCCATGTTAATTTGGAAGTGATAGCATAACCAGAACAATGCCATGCCATGTTAATTTGGCAGTGATAGCATAACCAGAACAATGCCATGCCATGTTAATTTGGCAGTGATAGCGCTGCATAACCAGAACAATGCCATGCCATGTTAATTTGGCAGTGATAGCATAACCAGAACAATACCATGCCATGTTAATTTGGAAGTGATAGCATAACCAGAACAATGCCATGCCATGTTAATTTGGCAGTGATAGCGCTGCATAACCAGAACAATGCCATGCCATGTTAATTTGGCAGTGATAGCATAACCAGAACAATGCCATGCCATGTTAATTTGGAAGTGATAGCATAACCAGAACAATGCCATGCCATGTTAATTTGGAAGTGATAGCATAACCAGAACAATGCCATTCCATGTTAATTTGGAAGTGATAGCATAACCAGAACAATGCCATGCCATGTTAATTTGGAAGTGATAGCATAACCAGAACAATGCCATGCCATGTTAATTTGGAAGTGATAGCATAACCAGAACAATGCCATGCCATGTTAATTTGGAAGTGATAGCATAACCAGAACAATACCATGCCATGTAAATTTGGCAGTGATAGCATAACCAGAACAATGCCACGCCATGTTAATTTGGAAGTGATAGCATAACCAGAACAATGCCACGCCATGTTAATTTGGCAGTGATAGAATAACCAGAACAATGCCATGCCTTGGTAATTTGGAAGTGATAGCATAACCAGAACAATGCCATGCCATGTTAATTTGGCAGTGATAGCATAACCAGAACAATGCCATGCCATGTTAATTTGGAAGTGATAGCATAACCAGAACAATGCCATGCCATGGTAATTTGGAAGTGATAGCATAACCAGAACAATGCCATGCCATGGTAATTTGGAAGTGATAGCATAACCAGAACAATGCCATGCCATGTTAATTTGGCAGTGATAGCATAACCAGAACAATGCCATGCCATGTTAATTTGGAAGTGATAGCATAACCAGAACAATGCCATGCCATGTTAATTTGGAAGTGATAGCATAACCAGAACAATGCCATATCATGTTAATTTGGCAGTGATAGCATAACCAGAACAATGCCATGCCATGTTAATTTGGAGGTGATAGCATAACCAGAACAATGCCATGCCATGTTAATTTGGAAGTGATGGCATACCGTAACCAGAACAATGCCATGCCATGTTAATTTGGCAGTGATAGCATAACCAGAACAATGCCATGCCATGTTAATTTGGCAGTGATAGCATAACCAGAACAATGCCATGCCATGTTAATTTGGCAGTGATAGCATAACCAGAACAATGCCATGCCATTTTAATTTGGCAATGATAGCATAACCACAACAATGCCATTCCATGTTAATTTGGAGGTGATAGCATAACCAGAACAATGCCATGCCATGTTAATTTGGCAGTGATAGCATAACCAGAACAATGCCATGCCATGTTAATTTGGCAGTGATAGCATAACCAGAACAATGCCATGCCATGTTAATTTGGCAGTGATAGCATAACCAGAACAATGCCATGCCATGTTAATTTGGCAGTGATAGCATAACCAGAACAATGCCATGCCATGTTAATTTGGAAGTGATAGCATAACCAGAACAATGCCATGCCATGTTAATTTGGCAGTGATAGCATAACCAGAACAATGCCATGCCATGTTAATTTGGAAGTGATAGCATAACCAGAACAATGCCATGTCATGTTAATTTGGCAGTGATAGCATAACCAGAACAATGCCATGCCATGTTAATTTGGCAGTGATAGCATAACCAGAACAATGCCATGCCATGTTAATTTGGAAGTGATAGCATAACCAGAACAATGCCATGCCATGATAATTTGGCAGTGATAGCATAACCAGAACAATGCCATGCCATGTTAATTTGGCAGTGATAGCATAACCAGAACAATGCCATGCCATGTTAATTTGGAAGTGATAGCATAACCAGAACAATGCCATGCCATGTTAATTTGGAAGTGATAGCATAACCAGAACAATGCCATGCCATGTTAATTTGGAAGTGATAGCATAACCAGAACAATGCCATGCCATGTTAATTTGGAAGTGATAGCATAACCAGAACAATGCCATGCCATGTTAATTTGGAAGTGATAGCATAACCAGAACAATGCCATGCCATGTTAATTTGGCAGTGATAGCATAACCAGAACAATGCCATGCCATGTTAATTTGCCTGTACTCCTTCTCAAATGCATTCAAGCCTTCAAACATCATTTTCTAGATCCCCTTCTCCCTCATGTTTAGCCCCATTAGTATTGAGATTTGTATACTTTTGCCCCATTAGTGTGGCGATTTTCAGACCTTTTGCCCCATTGTGTTGCCAATATTAAGACCAGTCGAAAATATTGCCCAAAATGTTGCCCGGAAACACGTCGAGCATCAAAAGTTGACAATAAAGGGTCTCGTGTGATATCGCCCCCCCCCCCCCCACCCCTTATCCTTGGCCCTCTCACTCAGCGCCTCTGTTGTTGCTTGTCTGCCTTTGTTGTTTGTCTGCTCCGGCCGGTGTGTTTGGCCGGCCCACTTTAAGGGGAGATGGGTAGTTTTTCTGGCCCCCTTTCTCCTTCGGGTTTAGCCCCATTAGTTTTCAGATTTTAAGACGTTGGGCCCATTAGTTTGGCTTTTTTCACACCTTTCGCCTCACTTCGTTGTCAAGTTTAAGATATTTCGTGCCAGTTAGGTGTCGATTTTGTCCTTGCGAGAGATAGCGAGCCTGTAATTCTAAGAGAAATCGACCTTCGGTCAGGACATTTTTCAACCGAAAAATGTAAACATTTATCTTGAAGGGGGGTCTAGGGGGTGTTTTTGTAAGCTTGATGGAGGTCTAGTAAGGAAATACAAAAAATAAATGAATTAATATGTAAAACTTGCAAGTTACTAAACAAAGCACAACTGGGACAAAGACAATATTAAGTCAACATAACTCATCAAACAACGAGGAAACAACGCTTACTAAAATAAAATGTATGAAATAAAAGAACACAATCCACCGCATAGGGTGTACATTACCACATGACCAAAATGAATAGACCAAAAAATCAGCCACTGTCCCCTTATAACAAATGTGTCTGTGTTAGCGTGATAGTTGGTAAAAAGGCCGCCGCGCCGAGATACAACCCGTCACTTGCTATTTGTTTGGGTAAATTAGTCCGATAACAGAGATTATAGGAGTTGCTTTAAGGGGAGGTTTTTAGTTAGTTCGCTAGACCTCCATCAAGCTTAACATTACAACCCCTAGAGCCCCTTTCAAGATAAATGTGTACATTTTTCGGTAGAAAAATGTCCCGGCCGAAGGCCGGTTCCTCTCAAATTACAGGCTCGCTTTCGCTCGCCAGGAAAATATCGACACCTAGATGGCACGAAAAGTCTTAAAATTGACAGAAATGGGGTGAAAGTTCTTAAAATCGCCAAACTAATGGGGCGAACGTCTTAAAATATCAAAAGCAATGGGGCTAACCATGAGGGAGAAAGGGGTCAAGATAAATAATTCCTCAAGTGGAAATCTCCCCTTAACTGAGGGTGGGAGGCGTTGCGGCTGGGGGGGGGTTGACAAGTGGGTGAATTAGGAGTTTGTTTAGATGTTATGTATAGAAATGAGCCCAACAAGACCGATAATGTGACTAGGCTGTGGTTGAGGGGGTTGACAGGCTGGTGAATTAGGAGTTTGTTTAGATGTTATGTATAGAAATGAGCCCAACAAGACCGATAATGTGACTAGGCTGTGGTTGAGGGGGTTGACAAGTGGGTGAATTAGGAGTTTGTTTAGATGTTATGTATAGAAATGAGCCCAACAAGACCGATAATGTGACTAGGCTGTGGTTGAGGGGGTTGACAGGCTGGTGAATTAGGAGTTTGTTTAGATGTTATGTATAGAAATGAGCCCAACAAGACCGATAATGTGACTAGGCTGTGGTTGAGGGGGTTGACAGGCTGGTGAATTAGGAGTTTGTTTAGATGTTATGTATAGAAATGAGCCCAACAAGACCGATAATGTGACTAGGCTGTGGTTGAGGGGGTTGACAGGCTGGTGAATTAGGAGATTATTTATATTTTATGTATATTAATTAGTTGGAGAAGAGAGATTATAGGAGTGGCTTTTACTGAGGGTGGGAGGTGTTGCGGCCGGAGAGTGGGGGGGGGGGGGTTGACAAGCTGGCGAATTAGGAATTTGTTTAGATTTGATGTAGATAAATTAGCCCGACAAGAGAGATATTAAGAGTACCGGTAGGCTGTGGTTGAGGGGGTTGACAGGCTGGTGATTTAGGAGGTTATGTATATTTTATGTATATATGTATTAAGGGGAGATATCCACTTGAGGGATTTTTTTTCTTGACTCCTTTCTCCCTCATGTTTAGCCCCATTGTTTTCCTAATGTTAAGACGTTCGCCCCATTATTTTGACGATTTTAAGAACTTTCAACCCATTTCTGTCAAGTTTAAGACCTTTCGTGCCATTTAGGTGTCGATTTTATCCTGGCGAGCGATAGCGAGCCTGTAATTTAAGAGGAACCGGCTTTCAGCCGGGAAATTTTTCTACCGAAAAATGTACAAATTTATCTTGAAAGGGGCTCAAGGGGGTGTAATCTTAAGCTTGAAGGATATCTACGGACCAAACTAAAAACCTCCCCTTAACCCAACAAGAAAGATAATATGAGTAGGCTGCGGTTGAGGGGTGGTCGACAAACTGGTGATTTAGTTGGCTGTGGTAGAGGTGGTTGACAGGCTGGTGATTTAGGAGTTTATTTGTATTTTATATATATAAATTAAACCGACAATAGAGATAATTAGAGTTGCTTCTCCTAAGGGTGGGAGGAGCTGCGGCTGAGGTGGTTGGCAAGCTGGTGATTAAGAGTCGATTATTTCATATATATATTTTTTTATTTTATTTTTTCCTCCCTAGACCTCCATCAAACTTGAAAAACATCCATTAGGACCCCCCTTCTAGATTAATTTGTACATTATATTATGTATCTAGGATATTGTGCCTAGAACACATTGTCAGCCTTGAACAATTTATCTGATGACTGCTAGAATGCTACATCTTAACTCTTTCACGCTTTTATGACGCAGAGGTTGCCAGATTAGCAATAAGAAATAGAGTTCCCTCACTCTTATAGTTACCTCTCCAAAATTAGTTTTCTGCCCACAGCTAACTCAAAGACAACTGCAGAGGTTGAACTAACTAAACTAAAGGTTTCTAAATACCCCTGATGGTAACAAAGGCTTTAAAGTATCCCTAATAGGCTCAAAATCGCGTCATAAGCGTGAAAGGGTTAAAACTGTGTATATTATGTGATATTGAGAACATAATTATACAGTATATATATTTACTTCTATAATGCTATGAATATACACAAACCATTTTTGGATACCCCTAGAGCATTATATATACGGTATGTTAGATATGAAGGAGAGAGAGAGAGAGAGAGAGAGAGAGAGAGAGAGAGAGAGAGAGAGAGAGAGAGAGAGAGAGAGAGAGACTAGATTATGAAGGACCGTTGTTTACCTAGTCCTGTTAAGGGGGGAAGGGTTTAGTTTTTGGTCGATATTTCATATACAGTATATATTCTTTGTGTTAGTTTCCTCCATAGATCGCCATCAAACTTTAAAAACATCCAATAGATCCCCCTTCTAGATTAATTTGTAATTTTTTTCGGTAGATAAATGTTCCGTCCGAAGGTCAATTCTTCCAAAATTACAGGCTCACTATCGTTCACCAGGGAAAACAATCGACACCTAAATAAAGTGAAAGGTCTTAATATTGAAAAAGAAATGGGGTGAAAGGTCTTACAATCGACAAAATAAGGGGGCAAAGATGTTAAAATCTGAAAACTAATGGGGTTAAGCATGAGGGAGAAGGGTGACCAGACAAACGAGCCATCTCCTCTTAATCAACCTGATGAGGCCAAACCACCACTACTATATCCCATTCAATACCAGGGACGTCTTTTACATAATTTTCTGGCAACTATAAGACGATGAGATTCAGCTTAGGAAGGCCCTCTAGCAATAATAAATCTTCCAGCCATCTCCATCATCCCTTTTAACTACCACAGATCTTTCCTAAGCTTCAAAATATCGTCAAAATAAAGGTAGAATCTAATATAACACACGCCGCTGGTACTTACGGGGGGGATGGTTCACTTTTGGGGGGATTTTTGCATGTATTCATTGTTTTTCTAGTTTCCTCCCTATACCTCTGTAATGCCCTCGAAAATGTCCCGCAACCACAATAATGTACTACCCGAGTTGACGTCAGGTATAGCGTAAAATAGTCGTGGATGGTAAGTTCAATAAACTCATCACGTGATAACACCACGAGACTATCACCTGGATCACCACACCAACTTCGTTGTCTCCCTTTCACATAACTACACATATTTATACGTCTCTCCAATCACAGCCTTCTCGTATACAACCCACATTACTTTATTCCTTAACATTTGTATGTACCAACTAAGTATGTATTTAATTAAGGTACCAACCATGCATGCAGACTATAATATTTTCATTGTGTAGGTACGACGGCGATCTGAAGACACCTCAGTAAACCTATGCCCCTCCCCCTGTTTTGGAGTCCACCACGACTGTCCGGTAATACGAACCTCAGCCGTGTGACTCGCCTAGTCATTCTGGGCAATTATTTGTTTTAATACTCCCCAGGTCTCTCAACTTGAGATATTGTTTCTTTGTTGTTAATCCGTCACTTAAGACACTCGACTCATATCAATTGTTATTCGTACCCTACTGGCGATTAATACTAGTGTTCATGTTTCACCTTTGTTGCCAGTAATTCACTGAGATTCTTAACCACATTTGTGTAGGATTTATCCTCAACCTATTATGTACCCTATCCCTTGTGTGTTACTATTACTATTGCTTCAGATGAGAAAACATCCCGACTACGAATCTATATTCGAGAGTTGGAGATCGAAATGATTATGTTGAGACGATTCTATAACTCCTCAAGAGAGACGTTACCTGAATTAATATACCATCCACGACTATTTTACGCTATACCTGACGTCAACTCGGGTAGTACATTATTGTGGTTGCGGGACATTTTCGAGGGCATTACAACCTCCATCAAATTTAAAAAAAACATCCATTAGATCCCCCTTCTAGATTAATTTGTACATTTTTCGGTACGGCCGGTTCTTCCAACATTACAGGCTCACTATCGTTCGCCAGGGAAAACATCGACACCTAAATAGCACGAAAGGTCTAAATATTGATGACGACATGGGGCGAAAGGTCTTAAAATCGACTAACTAATGGGGTAAACATCTTAACATCTGAAAACTAATGGGGCTAAACACGAGGAAGAATGGGGACCAGAAAACCGGCCCATGTCCCTTTAAAGGGTTAAGAACCCGAAGCAGAGAAGAATGTTGGTGTCCAGCTTGGTGGTGAATCCGGTACTTCTATTATGGGAAAGGATCCCCTTCTCCTTCATGTTTATCCCCATTAGTTTTACTTTTTTAATGTACTCAAGAGTTCCTTCCACCTTCATTTATAATTTTATACTCTCGGAGGTGTGACAAACCTATTATATCGGCAGCCCACCCACCCACTACCATGTGGTGTTTTGTGGGACTCATTCCTTCCTCACACCATCCTTACCTATTACCTATTATCCTTACCTTACCTATTATCCTTACCTTACCTATTACCTATTATCCTTACCTTACCGGTACCTATTATCCTTACCTTACCTATTATCCTTACCTTACCTATTACCCGTATCATACCTATTACCCTTATCTTACCTATTACCTATTATCCTTACCTTACCTATTACCCTTATCTTACCTATTATCCTTACCTTACCTATTATCCTTACCTTACCTATTATCCTTACCTTCCCTATTACCTATTATCCTTACCTTACCTATTATCCTTACCTTGCCTATTACCTATTATCCTTACCTTACCTATTATCCTTACCTTACCTATTACCCTTATCTTACCTATTACCGATTATCCTTACCTTACATATTATCCTTACCTTACCTATTACCCTTATCTTACCTATTATCCTTACCTTACCTATTACCTATTATCCTTACCTTACCTATTACCTATTTTCCTTACCTTACCTATTCTGCTTACCTTACCTATTATCCTTACCTTACCTATTACCTATTATGCTTACTTTACCTATTATCCATACCTTACCTATTATCCTTACCTTACCTATTACCTATTATCCTTACCTTACCTATTATCCTTACCTTACCTATTACCCTTACCTTACCTATTATCCTTACCTTACCTATTACCTATAATCCTTACCTTACCTATTACCTATTATCCATACCTTACCTATTATCCTTACCTTACCTATTATCCTTACCTATTACCTATTATCCTTACCTAACCTATTATCCTTACCTTACCTATTACCTATTATCCTTACCTTACCTATTATCCTTACCTTACCTATTTCCTATTATCCTTACCTTACCTATTGCCTATTATCCTTACCTTACCTATTATCCTTACCTTACCTATTATCCTTACCTTACCTATTACCTATTATCCTTACCTTACCTATTATCCTTACCCATCAACCAACTCAAGGTCTCTCTCCTCTTCTGTCACTTATCACTTCTCTCTAGTGCTCTTCTCATTTCCATTGTCTGTTCTCTTATTTTTCTTGTATTCTCTCCTCTCTTCCCTCTTTTCGTCTTCTTCTTTTTCTTCTTCTCTCCTCTCTCTCTCTCTCTCTCTCTCTCTCTCTCTCTCTCTCTCTCTCTCTCTCTCTCTCTCTCTCTCTCTCGTGACCTTGCTCCATGGGTCAGACGAGATCACTGAGGGTCAAAATATGCAGGAGTAAGAGGTCAAGACATTGTTGTGAAGTGTGATACTTAGTGGAGGCGGTTACAAAGAGTTACAAGGAATGGTTAGTATCCCACAGACCTTATGATCTAGGCCGGGGAAATACTATAGGTGGAAGAGAGATTGATTGATATATTTACTTGGTCTTATACTATTCTTATTATGATGCAGAGACAGTAGTTTCATATTTTAACGTCAAGTATCGATAAATTAGCTGCTAGGGGATTCAATTTACCGCCAGATGAAATGAAACACACTATAAGTTCACTGCATTCTTACCCAGGTGTGCAAAATACTCTCTACTCTCTTCTTGAATTACGAAAATTAAGAGGTGTTTACAACTGCTGAACACTTTGTTCTAGGTAGAACCGACCTTATTTACGAAAAGAAATCCACATATATTATAATAGTGTTGACTATGCACCTCTAGTGTCTAGCCATGGTTGTGTGTTGTATTTATTCTGAGAGAGAGAGAGAGAGAGAGAGAGAGAGAGAGAGAGAGAGAGAGAGAGAGAGAGAGAGAAAGAGAGAGAGAGAAAACAAAAATGTTGTGTGTGTGTTGGGGGGGGGAGATATGTTTCTTGATATTGTGGTTTGTGTGTGTGTGATTTTTTGTTTTTATTATTTTGTTGTGGTTGTGTGTGTGTGATAGAGAGGGGTTCATTGTTGTGGATGTGTGTGTGTGAGAAGTTTGTTGTGGTTGTGTGTGTATATGTGGGAGAACTTGTTTTGTTATTGAAGTTGTGTGTGAAAGAATATTATTGTTATTGTGGTTGTCTGTGTGTGAGAGAGAGAGCGAGAGAGATCTGTGTTTTGTTATTGTGTGTGTGTGTGTGTGTGTGTGTGTGAAGAGAGAGGGAGAGAGTATACGTTATTCCTTTGATGGTGTTTGGGGTTGATATGGTTGGTGCTGGGGTTGGTGGTTTCAAAGTATATACATTCTAATATAATTATACTTTGAGTGATTTAGTTGGCGGTGAAGATGTTGGTAAAAGAAGTTTGTAAACTTCAAGAGAGCCCTCGATATCGAACTGCAAACAGTGCCAGACGAGCCCATCTTCGCAAGGGAGCGGGCTGTCTCTTCAAACAGCCTGCTGCACCAAAACACAA
The DNA here is from genome assembly GCA_032716605.1 of Paralithodes platypus. Classification (NCBI taxonomy): domain Eukaryota; kingdom Metazoa; phylum Arthropoda; class Malacostraca; order Decapoda; family Lithodidae; genus Paralithodes; species Paralithodes platypus. The sequence goes on from CM064551.1 coordinate 39,490,875, forward strand.
CCCACAACGAGGGGCGACGCGCTCCTCGGTGCTGCTAGGAGAGTGGCGAACACAACCTTAGGTAACCTTAGGTAGGAAGGAGCTTAATTAGTGGCGTTTATTGATGTAGTTGTGAAGGAATTTAGTGCGTTTATTGATGTAGTTGAAGGAGTTTTGTGGCGTTTATTGATGTAGTTGAAGGAGTTTAGTGGCGTTTATTGATATAGTTGAAGGAGTTTTGTGGCGTTTATTGATGAAGTTGAAGGAGTTTTGTGGCGTTTATTGATGTAGTTGAAGGAGTTTAGTGGCGTTTATTGATGTAGTTGAAGGAGTTTAGTGGCGTTTATTGATGTAGTTGAAGGAGTTTTGTGGCTTTTATTGATGTAGTTGAAGGAGTTTTGTGGCGTTTATTTATGTAGTTGTGAAGGAATTTTGTGGGTTTATTGATGTACTTTAAGGAGTTTTGTGGCGTTTATTTATGTAGTTGAAGGAGTTTTGTGGCGTTTATTGATGTAGTTGAAGGAGTTTTGTGGCGTTTATTTATGTAGTTGTGAAGGAGTTTTGTGGGTTTATTGATGTAGTTGTGAAAGAATTTAGTGGCGTTCATTTATGTAGGCTAGTTGGTAAAATAAGCTTGTGAAGGAGCTTAATTTGTGGCGTTTATTGATGTAGTTGTTAGCGTTTAGTTAGTGGCGTTTATTGATGTAGTTGTTAGCGTTTATTGGCGATTAGTGATGTTAGCGTTTATTGATGTAGTTGTTAGCGTTTATTGATGTAGTTGTTAGCGTTTATTGGCGTTTATTGATGTAGTTGTTAGCGTTTATTGATGTAGTTGTTTGCGTTAAGTGACGTTTATTGATGTAGTTGTTAGCGTTTAGTGGTGTTTATTTATGTAGTTGTTAGCGTTTAGTGGCGTTTATTGATGTAGTTGTTAGCGTTTAGTGGTGTTTATTGATGTAGTTAGCGTTTATTTATGTAGTTGTTAACGTTTAGTGTCGTTTATTGATGTAGTTGTTAGCGTTTATTGATGTAGTTGTTAGCATTTATTGATGTAGTTGTTAGCGTTTATTGATGTAGTTGTTAGCGTTTATTGATGTAGTTGTTAGCGTTAAGTGGCGATTATTGATGTAGTTGTTAGCGTTTAGTGGTGTTTATTTATGTAGTTGTTAGCATTTAGTGGCGTTTATTGATATAGTTGTTAGCGTTTAGTGGTGTTTATTGATGTAGTTAGCATTTATTTATGTAGTTGTTAGCGTTTAGTTTCGTTTATTGATGTAGTTGTTAGCGTTTATTGATGTAGTTGTTAGCGTTTATTGATGTAGTTGTTAGCGTTTATTGATGTAGTTAGCGTTTATTGGCGTTTATTGATGTAGTTGTTAGCGTTTAGTGGTGTTTATTATGTAGTTGTTAGCGTTTAGTGGCGTTTATTGATGTAGTTGTTAGCGTTTAGTGGTGTTTATTGATGTAGTTAGCGTTTATTTATGTAGTTGTTAGCGTTTAGTGTCGTTTATTGATGTAGTTAGCGTTTATTGGCGTTTATTGATGTAGTTGTTAGCGTTTATTGATGTAGTTGTTAGCGTTTAGTGTCGTTTATTGATGTAGTTGTTAGTGTTTAGTGTCGTTTATTGATGTAGTTGTTGGTGTAGTGGAGGAAGATGCGGAAGTTGATGAGTGAAGTGGTCGACTACGTTGACTTTATAGCTAGTGATCCTAATAATAAGGGAGCCCACCTCGCTTTTTTCTCTTTCTCTCCCTCTCTCTTTGACTTGTATCCATTCGGCCCCATTCAGCCTACTGTTTTAAAACGTTTACCCCCATCCAGGTGTCAATATATTCGCTCGCCAGGAAGAAATCGACACCTGGATGGGGATAAACGACTCAAAACAGTTGACTGAATGGGGCCGAATGGATACAAGCCAGGGAAAGAGAGGGAAGGAGAGAAAAGTAAAAAACAAAAAGCCGGTGACCCCCCATAAGGTACTTGTTATTATCCTAGTGGTAATAATACGTGATTAAAGTGATGGTAGAGGTATTTACTGTTTCAGAAGTGGCTAGTCATAATAATAGTAGTACGGTACTTATTAGTATCCTATAGTGGGTTTATGCTAGGTTGGGCAGAAATCGTAACCTCAAACCTCTCTCATAACTCAAAAAAGAACTAGAGTAATCGAGCTAACATATCTACTAAATAGGAAGACTTGGCTAGGGAATAGGTGTGGAAATTGACGGCTTATTTGCTCTAGCCCTTTTTGAGTTACAGAGGTTAGAGGTTACTATTTCTTCCCAACCTAGAATGAACGGACTATAGTAGCAATGGTGGTGATAGTAGTAATTAGGGTGGATAGTACAGTAGATTACAGATGTGACGGTACTATTTTAGAAGTGGTTAGTAATCATACCATACAGTAAGTGCATTTTATTATCCTATACCCTGTTTTAAGTAGGTAGGCCACAAATCGTGAAATATAACTAAAAAAGGGCTAAAGAAAATGGGCTGTAATTTTCCCTACCTTTACCCCTGGCTGACCCTTCCCAAATGGAAGAAATATTAGTGCGATGACTCTAGTCGTTTGTGAGTTACAGAGGTTGATCTTGAAGTTTTAGCCTACTTATTTTGAATGGGGTATAGTAGCAATGGTGGTGGTATATTCCATTAATTATAAGTAGGCCAGATATCGTGACTCCTAATCTCTGTAACGCAACAAGGGCTGGAGCAAATGGCCTAGAAATGCCCACACCTATTAAATGGCGCACTTTTCCCAAATAGTAGAAATATTTGCTCGATTACTCTAGTTGGTTTTGAGTTATAAAGGTTGATGTTCAAGAGTTTTAGCCTACTTGTTTTGAATGGTGTATAGTAGCCATGGTGGTGGTAGTGCTGAGTGTGAAGTGTATAACATCATAGCAGAGGTGGCAGTACTGGTATTGGTGCTGGCAAATGGCTGACTTATTATTGAGAATGCTGACGTGGATAATGCTGAATAGGAGGTCAGTGGAGAGTAATGCTAGAGAGAGTGGGGGGGGGGGGATGCTGACAGGCTGTTGGTGGAGGTTGTGCTTATGGTTGTGATGATTGTGGTGGCTGGTGAGGTGGAGGTTGTGGTGGTGGTTGTGGTGGATGGTGAGGTGGAGGTGGTGGCGATGGTTATGGTGGATGGTGAGGTGGAGGTTGTGGTGGTGGCGATGGTGATGGTTTTGATGATTGTGGTGGCTGGTGAGGTGGAGGTTGTGGTGGTGACTGCGGTAGTTGGTGAAGTGGAGGTTGTAGTGGTAGGGTTGAGGTTGTGGTGGAGGAGGTTGTTGAGGTTGTGGTGGAAGAGGTTGTAGTATATTATTGTTTTGGTTGGGTATAGTGGGGGTTGTGGTGGTGGTTGGATATGATGAAGGTTGTGGCAGTGGCTGGGTAGGGTGGAGGTTGATGTCAAGGTTGCATTACATTTGTCCAGGGTGGTGGAGATCAGAATCATGTAACATAGTCCAATAGCGAACGTATTAGAGTATTATAGAACGTTATTAGAGTATTATAGAACGTTATTAGAGTATTATAGAACGTATTAGAGTATTATAGAACGTTATTAGAGTATTATAGAACGTATTAGAGTATTATAGAACGTATTAGAGTATCATAGAACGTATTAGAGTATTATAGAACGTATTAGAGTATTATAGAACGTATTAGAGTATTATAATATAACGTATTAGAGTATTATAGAACGTTATTAGAGTATTATAGAACGTATTAGAGTATTATAGAACGTATTAGAGTATTATAATATAACGTATTAGAGTATTATAGAACGTTATTAGAGTATTATAGAACGTATTAGAGTATTATAGAACGTATTAGAGTATTATAATATAACGTATTGGAGTATTATAGAACGTATTAGAGTATTATAGAACGTATTAGAGTATTATAATAGAACGTATTAGAGTATTATAATAGAACGTATTGGAGTATTATAGAACGTATTAGAGTATTATAGAACGTATTAGAGTATTATAATATAACGTATTGGAGTATTATAGAACGTATTAGAGTATCATAGAACGTATTAGAGTATTATAGAACGTATTAGAGTATTATAATATAACGTATTGGAGTATTATAGAACGTTATTAGAGTATTATAGAACGTATTAGAGTATTATAGAACGTATTAGAGTATTATAATATAACGTATTAGAGTATTATAGAACGTTATTAGAGTATTATAGAACGTATTAGAGTATTATAGAACGTATTAGAGTATTATAATATAACGTATTGGAGTATTATAGAACGTATTAGAGTATTATAGAACGTATTAGAGTATTATAATATAACGTATTAGAGTATTATAGAACGTATTAGAGTATTATAATATAACGTATTAGAGTATTATAGAACGTATTAGAATATTATAATAGAACGTATTAGAGTATTATAGAACGTTATAACTATTTCCTCATTCCCTTACAGAAACTTGTGTTCTTGGTGGAACAAGCTTCCATCGGATACTTATACTTACTTACTTTTGATACTTTTGATGTGTTCGCCACTCTTCTAGCGGCACCAAGGAGCGCGGCGCCCCTGTTATGGGTGGTGATTTTGGTGCAGTAGACTGTTTGAAGCGACAGCTCGCTCCCTCGCGAGGATGGGCTCGTCTGGCACTTTTTGCAGTTCGACATCGAGGGCTCTCTTGAAGTTGTCTAACGAGACGTCCCTCATGTCTCTTACTCGCCGTGGGAGTTTGTTGAAGAGACGTGGGCCTCTGTGTGATAACCAGCCCTCTCGCAGAGAGCCCATAGCACCCCAGTTATTCATCCGGGGGATTTCGCATTCCCAGCCTCTCCTATCACTGAATTTCATGACTATCGGAGTATGTAGGTTTGGTATTAAACCCTCTCGATTTTCCACGTGTATATTATTAGGTAACGTTCTCTTCTACAACTTAAGGGGAGATGGGTCGTATTTCTGGTCCCCTTTCTTCCTCATGCTTATCCCCTTTAGTTGTTACATTTTAAGACGTTTGCCCCATTAGTTTGTCGATTTAAGACCTTTCGCCCAATTTCATTGTCAATATTAAGACCTTTCGTGCCCTTTAGGTGTCGACCTTTTTCCTGGCGAGCGATAGCGATCCTGTGTTTGTGGAGGAATCACTCTCACTCTCTCTCTCTCTCTCTCTCTCTCTCTCTCTCTCTCTCTCTCTCTCTCTCTCTCTCTCTCTCTCTCTCTCTCTCTCTCTCAACACAGAGGAGAGATAGTGAGGCGAGAGATGCTGCGCCAGATAGTGTGGCTGGGGTGGTGGAGAGAGAGAGAAAAGATAAGAGGTGGTGGGGGTGGAGACGAATGTTTTTAGTCACGTAGTTATTGGGATGGTAGTAATTGTGTGTTGATGATTTGTGGTAGTGGTGTGTGTGATAATGGTAGAGGTGAGTGTTGGGTTACGTCGTTGTGATGTGTGTGGTGGTGGTGGTGGTAGAGACGAGTGTTTGGTCACGTGGTTGTTGTTGTTGTTGTTCCCCAAGCTGCCTGGCCGAACAGCCCCAAGGCCCCAAGCAAGGCCAAGGCCATAACCGAGCGACCCCACAGAACCCTCCCCGCCTACCACAATAAAGCCTGGGTGACCGAAGCCACTCCATGGCGGGGAGCTGAGGAGGGCGCGGAAACGCCCGGGAAACCAAAGCCCCACCCAGGGCCCTGTGCTCCTCAGCAATTATGAAGAGAAAGTTGAGGGGCAAAGGAAAAATGTGACGCTTTGGCTTCCAATCTTGGTAGATTGGGAGGTCAATCCACGGAAGAGACGCCGTCACATGAGATCTAGGAAATATATAAGTAAAAGGAACAGTCAGAGTAAGCTATGGGTATGGCAGAGATCGCTCAGTTCTCATTCTGATAGACGAGCCCAACACCACATGACTAGAACCCAATCCTCTCAGCATCAGCTAGGAAAGGCCCTAGAAAGCCGCCTTGGGCGGCTCCCCTATTTCAACCCCTTTCGGGGTTGGGCACCCGCTTGGTCACGTGGTTGACAGTGGTGGTGGTGGTGGTTGGTGATGATAACGTGTGGTATAGATAACCATAGTAGTGATGTTGATGTGTGATGATGGTGGTGGTGGTGGTGTTGGTAATGCGTATGGGGTAAATGTACTAGCGTGAAGTGATTGTCGATAATGATTTAAAGGGGAGATTTGTATTTATGTGTTCATTTATTTATTTAGTTATTATTTTCCTTAGTTTTCTCCCAAGACCTCCATCAAGTTTAACGAAATACCCCCAAGACACCCCCCCCCCCCCCCTTCGTGATAAATATGTAAATTTTTCGGTAGAAAAATGTCCCAGCCGAAGGCCGGTTCTCTTTAATTACAGGTTCGCTATTGCTCGCCAGTAAAAAAACGGACACCTAAATGACACAAAAGGTCTTAAAATCACCAAACTCGTGGGCCGAACGTCATAAAATCTCAAAACTAATAGGGCTAAAGATGAGGAAACAGGGGGTCTAGAAAACTAATAGGGCTAAAGATGAGGAAACAGGGGTCTAGAAAAAATCCAACCTTCCCTTAACCCCTTCAGCACCATGGCGTATATTTTATGATATTCTGGTTACCATTAAACGATTTTCTTTAGATTATGATTATGACTCAAATGGGTAAATAGGATCCCAATAAACCCTCTTATTAACATAGGTCTTTCATAAACTCCATAAAATCGTCTAAATTTAGCCAGAATCAAAGGCCTAGAAAAAATCCAACCTTCCCTTAAGGGGGGTCACCTGTTTTGGTTCTGTCCTTTTTTATCTTTCTCTGGCTTGTATCCATTTGGTCCCACTTATCCTACTGTTTTAAGACGTTTATCCCCATCCAGGTGTCAATTTTTTACTGGTGAGCGGTAGCGAGCCAGCATATTTTTAATTTTTGTTTGACAGCAGGCTAAATTTTTACATTTTTCGATAGAAATATGTCTCCGGCGAAGCCGGATTTCTTCATATAATGCTGGCTCGCTATCGCTCGCCAGGAAGAAATCGACACCTAGATGGGGATAAACGTCTTAAAATAGTTAGCTGAATGGGGCCGAATGGATACAAGCCAGAGAAAAGAGAGAAAAGGATGGAAATAACAAAAAGCAGGTCACCCCCCCCTTAATGCACGTGGTATAATTGTTATATCGTAATAATATTGGTAATGGTGGTAAAATTGTATGGTGTTGTGATAACGGAATTTCCTAACAATTAGTAATGGTTAACGGTGATCTGGTTGATAGTGGTATTAAGCCCATGGGTTAGTTGGGTTGGGTTGGAAAGGGTGGGTTGGGGTAGGGTGGAATAGAGTGGGTTTGGTTGGAGAGGGGTGATGTAGAGTAGATGGCTGGGGATGGAATACAGTGGGTTCAGTTGGAGAGGGGTGGGTTAGAATAGAGTGGGTTCGGGTGGACCAAAGTGGGTTCGGTTGGAAGGGGGTGGGCTGGAATATAATGAGTTTGGTTGAAGAGGGATGGGTTGGGGTACAGGAGGTGGGTTGAGGTAAAGGGGATGCGGTGGAATAGACTGGATTCGGTTGGAGAGGTAGGGGTGGAATAGAGTGGTATCAGTTGGAGTGGGGTGGAGAGGGATGAGCTAGGGTGGAGAGAGGTGGGTACTGGGTTGTGGTGAGTTTGGGAGTCTATTATTACCCGATGAATTTATCTTTTTTGAGAGTCTGAGCTTTGATTGTGGTAACCCATTATCTTGCATACCGTACATAAAACTAACACTAAAAGCGACAAACAAACCCATTGTTCAACCCATCGCGGAACCCCAGAGTGTTGTTTGGTTACTGGAACACTCCAATCTCCAATCTTCATAACTGTGTTGGTGGTGTAAAGGTTTAGATACTTTTGTTCTGGGTGTGGTGTTCTGAGTTCGAATCCCGGGAGGAGCATATGTTTTCATTAATGTATTCAAGTGCATTGGGGTTTGTAATGGATGACTAATTATATGAACGGGGTGTTCCTTAATGTCTTAAGAAGAAAATCATTGATGATGCCATGTTGATATTTCTAAACATTTGGCAGTAAAGAATTATGGAACTATTCGTGACCTCCCTTATTATACTATACCTCCTGAAGCTCTGGTTTACAAGGAACACTTCAATCTCCAAAATTATTATGGTTCCATGTATATAATTATTATGGTTCCATGTATATAATTATTATGGTTCCATGTATATAATTATTATGGTTCCATGTATATAATTATTATGGTTCCATGTATATAATTATTATGGTTCCATGTATATAATTATTATGGTTCCATGTATATAATTATTATGGTTCCATGTATATAATTATTATGGTTCCATGTATATAATTATTATGGTTCCATGTATATAATTATTATGGTTCCATGTATATAATTATTATGGTTCCATGTATATAATTATTATGGTTCCATGTATATAATTATTATTAAGTAATAGCATTTGTGTATTTGTGAATGAAGTTGTTGGAGTGTAGGGCGGGGTGTGAGCGGCCTGGTGGGTTGGTTGAGACCATGTTTGTTGTGGCCTTGGACTGTCGCTGGGCGGTGTGTGTACTGATGCCAGGATAATATATATAGGCTACACTACACGCTTCACACGACCACACACAGTTACGACACACAATACATACAAATTAACCACAAATATTCAGTAGCAGTTAGATTAAGGGGACAGTGGCTATTTGGGGAGTCTATTTACATATACTGTATATATATATATATATATATATATATATATATTGTTTTAGTGTCCTCCCTAGACCTCCATCAAACTTTAAAAAAAACCACATCCATTAGATCCCCCTTCGAGATTAGTTTGTAATTTTTTCAGTAGAAAAATGTCATGGCCGAAGGCCGGTTCCTCCACAATTACAGGCTCGCTATCCCTCGCCAGGGAAACAAAATCGACACCTAAAGGTCACGAAAGGTCTTAATATTGACAAAAAAATGGGGCGAAAGGTCTTAAAATCGACAAACTAATGGGGCTAACGTCTTGAAATATAAAAACTAATGGGGATAAGCATGAGAAAGAAAGGGGACCAGAAATAATGATAGGTAAGAAGGATCCGTGGTAGTATAAAATATAGGTAGGGTTAAATGATATAGGTAAGAAGGATCCGTGGTAGTATAAAGGGTTAAATGAGAAGGATCTGCGGTAGCATAAAGGGTTAAATGAGAAGGATCTGCGGTAGCATAAAGGGTTAAATGAGAAGGATCTGCGGTAGCATAAAGGGTTAAATGATATAGGTAAGAAGGATCCGTGGTAGTATAAAGGGTTAAATGATATAGGTAAGAAGGATCCGTGGTAGTATAAAGGGTTAAATGATATAGGTAAGAAGGATCCGTGGTAGTATAAAGGGTTAAATGATATAGGTAAGAAGGATCCGTGGTAGTATAAAGGGTTAAATGATATAGGTAAGAAGGATCCGTGGTAGTATAAAGGGTTAAATGATATAGGTAAGAAGGATCCGTGGTAGTATAAAGGGTTAAATGATATAGGTAAGAAGGATCCGTGGTAGTATAAAGGGTTAAATGATATAGGTAAGAAGGATCCGTGGTAGTATAAAGGGTTAAATGATATAGGTAAGAAGGATCCGTGGTAGTATAAAGGGTTAAATGATATAGGTAAGAAGGATCCGTGGTAGTATAAAGGGTTAAATGATATAGGTAAGAAGGATCCGTGGTAGTATAAAGGGTTAAATGATATAGTGCGAAGCCTGTTAGTTGGTGGAGGCCCTATTTAAGCTGAATAAAATCGTCTAATAGTAGCAAACAGAGAATCAATTAGACGTCGTCGGTACAGAAGGGGTTAAGGCATTTCAGTGACGCGGGTACCAAAGGAGAAGTCACACGATTACTTCACAGTATTTTTTTTTTTTTTTTTTTTAATAAGTGTGTCACCTACGACATTGTAATCTACCTTTAGTCGTCAGTTGACAGTGAATTTCCATGTCCTCATTATGATTATTCTGCTATCATGAAGATTTGGCAAGGAAATGTCCTGTTAATTAATAAGACTTGGCCTATACAGTATGAAATGATGCAGAGACATATTAGTTTCATATTTGTTCATTAAATATCGAAAAAAACACTTGCTAAGGGATTTAATTTTTCCTCAGCTGAAATAATATAAACCGACTATATTCACCGATAACCGACTATATTCACCGATAACCGACTATATTCACCGATAACCGACTATATTCACCGATAACCGACTATTCACCGATAACCGACTATATTCACCAATAACCGACTATAACCGACTATATTCACCGATAACCGACTATATTCACCGATAACCGACTATAACCGAGTATATTCACCGATATCAAAGCAAAGTGCCTCGAAATTTGGCAAAAATAGGGTTGGTCAAAAGTTGTCAGAAAAATGTCTCGGGTAACTGTATTTATTAAACATTTATCTACGCATAAAAGCCAAATCGCCTAAGCGTTTTTCTACTGATATTTTGATCTTAACCGTATCTGACCCTATTTTACTCCTTTTGTTTGGAGATGTTAAGACGCTTCATCCCATTAGTTTGGCGATTATAAGACGCTTACTCCCATTCAGGCGTCGGTTTTTATATACAGCATTTTATTAGTATATAGGCCTATTTTATTAGTATATAGGCCTATTTTATTAGTATATAGGCCTATTTTTATATACAGCATTTTATTAGTATATAGGCCTATTTAGTATATAGGCCTATTTTTTTTTTTTTTCCAGGGCGAGAATAATTGAAAGAATGCGTCCTGGTTTACTGAAAGGGTGAAGTTTCTCTCTCTCTCTCTCTCTCTCTCTCTCTCTCTCTCTCTCTCTCTCTCTCTCTCTCTCTCTCTCTCTCTCTCTCTCTCCGGAAAGAGGAAACAATTTAAAATTATTAGGTCGGAGATCGAATCTAGATACAAAAAAAAAAATCTTCACTCACAGTGTAATTGATGAGTGGAACAAACTTCCAAATAAAGTAAGAGACAGCTCCTCTATAGATACATTTAAGAAAAATCTAGACTCATACCACAGAAAAATTGGTATGGAGTAGGCAGTAATTATCACCATTATTTGTTCAGCTGAAGAGAGCGTTAGAAAATAAAAAAAATAATAAACAAATAAAAAATAAGAATAATAAACATCACTAAATATGTACATACTACTAAGGGTGATGGGTTGGGATGATTCCAATTAACCCCAAAATGTACATGCTGCTAAGGCGAAGGGTTGCATGATTTTAATTTTGTTATTTTTTTATTTTTTTCCCTTTCTTTTTTTCCAATCTTTCCTGTAAATTCCTTCTGGGGATTTCGAAGCCCAGCAAAGTTAATCACTTCCAACTTTTTCATGTACGGCAATTGCCGGAGGGAATGGAGGGTGGGGAGAGAGCCTTCTTCTTTTCTATCCTTTCCTTCAACTTTCCTTTTCTATCGGATATGCCATCTCTACTAGAATTAAGTCCTGACCACCTCGTTTGGATCGTAAGGTCTGTGTGGCCAGTGTATCTATGTAAATCCCTCTGTCTCTGTTTACTAAAGGTCCTCTCCCTCTCGTCTGGGGCACTGTATGAGGGTGGTCCATTCTGAAGCGAGGGTTTAAATCTGACAGGCTCTCTTATCTCGCGTGATCTACCCTGCTCTCGTCTGGGTTAGTGGGGGGGAGGGGGGTTTGGGGGGGGGGGGGAGTAGGGGGGGGGGGGATGAGAGTAGGGTGGGAGGGAGTGAGGGGATGAAAGATGGAGGGAGTGAGGGGGATGAGGGTAGGGTGGGAGGGAGTGAGGGGGATGGGGGTGGGAGGGAGTGAGGGGCTATAATGTGGAGAAGGAGTCTAGACACTGGAGAAATACCGGATAGTTTGAAAAACGCAATAATTGCCCCTTTGCATAAAGGAGGTAGTAAAGCACTACCAAAAAAACTATCGCCCAGTAGCTCTGACTTCCCACATCATTAACATTTTCGAGCGAGTCCTGCGAGGCAAAATTTCAACATTTATGGAAAAAAATGAACTACACAACACTGGTCAACATGGGTTCAGAGCAGGAAGATCATGTCTCTCGCAACTATTGGAACACTACGACAGAATTCTTAAATCTCTAGAAGAAAAGAAAAACGTGGACGTCATCTACACCGATTTTGCTAAGGCATTTGATAAATGTGATCACGGTATTATTGCACACAAACTTAAAGCTAAGGCGATAACAGGTAAAATCGGAAGGTGGATATACAACTTCCTCGTGAACCGAAAACAATCAGTAGCAGTAAGCCAAGTAACATCTGAGCCTTCAGACGTCAAAAGCTCAGTTCCCCAAGGAACAGTACTAGCGCCCCTTCTTTTCCTCATTCTAATAAATGACATAGATGCCAACACAAAACACAGTACAGTATTCTCCTTTGCGGATGACACGAAACTGAGTATGATAGTAAAGACACAGGAAGACACGGGCCGGCTGCAAGAGGACATAAATAAGGTGTTCCAGTGGACCAGGGAAAATAGCATGCAATATAATGAAGACAAATTTCAATTAATACGATACGGAGATAAGGATTTCATTAAAGAGACCACAAGTTACATAACAGAATCCAATCGCATAATAGAACGTAAAGACAATGTGAAAGACCTTGGGGTGATAATGTCTGAAAATATGGGATTCAAAGAACATAACCAGGTCAAAGTTGCAGCTGCGAAACGGCTAACAGGTTGGATTCTACGAACATTTAGAACTCGCGGTGAATTGCCTATGTTAACACTCTTCAAATCCCTGGAGCTACCGCGGCTAGAATACTGTAACGTATTAACATCCCCATACAAATTAAGTGAAATTAATGACTTAGAAAGTGTACAAAGGAACTTCACCTCACATATAAACTCAGTAAAACAGTTACACTATTGGGATCGCTTAAAATCACTCAAACTATATTCGTTGGAACGTAGAAGGGAACGATACTTAATAATATATACGTGGAAAATCGCAGAGGGTTTTGTACCAAATCTACATACACCAATAGCAATGAAATTCAATGATAGGAGAGGCTGGGAATGCGAGATCCCCAAGATGATAAATCGGGGGCTATGGGCTCTCTGCGAGAGGGCTGGTTATCACATAGAGGAGCACGTCTCTTCAACAAACTCCCGCGGCGAGTGAGAGACATGAGAGGTGTCTCGTTAGACAGCTTCAAGAGAGCTCTCGATGTCGAACTACAAAAAGTGCCAGACGAGCCCATCTTCACAAGGGTGCGCTCCACCTCTTCGAATAGTCTGCTGCACCAATTCTCAAACAACAACGAAGGGCGGCGCGCTCTTCGGTGCCACTAGCAAGAGTGGCGAACTCTACATAGGTACATAGGTAGGTAAGGATGAGAGTGGGTGGGAGGGAGTGAGGGGATGAGAGGGGTGAGAAATTGGTCGGAGGGTATGAAAGGGGGGTGAGGGTAGGATAGGAGGGGATGAGAGTGGAAGGGGGATGAGGGTTGGGTGGGAGGAAGTGAGGGGGGATGGGAGGGAGTGATGTGGGTGTGGTGGGATGAGGGTAGGGAGTGAGGGGGGATGGGAGGGAGTGAGGCGGGATGGGAGGGAGGGGGATGGGGTGAGGTGGGGGGAATGAGGGGGATAAGGGTGGGGTGGGAGGGGAGTGAGGGGGATTAGGGTGGGCTGGGAGGGAGTAAGGGGTGGGGTGGGAGGGAGTGCGGGGGATGTTGGTAGGGAGTGAGAGGTATGACAGGGGGGGGGGGGGGAATGAAAGGGGGATAAGGGTGGGGTGGGAGTGAGTGGGGAGGATGAGAGTGGAGGGGGATGGGGAGGTGCTAGATCTATTATATTTTGGAATGTGGTTGGGGTTGGGTTTGGGTTGAGTAAAAATTATGGATGTGAGGTGGGGTGATTGAGGATGGAGGGGGTTGGAGGGAGTGAGGGGTATTGGGGTGGGGAGGGGCTAGATCTATTATGTCTTGGGTTGGGTGGGGTTGAGTAAAGGAGATGGGGGTGGGGTGGGGTGATTTGGGATGGAGTGGGTTGCATTAAGGGGAGATTTCCACTTGAGGGATTTTTTTCTTGACCCCTTTCTCCCTCATGCTTAGCCCCATTGATTTTGAGATTTTAAGACGTTCGCCCCATTAGGTTGACGATTTTAAGAACTTTCGCTCCATTTCTGTCTCGTTTAAGACCTTTCGTGCCATTTAGGTGTCGATCTTTTCCTGGTGAGCGATAGCGAGCCTGTAATTTAAGAGGAATTGGCCTTCGGCCAGGACATTTTCTACCCAAAAATGTACAAATTTATCTTGAAAGGGGGTCAAGGGGGTGTAATTTTAAGCTTGATGGAGCTCTAGGGAACAAACTGAAAACCACTCCTTAAGGGTGGGGTGGGGTGGGGTGAGATCATATGAGTGAGATGGGGTGGGTTAGTTGAGGAGGGTGGGGTCGGTGGTGGGGTGGGATGGAGTGGGTTGGTAAGGGGAGATCGGAGTGGGTTAGAGTCAATGGGATGGGGAGGGTGGGGTAGGGGATAGAATGAGTCTGATGGAGTGGGTTGGGATAGGTGAGGAGGGGGGGTGGGATAGAATGAGTCTGATGGAGTGGGTTGGGATAGGTGAGGAGGTGGGGTGGGATAGAATGGTGGGAGGGGGGTGGGGATAGGTGAGGGGAGGTGGGGTGGGATGAGTATGAGTGGGTGGGATGGAGGGGGGGTGGGATATGTTGGAGTGGGTTAGTAGGTAGGGAAGGTTGGGGTGGGATAGTATGAGTGGGATGGCGTGGGTTAATGTTAGAGGGGGTTAGTAGGGAAGTGTGGGGTGGGTTAATGTTGGAGGGGGGTTAGTAGGGAAGAGTGGGGTGGGATAGTATGAGTGGGATGGGATGGGTTAATGTTAGAGGGGGTTAGTAGGGAAGGGGGGTTAATGTGGAGGGGGGTTGTAGGGGGTGGGTGGGAATGTGGGATAGGTGGGGTGGTTGGGTGGGTGGTGGGGTGGGATGGGTGTGGGATAAGTTGGGTTTGGAGTGGGGTGGGGTAGTGTGGGTTAGGGATGCAATGAGTGCGATGGGATGGGTTGGTGTAATGGGAGCTCGGTTAGTAGAGTATGCTAAGTATGAACAATAATTGGAAAAACGTAGGAGGTATATTATAGTTGATATCAAGAGGGTTATGGTGGATATATAAGAGGGCTTTTGCTCACAACTTTTATCAGTAACTCTCATCTGGCAGTGTCTGTCACACACATTTACCAAAATGTTGTCACTTATGATAATCTACATTCTGTTTACTTGTGGATACTAATGCAAAATAGTCTGACAATGTTGCAAAAAAAGAGTTGCGGGGAAAAGTACTCGTGTATAGCTACGTGTAGAGGACGCTATGGGTGGTCAAGGTATATAGACTGTATATCTTGGGGGTGGTATACTGGTCAAGGTATATAGACTGTATATCTTGGGGGTGGTATACTGGTCAAGGTATATAAACTGTATATCTTGGGGGTGGTATACTGGTCAAGGTATATAGACTGTATATCTTGGGGGTGGTATACTGGTCAAGGTATATAGACTGTATATCTTGGGGGTGGTATACTGGTCAAGGTATATAGACTGTATATCTTGGGGGTGGTATACTGGTCAAGGTATATAGACTGTATATCTTGGGGTGGTATACTGGTCAAGGTATATAGACTGTATATCTTGGGGGTGGTATACTGGTCAAGGTATATAGACTGTATATCTTGGGGGTGGTATACTGGTCAAGGTATATAAACTGTATATCTTGGGGGTGGTATACTGGTCAAGGTATACCGGTATAGACTGTATATCTTGGGGGTGGTATACTGGTCAAGGTATATAGACTGTATATCTTGGGGGTGGTATACTGGTCAAGGTATATAGACTGTATATCTTGGGGTGGTATACTGGTCAAGGTATATAGACTGTATATCTTGGGGGTGGTATACTGGTCAAGGTATACTGGTATAGACTGTATATCTTGGGGGTGGTATACTGGTCAAGGTATATAGACTGTATATCTTGGGGGTGGTATACTGGTCAAGGTATATAGACTGTATATCTTGGGGTGGTATACTGGTCAAGGTATACCGGTATAGACTGTATATCTTGGGGGTGGTATACTGGTCAAGGTATATAGACTGTATATCTTGGGGGTGGTATACTGGTCAAGGTATACCGGTATAGACTGTATATCTTGGGGGTGGTATACTGGTCAAGGTATACCGGTATAGACTGTATATCTTGGGGGTGGTATACTGGTCAAGGTATATAGACTGTATATCTTGGGGGTGGTATACTGGTCAAGGTATATAAACTGTATATCTTGGGGGTGGTATACTGGTCAAGGTATATAGACTGTATATCTTGGGGGTGGTATACTGGTCAAGGTATATAGACTGTATATCTTGGGGTGGTATACTGGTCAAGGTATACCGGTATAGACTGTATATCTTGGGGGTGGTATACTGGTCAAGGTATATAGACTGTATATCTTGGGGGGTGGTATACTGGTCAAGGTATATAGACTGTATATCTTGGGGGTGGTATACTGGTCAAGGTATACTGTATATCTTGGGGGTGGTATACTGGTCAAGGTCTTTATAGACTGTATATCTTGGGGGTGGTTATACTGGTCAAGGTATACCGGTATAGACTGTATATCTTGGGGGGTGGTATACGGTCAAGGTATATAGACTGTATATCTTGGGGTGGTATACTGGTCAAGGTATACCGGTATAGACTGTATATCTTGGGGGTGGTATACTGGTCAAGGTATAGGTATAGACTGTATATCTTGGGGGTGGTATACTGGTCAAGGTATATAGACTGTATATCTTGGGGGTGGTATACTGGTCAAGGTATACCGGTATAGACTGTATATCTTGGGGGTGGTATACTGGTCAAGGTATATAGACTGTATATCTTGGGGGTGGTATACTGGTCAAGGTATATAGACTGTATATCTTGGGGGTGGTATACTGGTCAAGGTATATAGACTGTATATCTTGGGGGTGGTATACTGGTCAAGGTATATAGACTGTATATCTTGGGGGTGGTATTATTATTATTATTATATGAGATGCCGAAGTCTCCAACCAGGGTGCAGAAACACCATCAAGATGAATCCACACAAAACACCCGGAGGCACTGGAGAGAGACTACGGCAACTTAGGAAAAAATAAAAACATATAGGCCTACCGGTACTGTATACTGTACATATACACATATTAGGATATCAAGAGGATACCAAGTATATATATAATACAATAAAATAGAATAAAATAAGTTTAGGAGGATTAGTCTTATACAGTATATGGAGTGGAAAGATGAAGGATTACAGTAAGATTATTGAATAGACGTAGTCGTATAGATGGAGTGGAGGGATGAAAGATTTCAGTAAGCTACATTGAAGAGACGAGACTCATGGATGGAGTAGGGAAGAAAAAAAACTTTCACACGAACATCTTTTCTGGCATCTGTTATTGGCAATTCTGATCAGGAGGCTTCTCTAAGTTACCGCAATGTTACTATACAATCTCAGCTTCTAGCCAAGAGTCTGTTTCTTATTTATTTATTTTTTATATTTTTTTCCAGCTGATGGTAAATTGCTATGTCGCCATCTACATTACTAAGCTATTACTAAGATATTATGGACTGGTTATAACAAGGGAGGGAGGGAGGGGCTACATATGGACTGGTTATAACAAGGGAGGGAGGGAGGGGCTGCATATGGACTGGTTATAACAAGGGAGGGAGGGAGGGGCTACATATGGACTGGTTATAACAAGGGAGGGAGGGAGGGGCTGCATATGGACTGGTTATAACAAGGGAGGGAGGGAGGGGCTGCATATGGACTGGTTATAACAAGGGAGGGAGGGAGGGGCTACATATGGACTGGTTATAACAAGGGAGGGAGGGAGGGGCTACATATGGACTGGTTATAACAAGGGAGGGAGGGAGGGGTTACATATGGACTGGTTATAACAAGGGAGGGGCTGCATATGGACTGGTTATAACAAGGGAGGGAGGGAGGGGCTACATATGGACTGGTTATAACAAGGGAGGGAGGGAGGGGCTGCATATGGACTGGTTATAACAAGGAGTACAAAGGAAAGGAAATCAAGCAACAACAGATCTAGTGACCCTTCTAGGTTGCTTGTCCTCCAAAACACTGAGGATCAAGTGTCCAAACAGTGGTTTAGAGTGGGTAAGGGAACATTGGAAAGGGAATTACTGCCCTGGAATTAATGTCCGTGGCAGGATTAGGAAGTTAGTAGAGGACAGATGGGTTAGAACTGAGGGGGGGATAAAATAAAGTTATTCATTTACAAATGCAGTCAGTCGCGGGTTTGATGAGAGATATTTGTCTAGGCGGAGTTTAAATGAATCAACGGTGATGCAGTCTATAACGTTTCGGGGAAGCCCATTCCACAAGTTGACAACTCGATTGAAGAAGAAATTCTTAGATTCGTGCGAGTTAAAAGATTTACCAATAATTTTGCAACCGTTTCCCCGCGTGTAATTAGATTGGTCGATAGTGAAGTACTTACTACAATTCATATTGTTGATGCCTTTGATGATTTTGAACACTTGAATTAAGTCACCTCTTAATCTGCGCTGGGTTAAAGGAAATAGATTTTATTCTCTAAGACGCTCTTCGTATGGTTTGTTCTTTAGGCTAGGTATCATTTTTGGTAACTCTACGTTGAACTCGTTCTAGCTTGTTTATATCTTTTTGGTAATAAGGGCACCAGGATTGAACGCAGTATTCCAGAAGAGGGCGGACTAAGGAATTGTAAAGGGTTAGGATAACTTCTTTGGATTTATGCTCAAATGACCTGCCTATAAAGCCAATTATTTTGTTTGCCTTCTTAACAACTTCTGAACATTGTTGACTCGGTTTTAGGTTACTCGATATTGTTACTCCCAGATCGGTTTCTCTGTTTACATTCTTAAGCTGAGTGCCATTCATCGAATAGTTTGCTTTCTCATTTAGGTATCCGACATGTAGTAAAAGGGAGGGAGGGAGGGGCTACATATGGACTGGTTATAACAAGGGAGGGAGGGAGGGGCTACATATGGACTGGTTATAACAAGGGAGGGAGGGAGGGGATGCATATGGACTGGTTATAACAAGGGAGGGAGGGAGGGGCTACATATGGACTGGTTATAACAAGGGAGGGAGGGAGGGGCTGCATATGGACTGGTTATAACAAGGGAGGGAGGGAGGGGCTTGCATATGGACTGGTTATAACAAGGGAGGGAGGGAGGGGCTACATATGGACTGGTTATAACAAGGGAGGGAGGGAGGGGCTACATATGGACTGGTTATAACAAGGGAGGGAGGGAGGGAGGGGCTGCATATGGACTGGTTATAACAAGGGAGGGAGGGAGGGGCTACATATGGACTGGTTATAACAAGGGAGGGAGGGAGGGGCTGCATATGGACTGGTTATAACAAGGGAGGGAGGGAGGGGCTACATATGGACTGGTTATAACAAGGGAGGGAGGGAGGGGTTACATATGGACTGGTTATAACAAGGGAGGGAGGGAGGGGTTACATATGGACTGGTTATAACAAGGGAGGGAGGGAGGGGCTACATATGGACTGGTTATAACAAAGGAGGGAGGGAGGGGCTACATATGGACTGGTTATAACAAGGGAGGGAGGGAGGGGTTACATATGGACTGGTTATAACAAGGGAGGGAGGGAGGGGCTACATATGAACTGGTTATAACAAGGAGGGAGGGAGGGGCTACATATGGACTGGTTATAACAAGGGAGGGAGGGAGGGGTTACATATGGACTGGTTATAACAAGGTAGGGAGGGAGGGGCTACATATGGACTGGTTATAACAAGGGAGGGAGGGAGGGGCTGCATATGGACTGGTTATAACAAGGGAGGGAGGGAGGGGCTACATATGGACTGGTTATAACAAGGGAGGGAGGGAGGGGCTGCATATGGACTGGTTATAACTAGGAAGGGAGGGGCTACATATGGACTGGTTATAACAAGGGAGGGAGGGAGGGGCTGCATATGGACTGGTTATAACAAGGAAGGGAGGGAGGGGCTACATATGGACTGGGTTATAACAAGGGAGGGAGGGAGGGGTTACATATGGACTGGTTATAACAAGGGAGGGAGGGAGGGGTTACATATGGACTGGTTATAACAAGGGAGGGAGGGAGGGGCTACATATGGACTGGTTATAACAAAGGAGGGAGGGAGGGGCTACATATGGACTGGTTATAACAAGGGAGGGAGGGAGGGAGGGGTTACATATGGACTGGTTATAACAAGGGAGGGAGGGAGGGGCTACATATGGACTGGTTATAACAAAGGAGGGAGGGAGGGGCTACATATGGACTGGTTATAACAAGGGAGGGAGGGAGGGGTTACATATGGACTGGTTATAACAAGGTAGGGAGGGAGGGGCTACATATGGACTGGTTATAACAAGGGAGGGAGGGAGGGGCTGCATATGGACTGGTTTAAAGATATTTCAAACTGCCTGCTTGCTAAAAAATTTGCTAATGATAGATTAAAGTCCTCACAAAATGACGAAGAACGGCTGAAATTTGTAGAGCTACGACGCAAAGCCAAAAAGTTAATTAAGCAAAGTAAAAAGACCTTAGAGTTACATATTGCGAATCAAAGTAAAACAAACCCGAAAGAATTCTATAGTTATATCAGAAAGAAAAAAGTAGTTACTTCAACTGTTGGACCGTTAGTCGATGAAAAAGGAGAATACACCAAAGACGAAGTACAAATGAGTAATGCCCTCAATACCTTCTTTGCATCAGTTTTTACAACAGAAGACCTCAGTGATATCCCTACACCATCGCCGATTCAGATTGATAATTCAGATGTTCTAAGCAATATCACCGTTACAGAGAGAGAAGTATTGAACTGTTTAGATAAACTCAAGGTAAATAACACCCCAGGACCTGATACAATCTCGCCTAGAGTTCTAAAGGAAGCTAAGAATGAGCTCTCCAAACCACTGACATTACTATTCAATAAATCCTTGCAGTCTGGAACTATGCCTGATCAGTGGAAGCTAGCAACGTAACACCGATATTCAAAAAAGGCAGCAAATCCCTACCCAGTAACTATCGTCCAATTAGCTTAACCTCAGTTGTATGTAAAATGCTAGAAACGGTCATACGAGACAGACTCGTAAATCACTTAGAGGAAAATAACATACTTAAAGATACTCAACACGGCTTTCGTAAAAAACGTTCCTGTTTAACAAACCTCTTAGACTTCTTCCACGATATCCTCAACCTCTACGATGAGAGTAAAGCTGTAGATATTATATACCTTGATTTTCAAAAGGCCTTTGACAAAGTTCCCCACAAACGTTTACTGCTAAAACTAAAAGCGCATGGAATACAAGACAGTGTGTTGAAATGGATAGAAAATTGGCTCAGCAACAGAAAGCAAAGGGTAGTCATAAACGGTAAGGCATCTAAATGGACCAATGTAAGTAGCGGGGTACCCCAGGGATCGGTACTAGGACCAATTCTCTTTCTAATTTACATCAACGACATAGATGAGGGTCTCACCTGCACAATCTCAAAATTTGCTGACGATACAAAAATTGCAAATAGCGTACTCTCAAAAGAACAAGTTGACGATATGCAACACAATCTAGATAAATTGTCATGTTGGGCCCAAATTTGGCAAATGAGTTTCAATGCGGATAAATGTAAAGTACTACATGTCGGATACCTAAATGAGAAAGCAAACTATTCGATGAATGGCACTCAGCTTAAGAATGTAAACAGAGAAACTGATCTGGGAGTAGTAACAATATCGAGTAACCTAAAACCGAGTCAACAATGTTCAGAAGTTGTTAAGAAGGCAAACAAAATAATTGGCTTTATAGGCAGGTCATTTGAGCATAAATCCAAAGAAGTTATCCTAACCCTTTACAATTCCTTAGTCCGCCCTCTTCTGGAATACTGCGTTCAATCCTGGTGCCCTTATTACCAAAAAGATATAAACAAGCTAGAACGAGTTCAACGTAGAGTTACCAAAATGATACCTAGCCTAAAGAACAAACCATACGAAGAGCGTCTTAGAGAATTAAATCTATTTCCTTTAACCCAGCGCAGATTAAGAGGCGACTTAATTCAAGTGTTCAAAATCATCAAAGGCATCGACAATATGAACTGTAGTAAGTACTTCACTATCGACCAATCTAATTACACGCGGGGAAACGGTTGCAAAATTATTGGTAAATCTTTTAACTCGCACGAATCTAAGAATTTCTTCTTCAATCGAGTTGTCAACTTGTGGAATGGGCTTCCCCGAGACGTTATAGACTGCAGCACCGTTGATTCATTTAAATTCCGCCTAGACAAATATCTCGCATCAAACCCGCGACTGACTGCGTTTGTAAATGAATAACTTTATCCTCCCCTCAGTTACTAACCCATATGTCCCCTACTAACTTCCTAGTCCTGCCACGTTAGTGGCAGGGCAGTAGTTCCCTTTCCAATGTTCCCTTACCCACTCTAAACCACTGTTTGGACACTTGATCCTCAGTGTTTTGGAGGACAAGCAACCTAGAAGGGTCACTAGACCTGTTGTTGCTTGATTTCCTTTGTACTCCTTTGTACTCCTTTGTACTCCTTTGTTATAACAAGGGAGGGAGGGAGGGGCTACATATGGACTGGTTATAACAAGGGAGGGAGGGAGGGGTTACATATGGACTGGTTATAACAAGGGAGGGAGGGAGGGGCTACATATGGACTGGTTATAAGTGGGAGGGAGGGGTTACATATGGACTGGTTATAACAAGGGAGGGAGGGAGGGGCTGCATATGGACTGGTTATAACAAGGGAGGGAGGGAGGGGCTACATATTTTTTTTTTTTTTTTTTTTTTTCTATGTGATTGAGAGAGGCAAAAGGCATAACTGCCTATAGCGAGTGCCTCCCCCATAGTTGAAAGAGTGACAGGGCCAAAATCAAGGGACGTTCGAGCCAAAATGCCTGGACACACGGAGTTTGAAGCAATTTAAGTCATAGGAAGAGGGAAAGACTGATTCTGGGAGAGAGTTCCAGAGCTCAGATGTTGAGTAGAAGAAAGTTTGAGAGTACCGTTTCACTCTTGGGTTGGAGAGTTGCACAGAGTAGGGTTGGGATTGAGTTGCAAGACGGGTACCACGTGCCCTACGTAAAGGAGGTGGTATGCACTGGGATAGCTCTGAGGAACACTGATTATTTATAGTAGCGATAGAATAGCGAGAGAGATGCAACATTGCGGCGGAGAGAGAGAGATTGCAGAGAGTTGGTGAGTGCTGGGAAGTTAATGATACGAAAGGCCTCCCTTTCAACTTTGTCTAGAAGAGCGGAGTGAGAGGAACCTCCCCACACATGTGAAACAATACTCAATACAAGGGCGCACTATGCCCCTGTACAGAGCAAGAAGCTGTGCAGGGGAAAAGAACCCCTTAAGGCGGTTGAGCACACCCAGCTTCTGGGAGGCTGCCTTAGCAAGACTGGTTAATATGGTCCTTCCAAATGAGGAGCAGAAGAAAAAGAGACACCAAGAATATTGAGAGAAGATGAAGGGTTGATTTTTGTATTGTTGAAGAATAAGGGATAGTCCGCTGGGAGATCCTGACGGGTAGATAGATGGAGAAATTGGGTTTTGGAAGCATTAAAGTTAACAAGGTTTTCTCTGCCCCAATTGGAAATAGTATTTTAGATCAGAATTTAAGAGTTCTATGGCTTCATTACATTTGTCGTTGAGGGATTGCTGGCTGGGGCGTTCTGAAAAAACTAATGGGAGTAGTGTAAAGTTGAGGCGTCTGCGTATGAATGGATGGGAATTAAGGTACAGTTAAGGAGATCATTTATAAAAATTAGAAAGAGAATAGGAGATAGGACAGAGCCTGAGGAACACCGGAGTTTATAGGGTGAGGAAGTGAACAATGGCCGTCCACAACCGCAGCTATGGAACGGCCGGAAAGGAAATTAGAGACAAAGGCACAGATGGAGGGATAGAAACCGAAGGAGGGTAGTTTAGAAATTAAAGATTTATGCCAGACTCTATCGAAGGCTTTCGATATGTCTAGTGCAATAGAAAAAGTCTCACCGAAGTCCCGAAAGGAGGATGACCAAGAGTTAGTAAGATATGAAAGAAGATCACCAGTAGAGCGACCCTTAAGGAAGCCATACTGGCGATCTGAGAGCAGATTATGAGAAGAGAAATGCTTAAGAAATTTGGAAGCAAGAATAGTTTCAAAAACTTTAGAAAGACAAGAGATAAGAGCAATTGGGACGATAGTTGGAGGGTTGAGAGCGGTCACCCTTCTTTGGGACAGGTTGAATGTGAGCAAACTTCCAGCATGAAGGGAAGACGTTAGAGGATAGACAGAGACGAAAGAGTTTGCCTAGGCAGGGAGTCAGCACGGAAGCACAGTTTTTGAGAACAACAGGAGGAACACCGTCCGGACCGTACGCCTTATTAGTGTTAAGCCCAGAGAGGGTAGAAAGTACATCTTTAGAAGAGATTAGGATATTAGGCATAAGTAAGAGAGAGGAGGGCGGAGAGGGAGGAATAGCACCGGAATCATCCAAGGTGGAGTTTCTAGCAAAAGTTTGAGCGAAGAGTTTAGCTTTGTCAGAGGAAGAAGTGATGGTTGTGCCATCCGAGTGGGAAAGGGGAGGGAAAGACGAGGAAGAGAAATTGCTGGAGAGGTTTTTGGCTAGATGCCAGAAAGCTTGGGAAGAGCTAGAGTTGGATAGTTCAGTGCATTTTATTAATGAAAGAGTGTTTGGCAAGTCGAAGAACAGATTTGGCTTGATTCCGGGCAGAAACATATGAAGAATGAGAGTCTTGAGTTTTAAGGCGTCGGTACCGTTTGAATGCTTCCTCCTTATTGCGGACAGCAGTAGAACAGGCGTGAGTAAACCAAGATTTTTTAGCATTAGTCTGAGAGAAAGAGAATGGAATGTATGCTTCCATGCCCGATAGGATTACCTCGGTAATGCGTTCAGCACTCTCCGAGGGTCCTCGGCCATGGAAGCAGAAATCATTCCATGGGAAATCAAAGAAGTACTGCCGAAGAGCCTCCCAGTCGGCAGCGCCAAAGTGCCACAAGCGCCGCCGGCTAGGAGGATCGGGTGGCTGTACTGGAGAGATAGGACAGGTGACAGAGATAAGTTTATGGTCGGAGGAGCCCAAAGGAGAGAAAAGATCGACAGTATAAGAAGAAGGGTTAGAAGTTAGAAACAGGTCAAGAATGTTGGGCCGATCTCCGATGCGATCCGGGATACGGGTGGGTTGCTGAACTAACTGCTCTAGGTCATTTAGGATAGAAAAGACGTAGGCTTGTTCACCAGGTGGATCAGTAGTGTGAGAGGAGAGCCATTGGCGGTGGTGAACGTTGAAATCTCCTAAGATGGAGATTTCTGAGAAAGGAGAAATGGATAGAATGTGTTCCACTGTAGAGTTTAGATAGTCAAAGAATTTAGGAAAGTTGGTAGAGTTAGGGGAAAGATAGACAGCACAGAAATATTTAGTAAGAGAATGACAGGAAAGTTTGAGCCATAAAGTTGAGAATTCAGAGGAGTCGAAATCGGGAACACGAGAGCAAGTGAGTTTGTTGTGCACATATGCACAACATCCGCCTTTGGCTTTGAAACTAGGATAGAGAAAGTAGGAGGATACAGAGAAGGGGTTGCTGGATGTTGCTACAGACACCTGGGTTTCGGTGAGGAAAAGAAGATCAGGTTTGTAGGAGGAGAGATGGTGCTCAACAGAGTGAAAGTTAGAGGAAAGTCCGCGAATGTTGCAGAAATTAATAGAAAGAGTAACAGGCCGAGGTCCAGGTAATTGTGAGGGGTCGTCAGGGGATGGTCGGTCGGGTGAGGGGGCATTTATGGTCCCCCCCCCTGGGGACCCCGAGGCTGGGCTAAAATTCATAATTTTGTGTTTTTTTAATTATGGTGTGGAGGAATGAAGTGTGGTGTGCATGTTTAGTGTAGTGAAGTGGATAGGAGGAGGAAGTGTTTGTGAGAGCTAGCTGGATTGCTCTCAGTGTAAATGAGGCACAAAGAAAATCAGTAAGAGAGGCCAAGCAAATGAAACAGGAGTTCCAGCGACTCTTTATCACATGCCTATAACCTCACCTGGGTC
This sequence comes from Paralithodes platypus, assembly GCA_032716605.1. NCBI lineage: Eukaryota > Metazoa > Arthropoda > Malacostraca > Decapoda > Lithodidae > Paralithodes > Paralithodes platypus. The sequence continues at coordinate 39,516,979 of CM064551.1, forward strand.
TAGCCCTGATCGATTGGTGCCTACAATCTCCCCACACAATATGGACTGGTTATAACAAGGGAGGGAGGGAGGGGTTACATATGGACTGGTTATAACAAGGGAGAGAGGGAGGGGCTACATATGGACTGGTTATAACAAGGGAGGGAGGGAGGGGCTACATATGGACTGGTTATAACAAGGGAGGGAGGGAAGGGCTGCATATGGACTGGTTATAACAAGGGAGGGAGGGAGGGGCTACATATGGACTGGTTATAACAAGGGAGGGAGCGAGGGGCTGCATATGGACTGGTTATAACAAGGGAGGGAGGGAGGGGCTACATATGGACTGGTTATAACTAGGGAGGGAGGGAGGGGCTACATATGGACTGGTTATAACAAGGGAGGGAGGGAGGGGCTACATATGAACTGGTTATAACTAGGAAGGGAGGGGCTACATATGGACTGGTTATAACAAGGGAGGGAGGGAGGGGCTACATATGGACTGGTTATAACAAGGGAGGGAGGGAGGGGCTACATATGGACTGGTTATAACAAGGGAGGGAGGGAGGGGCTGCATATGGACTGGTTATAACAAGGGAGGGAGGGAGGGGCTACATATGGACTGGTTATAACAAGGGAGGGAGGGAGGGGCTACATATGGACTGGTTATAACAAGGGAGGGAGGGAGGGGCTACATATGGACTGGTTATAACTTGGGGGGGGGGGGGGGGTGCTATACATGGAGATTGGGGCGGCTATAATTAGTGTTAGAGCCGGCACTTGATGATTGGCACCCGAGCCCCGCGGTGTCCACTCCAAGGGGGAGGAGGAGGAGGAGGGGCATAGTTAAGGGGAGATGGGTCGTTTCTCTGGTCCCTTTTCTCCCTTCTGCTTAGCCCCATTATTTTTCAGATTATAAGACGTTTGGCCCATTAGTTTGGCGATTTTAACACCTTTCGACCCATTTCATTGTCAATTTTAAGACCTTGTGTGCCATTTAGGTGTCGATTTTTTCCTGGCGAGCGATAGCGAGCCTGTAATTTTAAGAGGAACTGGCCTTCAGCCGGGACATTTTCTACCGAAAATATACACATTTATCTTGAAGGGGTGGTCTAGGGGGTGTTTTTCTAAGCTTGATGGAGGTCTAGCGAGAATACTAAGAAATAAAGGAATAAATGAATTCGTACGGTAGGCAAAAAAAAAAAAAAAAAAAACCGGCCCATCGTCCCTTAAGCTTATGGTAATGATTATAATGATGGTGGGGGTGATGATGATGATGATTATGGTGATGGGTATGATAATGATGATGGTGATTATAATGAAGATGGATAATGATGGTGGTGATGATAATGGTGATGATGATGATGCGGGTGATGATAGTGGTTATGGTGATGTTGATAGTGATTATGATGATGATGAAGATGACTGTTGGTGAGTATGATGATGTATGATGATAATGATGACTATAATGATGATTGATTATGTATGCGATGATAAGAGACGCAAAAGAAAATGATGAAAGAAGTATATCATATATCAAGAAGAGGAAATGCAAGCTATGAGAATAATGAGGCTAATTTTAAGTTTGGGTAACCGATAAAGAAAAACACAATTAAATACAAAATGGGAGAAGAAAAACAAGAGAATCAGTAGCATGACAAGAAAATGTCATGTCACAGACCAACCAAGGGAATGGCAAATAAATAGGTACATAAAGCGTAGATACCCCTCCCCCCCCCCCCCAAAAAAAAAAGCTTTATCGCAATTAAAGTGACTAAAAACAGCTGAATTTAACAACCACCTGACATAAGCCAGACATACAGAATAACCATGAATATGAGGTCATCATCCAGAAGACACACACACACACACACACACTTCATTATTCAGCTGAAAACCATAAATTCTAGCAGACTCTTACATGGTGTTGATTCTAAGGTTAGCCATAGAGTCGTAATTCACTCACAACCCTTCCCTTACCACACCTATCCTCACTATCCTCTTACCTCCCCCCCCCCCCTCTCTCTCTCTCTCTCTCTCTCTCTCTCTCTATCTATCTATCTATCTATCTATCTATCTATCTATCTATCTATCTATCTATCTATCTATCTATCTATCTATCTATCTATCTATCTATCTATCTATCTCTCTCTCTCTCTCTCTCTCTCTCTCTCTCTCTCTCTCTTACATGGTGTTGATTCTAAGGTTAGCCATAGAGTCGTAATTCACTCACAACCCTTCCCTTACCACACCTATCCTCACTATCCTCTTACCTCCCCCCCCCCTCTCTCTCTCTCTATCTCTATCTATCTATCTCTCTCTCTCTCTTTCTCTCTCTCTCTCTCTCTCTCTCTCTCTCTCTCTCTCTCTCTCTCTCTCTATATATATATATATATATATATATATATATATATATATATATATATATATATATATACCTGGGCCGTAACCCATCCTAAGGTAACATCACCTATTCTGGTCCTCATTATACCCACCTTAATAAGAACTGATTGGGCTGTACTATAAATACTCTTTATTGGTTCATCTTTCCTAATTCCCTGGTCCCAACCCTGCCAACATGTTTCTCCACCCTGCCACCACCAATCCTTCCTATCCCTGCCTCCACCACTGCCACTATCCCAGCCCCTGCCCCTGCCATTCCCCTAACCTAACCCCTACTACCACCACTTCCCTACCCCATACCATCATCTCTACCCCAGCCCCTGCCACCACCACTTCCCTACCCCATACCACCACCACCACCACCACCCCCCCCCCTGCCATCACTGCCCCCCCACCCCCCTACTATTGCTAGCATCAGTGTTTGTCTTTAATTATAGGGTAGGGTTGCTATCCCCAACACCACCACTACCATAACTACCCTGCTCCTCCACCACCACCACCACTCCACTGCCACCACCACTCCACTGCCACCACCAGCACCACTCTACAACCACTACTACACCCTACACATGTCTCCACCATTGCCATACCACACCATTCCATTGCAACCACTCCACTACACCACCAGCACCCTCTACAACCCACACTACCACCACCAGCACCACTCTACAACCACTACTACCACTACTACACATGTTCCTCCACCTCTTGCCATTACCACCACCATTCCATTGCAACCACTCCACTACCACCACCAGCACCACTCCAACCCCTATTCCATTGCAACACTCCACTACCACCACCAGCACCACTCTACAAACCACTACCATACTACATACATGTTCCTCCACCTCTTGCATTACCACACCATTCCATTGCAACCACTCCACTACACACCCGCACCACTCTACAACCACCACTACCACTACTACACACATGTTCTAACCTCTTGCCAACCCACCACCATTCCATTGCAACCACTCCATACCACACCAACACCACTCTGCACCCACCACTACCACTACTACACCATGTTCCTCCACCTCTTGCCCATCCACCACCATCCATTGCAACCACTCCACTACCACCACCAGCACCACTCTACAACCACCACACCACTACTACACACATGTTCCTCCACTCTTGCCATTACCCCCACCATTCCATTGCAACCACTCCACTACCACCACCAGCACCACTCTACAACCACACTACCACTACTACAAAATGTTCCTCTCTTGCCATTACCACCACATTCCATTGCAACCACTCCACTACCCACCAGAACCACTCTACAACCACCACTACCACTACTACACACATGTTCCTCCACCTCTTGCCATACCACCATTCCATTGCAACCACTCCACTACCACCACCAGCACCACTCTACAACACCACTACCACTACTACCACATGTTCCTCCACCTCTTGCCATTACCACCACCATTCCATTGCAACCACTCCAATACCACCACCAGCACCACTCTACAACCACCACTACCACTACTACACACATGTTCCTCCACTCTTGCCATTACCACCACTATTCCATTGCAACCAGTCCACTACCACCACCAGCACTCTACAACCACCACTACCACTACTACACACATGTTCCTCCACCTCTTGCCATTACCAACATTCCATTGCAACCACTCCACTACCACCACCAGCACCACTCTACAACCACCACTACCACTACTACACACATGTTCCTCCACCTCTTGCCATTACCACCACCATTCCATGCAACCACTCCACTACCACCACCAGCACCCTCGTTCAACCACCACTACCACTACTACACACATGTTCTCCACCTCTTGCCATTACCACCACCATTCCATTGCAACACTCCACTACCACCAGCACCACTCTACAACACCACTACCACTACTACACACATGTTCCCACCTCTTGCCATTACCACACACCATTCCATTGCCACTCCACTACCACCCCCAGCACCACTCTACAACCACCACTACCACTACTACACACATGTTCCTCACCTCTTGCCATTACCACCACCATTCCATTGCAACCACTCCACTACACACCAAGCACACTCTACACCACCACTACCAACTACTCAGACTGTTCCTCCACCTCTTGCCATTACCACCACCATTCCATTGCAACCACTCCACTACCACCACCAGCACCACTCTACAACCACCACTACCACTACTACACACATGTTCCTCCACCTCTTGCCATTACCACCACCATTCCATTGCAACCACTCCACTACCACCACCAGCACCACTCTACAACCACCACTACCACTACTACACACATGTTCCTCCACCTCTTGCCATTACCACCACATTCCATTGCAAACCACTCCACTACCACCACCAGCACCACTCTACAACCACCACTACCACTACTACACACATGTTCCTCCACCTCTTGCCATTACCACCACCATTCCATTGCAACCACTCCACTACCACACCAGCACCACTCTACAACCACCACTACCACTACTACACACATGTTCCTCCACCTCTTGCCATTACCACCACCATTCCATTGCAACCACTCCACTACCACCACCAGCACCACTCTACAACCACCACACTACCACTACTACACACATGTTCCTCACCTCTTGCCATTACCACCACTATTCCATTGCAACCACTCCACTACCACCACCAGCACCACTCTACAACCACTACTACCACTACTACACATGTTCCTCCACCTCTTGCCATTACCACCACCATTCCATTGCAACCACTCCACTACCACCAGCACCACTCTACAACCACCACTACCACTACTACACACATGTTCCTCCACCTCTTGCCATTACCACCACCATTCCATTGCAACCACTCCACTACCACCACCAGCACCACTCTACAACCACCACTACCACTACTACACACATGTTCCTCCACCTCTTGCCATTACCACCACCATTCCATTGCAACCACTCCACTACCACCACCAGCACCACTCTACAACCACCACTACCACTACTACACACATGTTCCTCCACCTCTTGCCATTTACCACCACAATATTCATTACTTTAATTGATTTCATCAGTTAGGTTTATTTGTAAATTAATTGGTGGGTTTGTGAAAACAAATGAATTTATCATCTTATCCTCTTCCTCCACCGCCGTCGCCTCCTCTTCTTCCTCCTCCTCCTTATTTTCCTCCACCTCATCTCCTCCGTGCCATCAATCATCAGTGTTCATCATTATAATCATCATTCACTACTTTCTTCTTCCTGTTCTTGCAACATTAGTAGTAGTAATGGTAGTAGTACAGTAGTAGTAGTAGTAGTGTGTGTGTGTGTGTGTGTTTCTAAAATTATATACATTACGATATAATGT